>CM042840.1:9070294-9345294 GCA_023653725.1 Bungarus multicinctus | reverse complement strand
AATGTATGTGGCTGGGCAATTGTTGCATGGTATTTCATAAACTCCTTGGTTTTCTAGCTGGATCTCGTCTTTGGGGTTTCTTAGGATGTTAGCTATTTTTTGGTCAGTGCCGAAGGCTGTCCTGATGTTGTGTTTGTGGAGAATTTTGCTGATTTTATCTGTGGTGCCTTTGATGTAGGAGAGGAGGGTGATACCATTGTCCTGTTCTGTGCCTCAGTTTCTGGGGGGGTGTCTCCTTTAGGATTAGGTTGGTAATTATATTTCTTTGGAATCCATTGGAAATTAATACATTAGTTCTCCTTTGCAACTTTCATCTCCTGTATCCAACTGTTTAGGACACCAAATTTGGATTGTGCACTTCTTTCTGATGTCTTTCAAGTTGACATTATACACTGTTGGAAATTAAAACCCACCCCCCTCCTAGAAAAATGAAATATTTTAGGATATATTAAAAAGGCAGAATATTTCCCCTAAAAAGAAATAGAGAGGCAGAAACTCATACTCCCTCCACCTTTATTAATTGGGCCATTAAGGCCTGGGCCACTCTATTCTACATAACACAGATCTACTTCCCTCTCCATTCCATGTGGTCAGCTACCCAGAATCACACATGCTTGGTGGTGCTGCTTCACCATTAAACCATCTTTCCAATCAGCCTCCATGTTTCCAGTGTCTTTCTTCCCACTTGGAACTGAACCCAGATAGTCATTTCCTCCAACAACACAATGTATCATTTCAGGGTTGAAATATACTGGTTTTTAACCTGTACCATATGGAGTAACCTATGTTACTACAGCCCAGTGGTGGGATTCAAACATTTTTACTACAAGTTCTGTGGGTGTGGCTTGGTGGGCATGCTTTGGTGGGTGTGGCAGGGGAAGGATATTGTAAAATCCCCATTTTCTCCCCACCCCACTAACCTGCTTTCCAGCTCCATTCTCCTGTGCAGGACAACAAAAGAAGACCCAACCAATCAGCTGGGACTCAAAAGGCAGAGAATAGATAGGGAGAGGCCAGTCAGATTTGCCAGTTCTCTAAACTACTCAGAATTTCCACTACTGGTTTTCCAGAACCAGTTAGAACCTGCCGAATACCACCTCTGCTAGAGCCATATATTCTCATTTTCATTTCAATTCTATATACATTCTCTTCCTGTAATTTAAATCACATGAAAAACTGATTTCAGAAAACCACTAGGTGGCAGGACCTGTAACTCTTTGCTGCCCTCTAAAGGTCATCTGGATCTCAGCAGTTCAGATCTAGTTTTGCCTGCTACAGCATTCATTCCCTACAACACAACAGGTTAAAAACAAGAGATGAAATGTAGCACAGGGTTAGCCATCTGGCTTTCAGAAAAAGGGAGTGTGTGACCTCTTATACAGCTAGAACTCAAAAGGGCAACTGCCAAAACAAATTGCTGACATACCTGTGAAAACCCTGAGCTGTGAAATTTTAAACATTTTGAAAAGGAGGAAGAGAAGAAAACAACATCCATTGTTGTTTGGTCCCCTAATGGCATCGATCAAACCATGGAAGTGGAATAAATCTATATGAGTTTCTTGAAGAATATAATTTTCACAGGAAGGTTTGTTCCAGATGTGTTTAAGCTATACTGCAATTGACTGGAGTGGTACAGTTGATGATCTGACATATCATCAAAGTGTATCAAACTGGAGGACTTTTAAGGATCCTGAGTAAGGGAGAGGGGACTGTCTAACAAGAAAAGGGAAGAATAATTCTGGTTAGAGAGAACAGAATGAAATATTAATTGACATCATGTTGCCTTTTTTTTTGCAAGCATAATGTTTGAGGTTTTCCTTTATTATTTATTTAAACTTTTCCATATGCACTACACACAAGCACTGGAGTAATTGTTTTAATTATAGTTTAAAAAAAAGGCATTATAGAAATGTTTTTACTGGTTGTAAATTTGACAAAAATGTACCAAAGCCAAAAAAGTTCAGCTGTTTGCACTAGCTGATGCATAGATCTTTCCAGGATAGTTTGTGTGGCATCTGAGCAGTGGAGGGATTCAATTTCTTTTACTATTGGTTATGTGGGTGTGGCTTGATGGGCGTGGCAGGGGAAGGTTACTGCAAAATCCCCATTCCCTCCCCACCCCACTAACCTGCTTTCCAGCTCTGTTCTTCTGTGCAGGGCAACAAAAGAAGACCCAGCCAATCAGCTGGGACTCAATGGGAGGCAGAGAATAGATGGGGGCGGGGCTAGTCAGAGGCGGGATTTGCCGGTTCTTCGAACTACTCAAAATTTCCGCTACTAGTTCTCCAGAACTGGTCAGAACCAGCTGAATACCCACCTCTGCATCTGAGCAAATATTCATTTGAAAGTGTACACAAATTGTACAGGTAGTCCTCAGCATGACCGTAACTGAGCCCAAAATTTATGGTGCTAAGTGAGAAATGAGTTAAAATGAGTTTTGCCTCATTTATGGCACTTCTTGCCACAATTGTTAAATGAATCATTGAAGTTCTTAAATTAGTAACCCTGTTGTTAAGTGAATCTGGCCTCCCCGTTGACTTTGCTTGTCAGAAGATTGTAAAAGGGGATCTTGCAACCGTCATAAATGTGAGTTAGTTGCAAAGCATCTGAATGTAAATCATGTCACCATGAGGATACTGCAATGGGCACAGGTGTGAAACATGGTCATAACTCACTTTTTGCAGTGCTGTTGTAACTTTGAATGGTCACTAAATGAACTGTTATAGGTCAAGGACTACATGTACAGATAACCTGATTTCAACCACTACCAGATAATCTTCAAGTTATGACAAGCAGGATCAGAATTTCCATTGCTAAGCAAGGCAGTTGTTAAATAAGACATGACCACTTTTACAAACCTTTTGCCATGGTTAAGTGACTCACTGCAGCTGTTAAGTAAATCACGAAGTCACTCGGTGAATCTGGATTCTATTTACTTGGCTTGTCCGAAACCAGCTGGAAAAGTTGCAGATAGCAATCCCATGACCCTGGGATGCTACAGTGGTAAATCCATGCCTGTTACCAAGAGCTAGAATTTTGATCACATGACTGTGGGAACATATGAACGGTCATATGTGCGATAACGGTTGTAAGTTTATTTTTTCCAGTGCTATTTTATTACTTTGAATGATTGCTAAACCTAATGGTTGTAAGTCAAGAACTGCCTGTGTTGTTAAGAATGGTGCTTGGAATGCCTGCAGAGGGAGAAAATGTTTAACAGATTAATAGAGTTGGAAGCAATTTGTGGATTCAATTTTTTTTACTACCAGTTCTGTGGGCGTGGCTTGGTGGACATGGCAGGGAAAGGATACTGCAAAATCTCCAGTCAAAGGTGGTATTTGCCAGTTCTCCAAACTACTCAAAATTTCCACTACCAGTTCTCCAGAACTGATCAGAACTGGCTGAATACCACCTCTGGTTGGAAGGGACTTTGTAGGTTATCTAGTCCAAGCCCTCACCCAAGCAAAAGACCCTACACCATGTCTGACAGATGGCAGTCCAGTCTCTTCTTGAAAGCCTCCAGGGGTGAAGCTCCCACAACTTCCGAGGGCAACTTCTGTTCCATTGGTTGATTGTTCTCACTGTTAGAAAATTCTACCTTATTTCGAGGTTGAATCTCTTCTTGTTCAGTTTCCTTCCATTATTCCTTGTCTGGCCTTTGGGTGCCTTGGAGAATAGCTTGACTCCTTCCTCTGTGTGGCAGCCCCTCAAATATTGGAAGACTGTTATCCTGTCTCCCCTGGTCCTTCTCTTCACTAGACTAGCCAGGCCCTGTTCCTGTAACCGTTCTTCATACGTTTTAGCCTCCAGTCCCCTCATCATCCTGGTTGCTCTTCTCTGCACTCTTTCTAGAGTCTCAACATCTTTTTAATAGTGTGATGATCAAAACTGGATACAGTACTCTAGGTGTGGTCTTACCAAGGCTTTATAGAGCGGTATTAGTACCTCCCTTGATCTTGAAGCTCACGGATTTCACCCCCACAAAACGATATCCTCAGTGTGCCTTGCCTTCTTTAAGCCAAGAGTTCATACTCGCGCACACGCACGCACTCTGCAATAGCCGCTGCTCCGACTGCAGTTCCTGCTGGAAAACTCGGCTTCAAAGAAGCTTTCATACTCCCTCCCCGCCGGGAATCTCACCAGTCTGATTGCAACATTAGTTTAGCCTGAGATCCTTCCGCACACACAGCGAAAAGTAGCGCCTTGGCCATTCTTCCCTAGGCCAAGAACAGAGCCGCGGAGGGAAGGAGGCGCTCCTAAGGGAGGGAGGGGGGTGGAGGGGGAGCCAGGAGGGAGAAGAAGAGCTCGCACGAAGGACTCCTCCGACTCTAAACCAGACCGCTGGGCAGCAGTACCCAAAAGGGCAGGCGGGGCAGCCAATAGTGCTCGGTGCCAGGTGGGCATGGCATTCCAGGCGCGAGCGCCCTTGCCAACGTCAATTTGGAAGCCCGAATCCGCATACCTACAGCGGGACCCCACGAACGGCAGCCCCGCTCCTTAGAAGTCTCCATGAGCGGCGAAAGTGGCCGGCTGGGCATCTCCCCCACTAGACCAAGGAGGGAAGGAACCCACCGGTTGGTGCTGCCGCCCATCCTTCTTTAACAACTCTCTCCCTCGTAAATGCACCCCGGCAAACCCCCAGCAGTGTCATCTGGGTGGGTAGGAGGCCAGGTGTTATTCTTAAATAAGTCTAGGCACGCGCGATGGGTGGAGAAGAGTTGTGGGGGTGGGTGGAGAAAGACGCTAGAGAAGGATCACGCTCGCCTCGGGGAAGGCATAAGAGAACTCAAGGGAGCTTTCTCCGCGCCCGCTTCGTGGGTCTCACACTGGGGCTTGTTGGTAGAGAGCAGGGCCTTCTTCAGAATTGATCGCGGCCCTTGTCTTGAGAAGATGCTCACCTACTTGGAAAGGAAGTGGAGTTGACAGGTTGGATGCCGGACCGACCCGGCTGCTCCCCTCCCCACGGCCTGCTCCCTCTCGCGGAGTTCGCCAAAGAGCGGCCGCGCCCTAGTCCGTTCCCGCTCTCGGAAGTTCTGCGCTGCCTAGCCAGCCTCTGCCCCGAGCGCTTTCCTGCTCCGAAGGATGATGCTCGCTCGCTGGTCCTCGACCGGTGGATCGTTTTCTCCAAAAAAGCGAAGACGCGGAAGCTGGCCGTGGGAATCGTGGCGGGTGGGTAACCGTAGGCCTCGATCCGAATCTGGCGACGGACCAGGGGATTTGGCAAGGAGAAACTGTCCATCTGAAGTCCAGGCGTTTTGGTTGGAGAGCCTGCTCGTTGTCAGTTTTAACTTCTACATTTACAGTTTGCATTTCCACTAGCAAAAATGTACTTATTTTTTTACTTATTTAAAACATTTATACAGCCATCTTTCAACCAACTCTGGACATGTCCCAACGGTGCCTTTTACAGAGCAGAGCAGAGCAAATGGGATTTTTTTGGGGGGAGAGGGTAAATCAGGGGAGGATGAAGGCAAACCAAATTATTCCTACTGAGTTATTAGTAGGGAGTGGTACGTGATGCTGGGGCAGTCATTTGTATGCTATATCTGGCACACAGACACCATTGACTATAGGTGAAAAAAAACAACAATTGGGAAAACAAGTTGACTGTAACTCTCAAAATGAATTTATAATAGTCAGGTTCACTCCATTGTCATTTTAAACTTCAAGCAAATATGTAATTATAGACTTGCACTTAATACCAAGCTTATAACAAGCATAATAACTAGTGGGAGGAAACTGGCTAAAAGAGATTCAAGATGAACCCTAAATCTGTTTCCATCTCTTTTGGAGCGTAGGCAATTAGCTCTGATAGAGGTGGCTGGTTTGCCTCATGTACTAAGGCAAAGCTAAATATAGTGAAGTATATTGTATCATTCACACATCACTGATAAAGGCAGGGTTAAGAAATCATGCTAAGGCATGGTTTGACCACTGTAGTTTATTGGCTAAGCCACAAGTGGCTGTATTGCACAATGCAAGCCTTAGTGGACAAATATACTGGTTGCATTAACAAGATATGCTAAGCCAACCCAAGAACTATGGCTTACAATTCAGACTAAAATGGGAACAATCTACATTGTATCTATTGGTTTTAAAGGAGGTTATTTAAGCCTAAAGCACAAGCTAGTGTACAAGAACTGTTGTGTAAGGCTTTTCCCTCAGGTCTCTGTGAAAACTCCCTGCCATTAAACAGATAATCCTGTAACATTGAGCAATACCACAAAAATTGCCTATGGGCCAAGCAAGGATTTCTGCTTTGGTGAAAAATATATCAACTTCCAGAAGAAGAGAATTTATGTAGCTCAGGACTGGACTGTGGAGCTTTTGGTACTTATCAACACTAGTTAATGCAGAGTTTGCGCTCTCTTTTTTTAAATGATAATTTGCCCTGCCAGTGTTGGTGGGACTGTGGTTTTCTTGAATATTTGTCTGGTGTTAATCCCTGCTTATCTTGCTGGTTGCTGGAGAGAGGGAGGGAGGGAGAGAGGGAGTGAATGAATAAATGAATGCATACATTCAAGAATGATTTGGACAGCCCAGCCTTGATATATATGATTGGTTATCATAGCATGCTGATGATTCCAGGTCCTTAACCAATAGATGACCTCCATTCAGCAGTTTCATGTAGATTTTAAACACAAGGAAAATCCTGTGGCACCCCACAAATGATGCCCCTCCCCCTCCATACACACACTGCACGAACTGGAACTGATCACAGAGAAAAGTGATGTACCTCCCACTCCCAGGCCTTGTATCCAGTCTAGAAGGATACCATGATTGACAGTATTGGAATCACTAAGAAGATCAAAGAGCACAAGGATAGATACACTTCTCCAATCCAGCCCCATATATCAGCAAGTGTGACCAATGCTGTGTCCATACTGTTCTTTGGCTCAAAACCTCACCGAAATGGGTAGAGTTAATGTCTTTGCTCCAGGATTATCTGGAGCTGTTGCCTGATCACTTCTCAACAACCTTCCCTTAAAAGGAAAAGTCAGAGACTGGTCAAAAATAGTCCAGAATCATTGGCTCCGGCTATGGCTTTTTAAAGAGGGGACATGTCACTACTCCTTCTTTCTTTCAAAGTCAGAAGAAAAACCTCTCTCAAGGAAGCTGGAATCAGGACGTGGACCCTAACTCCTTAACCAGGAGGAGTCTGAATGGCCAAGCTCACATTCCCAAGGATCTGCTCACTCCTTGAAGAATCCCGGTTCAAACCCATTCTTGTGTTTATACAAAACCATGCCCCTGGGGCCTCCCTCAAAAGTTTTCTCAACTAGAGTGGATGTGAATGAATTATTCACCAAATATTCCTCACAATGGCTCTGCAGATGTTCCTGTGGCTTGTCCCTCCTCAGCAAAAGACTGAGTCATCGTAAACAGAACTAAACTGGTGGTTACTGGAACTAGCAATAAGGAAGGAAAACAACGCCGTTTTGCCACTTTTCGTAATGCAATTCCGAATATAGGGCTTTAATTACTTTTGATTATTCTCTAACAGTGGCACTTCTTTTTCTGGAGCTGCTCAAAATACCCAAACTGGATTCAGAATTGACACATAGGAAAAGGCCACATAGGGCTCTATCACTATTTAGTACAGGCTACAGCTAAAGTCTCAGATGATTCTCTGGTTCTTTGGGAAAACTGGAGCAAGCAACCTAATAGGCCCTGTCTCCCTATAAGGTAGGCTCACATCAGCAAAGCAAAGGGCAATCGGAGAGTCATCTGGCAATGGACTCATATTAATGTCTTCCACTATTAAGTCACTTGCAATTACCCTCAGACAAAAATGGCATCCCCTGTAAGGCAACCACTGTTTTGGGCCCTTCATGACTTGAACAGGCCTATAATTGCCTGCTGTTTTCTACAGCCCACCCTCAACCAGTTGACCAGAGTGACACAGATGACATCAAATCTCTTCCTCCCACCCCCAATTTCCAAGGCTTCCAGCTGGTGCCAAACCTGAGATTCAAATAGAAAACATTCCTAACCAGGTCTTGGTAATACAAATGAGATCGGCCATTTCATCCATGGTTGAGTTGTGAAAGAAGACAGATTTATTTAGTTTAGTTTATTGTCATTGCACCTCATATGACGAAATCAAACACCATCTTCAGTGCACATCATGACCATGAAAATAAATACAAACACACATCCTTCACCCTCCACATATTGAATTGAATACCCCTGATATTGCATTAAAATTGCATTATATGGTAGAATTCAAAAGAGCTACTGCTCTGGGATAGAAGCTGTTTTTCAGCCTATTTGTGCTTGTTTTTATTATTCTGTATTATCTGTCAGATGGTAATAGTTCAAAAAAAGGGTTCCCAGGCTGAGATGGATCTTTGAGAATGTTTTGAACTTTCTTAAGGCAGCAGGAGCTATAAAGCTCTTCCAAAGAGGGGAGAGGGCAACCAATGTCATTCTGGGCAATGACATTAACCCTCTGGAGCATTGTCCTATCTGCCCCTGTGCAATTGACAAGCCATAGAGAGGTGCAGTAAGTTAAAATACTCTCTGTGGTACAGCGGTAGAAGGTCACCAGCAGTTTTTCATTCAGTTGCTTTCTGAGAAGTCTCAGGTAGTATAATCTCTGCAGGGCCCTTTTGACCAGGGACTGCAATGTGAGCACCCCAGGTCAGGCTCTCTTTTATGGCAACACCCAGAAACTTAAAACTGGCCACTTGCTCCACTCGGTCTCCATTGATAAGCAAGGGACTGGATGTCTGATCTGTTCCTTCTATAGTCCACTATAAGCTCCTTGGTCTTATTGGTGTTGAGGACCAAGTTATTGTCTCCACACCACGAAAGCAACCATTGGTCCACCTCATCTCGATAAGCAGACTCATCCCCCCACCCGAAGATCACAGAGTAACCTAACATTCACTTCAAGACCAACATCCAGAATTGTTGGATATCATAACATGTTGATGCTATGATATCCAATTAAGAAGCCAATTTAATATAATTAGAATTAGAATTCTTTTATTGGCCAAGTGTGATTCGACACACAAGGAATTTGTCTTGGTGCAAATGCTCTCAGTGTACATAAAAGAAAATATACATTCATCAAGAATCATAAGGTACAACACTTAATAATAGTCATAGGGTACAATAAGCATAAAAGTGATTAGTGAAGACCAAAAATCAAGACTGTTCTTAAATAATGGCCCTGAGCCATCATACTCACATCTGTCACAATCTCAATGTTCCTGCTTGCTATCTCCTGCTCTCCTAATTTCCCACCCACCTCTAGTTCCCCCCTCCCAGACCAAAACACATTCCTAACAACTACTAACACCACCTCTCACACTACACACCAACTCAGCCATAGTTAATCTAGGATCTCACAAGGGCATCACCATTCATGTACTCCACAGCTTGTATAGATCTGTAGCAAATTCTACTATCCAATAGGAAAAATAATGTCTGTAGCTCAGGATTTGAGCTATTCTTGATACTCTTTGAGCTTGGTTTTTTTCCTGCAGTTGTTTTGTTACTACTGTGTTATACAGATGTTACGTTATCAGCGTAAAGGACAATGGAGTTTCCTGGTTATTAATACATAGTCCCTAACCCCAATAGTCATAAGTAGATTGTAGTTTCTTCCTCGATGGTTCCATTATTAGCTGTTTTCTTTCTTTCCTGTTTTTCTTGTGTGGTTTCCTGCTTATTTGGCGTTGGCTGCTGAAAAGTGGGATAACAATAGTTTATATAAATTAATAATAATTTATGAAATGTATAGGCTACTTGGCTCCCATCAGTTCTGGGTGGTTTACAGTGGTTTAAAATATGCAGAAATCAATTCAGAAATCACACACACTACACACAACCAAGACAGAACAACAATTGAAAAACAAACAAACAAAAAAACCTTGGTGAGGAAGAAAGAGAAAGAAAGGGGCCCCAGCCATCTTTGCAAAACATCTAGGCAAATAGGTTGGGATGTGTTGTAGATTGTTTGCTTCCTCCTCAGCTTTTGTCTTTTAAATTGTATGTAAATGTATCTGCATGTATATCTGTGTGTTTATTAACAACTGATTTGTCAGAATGCCAAGCTTCTACCACGCATGCTGTGGAACCACAGTCCCCTCTTTCCTATCCAGGAATAAAGACCACATCACAAGTAATTATGAAGTTGCAGAGAACTCAGGGATACAGGCCATCTCCAGGTCTAAGGGAAATGCCCAACCTTTACTTTGGGCAGCTGGTGAGGAGCACATGGAAAACACAGGAGGTGTGCAGCTGGATCTCAATTGGAGCCAAGGCCTGCTAGCCACCAGCCATTTTATGTCCAGCCAGCAGGAAAGCTGCACTCCATCAAACTGCAGGGGTCTCTTCAGCTCAGTATTGGCTTCTGATATAATTCTCCATCATTGATCACATGATCACTACTGCCCAGGGTCACTACAGCTTCAAGATCTCCCAGAGCTCTATGCATGTCAGAAAGTGTGCTGGCAAGTGCTTTGATGGTCATTCCTGATGACATATATTGATCTAAGAGTTATCATAGCTGTCAATCACAGCAAACAATAAACAATTCAAAAGAAACAACTTCCAAATAGGCTTTGATCCTTCTATAACTAAAGCCCATTTTCAGATACCATTTTCTGCAGGTGCTGCTGGTAAATATTACAAGAATGTGAACATTTTTTTCATACTGACTGGCAAAGATTCATAAGTATTGGCAAAAAAGAAATTATTATAAGAATTATTCACATGCCAAACACACATGTTCCAGATTTTGCAGCTATTCAACTGTGCATGCCCATGCCTCATTTCCTAGCTCCAAAGTTCTTTTTCAGTGTGTTTTGCAAAATATGTCGGAATGAAATGGAATAAATACATAAATAATAAAGGATCCCAGTTTCTGTCTGTGCTGTCCCGGCCAGCCTATGGGAATTGGATAATTACTTAGGAATTATGAGCTGTCCCCTTAAGAGAATGTATCATGATAAATGTAGTTAAAGGTATCCTGGGAAATGTAGTTCATGTCACATGGCCACATCTGTAATCCTGATTACTAAATTGACCTTCAATGGGTTGGGGGAGTTTCCTCCATTCTTGCCTGGACTCATGAACTCATAGCAGCTGCTTTGTATCACTACAAGATGGGTTAGGAGATAACCATCTTTTATCTGCAAGGTTGATATACAAAGGATTGGTCATTATAGAAGAACTTAATCACAAATGTGAGTTATGAGGATACCTGATGCACCAATAAATGTACTTCATTATGGATGTTTTGTGGAATTTATCTATCTGCATCTGCACAGGTACAAATCCACCTCTGTGCAGGAGACAGAAAAATAAAAGATGAGTCCTAACCGATCAGAATAAAATTGTTAATTTGCATTTGTGATAAAGCAAAGTGATATTGAAGCCAGGAGTGAATATGCAATGTTAATCGAGCCCACATTCCCATCGTCTCTCTCTGTGAGCATCGGAACTCTTTACATGTTATGGATGTTGGGAGTGGCTTGCATTCCCTACATGCTAGTAACAAAGAGAGCTTTCTGACCCACCACCCCCTCTTCTCTGCTCAATTTGTCTTCCTGCTATCTCAGAGACTCCATTTGCATAAGAAGGAGAGTTAGAAATTCCCCAGTTCTCAAAGGATAATCAAACCTCAGTTGGAAAGTTTGAGAAATCTTGTTTGTATTTTTAAACGGAAACGAAAAGCAGATTCTGCTATGCTCATCTGGAAGGGAGACAAAGCCATAAAAGAGACCCTTTCTAGCCAATTTACAACTGATAAAGACACATCGTAATTCCAGGAAGGGGCAAATCCCTCCTCCTTTTCTCTTCAATGAAAGAAGTGCTGTGTCTCAAATTACAACTCCTAACTGGGAAGAGTCAATTTGTAAAACAAAGGGAGGAGCCAGGTTTTACCCATCTGCCCTGCTTCTCCCCAGTTACTACCTACAAAAATTTTTTCAAACAAATATGAAGCTACAATTCTCAGCAACTGAAGAGCATTTGCTCCTTTTTTCTTCCTTCTGAGACAAGGGCTGAATCTAGCTAGCCATTACAACCAAAAGCTTCCACATGGAAGTCAATCTTTAACATACCTTGTCACCATAGAAACAGGCTGCCCACGAGATAGAAGCTTTTTACAAATGCTGATTTCTCTGCCTCCCTGTACAACTTTCAAAAAGCCCGCTTGGCTGCTAGGAGGAATTCCTTCCCCCCTCTTTCTCTATCCACCCACAGAGGCTCAGGAATCTGTCTGGATTACAGAAAGGGAATTTTTTTTCTACGTTATCTCTGCTGACTTGTTACTGCTTACACTAGCAGGACTCTGTAAGATTTTCTGAATCTCAAAGCATCGTATTCACCTTTCCTTCCAGCATTTCAATTGCCATTCTAGACCTCTACTACCATCTAGTGGTCAAAAAAAATTATTATCTGATTTTTTTACACAGTTTCTCAAATATTGACCAGAGTGTTTCTCCAATGATAACCCTTTTTTGCAACTATGGTGTACCATTTAATCAACTTAATTCAAAGGTCCTAAGAGTAACTGCAACCTAACATGGGCGTAGCAACAGCATCTTCCAGACCCTCTGCTGCCACCTTGTGAAGCAAGTGACAATTATAGGCATATTTCTGCATTCAGCCCTCAAGTCTTCAGACTCCAATACGCATATTTCTGCATTCAACCCTCTAGTCTTCAGACTTTGCGATGCAGCCTCTAGTGCCCCCTTGTGTTGCAAGCTCACAATGCACCCTAGAAGCAGCCATACTGTGTGCTGTGCTAGCATCGCCCAGACTCTGCAGTGCCACCTACGTGCTCAAGTATTAAATTCAGCAGCAATTCTACTATCTGCTACCTGCTTGCAGTGCACCCTGGTACAAAAAAAGGAATTGCATGAAAAAACCACTAAAATTTTCCAAAATTCTTCCTTTGCCAATTTGAAGCATAGCAAATTCCTCAGCCATGACAGATGTCTCTGATGTACCAGAAGACCCGAATCCTCCACCCACCCTTGTTGTAAATGTGGAGTCTGGTTCCCAACAACAGCCTTTAGATGTCTAACCCTATGTAGAAGTCGCGATACCTCCGAAAGCCTACGACCGCAGAAAGAGTAAAAAGTCTACTGAAGCCATGGAAAAACACTTGAGGAATGATGGGCAGCAGCAATTTCGCTATTACACTGACTCATGGGCGAAGCTTGAGAAGATCTGTGATGCCCCAAAACATATGCTGCCCCCCAAGAAACTCCACACATTGCTAAATGATCTAGATGCCCTTTTTGCACAGTGGAGATGCAGCAAAAACAACCTCAAGTCCATCCAATCAAGATTGACCCCAAACTCCTAACACACATCCAATAGTTCGAGAAGTTTCACAAGGAACGTGAAGACAGTGTCGAGGAAAGCAAGACAGCCCTCCAGGCAGCGCTCCACAACGTGCTTCAGCAAGGAGTGGCGTTAAGGGAGCAGGCCACATCTGATATAGCTCCTTGATCACATGTGTCTTCTTCCATCCATTCTAAGAAAGCCTCCTCCCTCCATTCTAAACCGAGTAGATCACAGGCAGGTTCTAGTGTCTCGCGCCAATTCTCTGCCACTGGCTCTCACCATCCTTCCAGAACATCCTCTTGTCATAGCAGTGCATCTCAAGCCTCCAAAGCAGCAAGTTATACTGAACGGGCTGCAGCAGCTGAAGTAGAAGCTGCAGTAGCAGACGCAGAGTTACACGCCACAGAAGAGGTGACATGGCAGAAGGCAGAAATAGCGGCTCAACAGGCAGAAATGGCCAGAGCCCAGGTCAGTCAACAAACAGAAATGGCCAAAGCTCAGGCCACAGCGCAGGCCAAATTAGAGTTGGACGAATGGCGAAGAGACTCAGCAACAAAGACGGCACGGGCTGCAGCTTGGCGGAAGATGGCAGTTACCAACCCAGGCAAATGCCTTAGCACTATCCATTCCAACCGCCTCCCAACACCCTTTAGCACCATCGAAAACAAGAACGACGCTCCAGCCTAAAAGGCCGCTGCCGATCAGTACACATTTGCTAGGACACCCTAAACTGACCGCCAACAACCACCAGATGTCCACTAAGACACTTCTACATGGGCATATGCCTCCACAATACCCTTTCGAACAGCTTCCCGACACCCTTTGGCACCTGTGGAAGCAAGAGTAACATTCCAACCTCAAAAGGCCACCAGAAACGACATCCAGACTTTCACGATTGGTACCTAGAATACCTGTCAACCCTAAAAGGCCACTAGAAGTGATCACCAGACTTTCACCTTTGCCACTAAGAGTACCTGTACATCCTAAAAGGCCACCAGAGGTGACCAGCAGACTTGCACCAAGACACTGAACTTAGAAGATTGAACCTCAAGCTTTGCATGCTTTGCTTTGTTTGATGCTTTATTAATGTTTACTGTTTTTTCTTAGTTATATAGCTAGCTGTTTATCTTAGTTATATAGTTATCTGCTATTCAGATAGTATTACTGTCTACTGCTTATCTTAGTTTATAGTTAATTTTTTCTCTCTTCCTTTAATAGTGGAATTTACAATTCTAGGCGGGGAATGTGCTGTCCCAGCCAGTCTATGGGAATTGGATAGTTACTTAGGAATTATGAGATGTCCGCTTAAGAGAATACATCATGGTAAATGTAGTTAAAGGTACCCTGGGAAATGTAGTTCATGTCATGTGGCCACATCTGCAATCCTGATTGGTTACTAAATTGACCCTCAATGGGTTGGGGGAGTTTCCTCCATTCTTGCCTGCACTCATGAACTCATGGCAGCTGATTTCTATCGCTACGAGATGGGTTAGGAGATAACCATCTTTTACCTGCAAGGCTGATATACAAAGGATTGGTCATTAAAGAAGAACTTTGTCACAAATGTGAGTTATGAGGATACCTGATGTACCAATAAATGTATTTTGTTATGGATGCTTTGTGGAATTTATCTATCTGCACAGCTACAAATCCACCTCTGTGCAGGAGACAGAAAACTTCTGTTGCCCTTCCAAATACTGGTGCTTTCAATGATTCTTTCAGTTTTAGGCTTAGAAACAATATCCCTTGTGAATGTATTTTTTGAAAATAAATCTTTTTACCAAAGAGATAAATGTGACTGTTTTAAATGCACACTCAGGAGATTGTATAATTAATCTCTCACTTCAAAGGCATTAGAGTTATTGTAATTTTGTTGTTATTTTTAATAGGTTACATGACTCTAGTACAGTAAGCAAAATCAACTAAGAAATAGTAGTTCAATCTAGATATGAATCCTAACCCCTAAAAAGTTGGGAAGTATGATGATCAGAAGCAAAGTAAGCTTCCTGTGTAACACATCAAATGAGTATTCCAGGATGCGAGAATTGTGCAATGAGGTTCCTTCTAGTTATATGGAAGGCAAAATATTGGAAAATTAAACTTCTGAATTTGGCAGAAAGCAGGGAGATGTGGGAGGAGGGGGCAGGAAACATGAATACTTTTTGAGCATTTATTTATGAATGAAAATGTAAATACCATCGACCCTCTGCTATAGTCCATCATCATCATTACCATATCACCATCACCAACACCTAAAATCCAGATTTTGGGATACGAATCTGCACTCTTTTCCTCAAAAATCTGTCAGTAGAGTTTGGGCTATATTCTGTACTTGGCTGGATAAGTTAAATCCCATGTAATGAGGCTTAACCCCCGCACTGAGCCTCAGAGAATCTGGGCAGGGGGCCAACCAGCTAGGGCCGTATCCCTGGGGAGCGGGGAGCAGGATTAGCACAAGCACCAGCCCCTTCGCCGTCCCTCCCCCACCCCAAGAGCAGTGGCAGCATCAGCAGCTGTTGCAGCCAAAATTGCTGGAAACCAACCCTCTCCTTAGGCGCTCTCCCTCGCTCCCTTTCTCTCACACACTCCCGTGCCAATTTCAGTTCCCCGAGGCTTCGGTTACACTGGCTCGGGTCTCTGGTCTGGAGCCAAGCGCCTCCAGTCAGCGCCAGAGGAAACACTCGGGTATCGGTAACGCCCTCTTTGCGTACAGGTAACACACGCCCACGTTGGCCACCTTTGCGGCGCGGCTTGAGCGCTGCCCGCCTATATCTCTCTCCCACGCCCGCCTGGTCAGTCCGCGCCCTTTCCTTGTTTCCAGTCCGGGCTCTGCTGACCTCACTGTGAGAACAATCGGTCGGATGAAGCTCCGCCTGTTCCCGGGCAGCCAGTTTCTGAAGACTACCCGAAGGCTGGGGAGGCGTCGAGGTGAAAAATGCGGCCGTTGTCACGAAGGCCACGTGTGCATATCCGCTCAGTGTTTTGCCGGTGATCCTCCAGGCGCCCTCCAAGCGAGCAAGGTCTGAAGAGGCTCTTCTAAGCCAACCAGCGCTGTCAGCTGGCCCCATCCCGAGCGGGGGTGGGTGGGGGTCGGTCCCGCTGAATTTCACGGGCCAATTCGTCTGAATCCAGCCAAGAAGTGAGTCCGTTCCGTTCAGGCTGGAAAAGAGAGTGAAGCAGCCTTTCTCAGCCTGACGCTGCTGTCCAAAATATTGGACCAGTTCTCTTCATTTGTAGCCAAGTACAGTCCAAGAGCCAACATCTCTGAGAGACATCAAGAGGGTAATGTCTAGTGAATAGTACAGAATTGCAGCACCTTTCTGGTTCTGAAGAATAGCGATTTCATTGCAGCAACCATAATCTGATTCAACATTTACGTTAAAATTGCATTTCTATTTTATGATTCCACTTCTCAGTTCTTGTATAAACAGTTGGAACAGGATTCAAATAAATCTACCCAAGACTTTTGGGTTGCTGTATGACTAAAGAACCAAGCCAATGTTTTCCAACTCCCAGAATTCCCAAGCCAGTAGGCAAATCATTATAATAAATCGTATAGAGTTCTCACACAGGCTGAAGTTAACACTAACTGTAAACATTAATACGTTTTCTTAACTCCCCCTTTTAACCTTTCCAAGCAAAGATTTTTATGTGTCATTTAATACATAATGAGATAAAATTATGCTGACTATATGTCCAGGAACATTTTCAAATGAAATGTTTACTCAAGATATTAAAATGAAAGCAGCTGAAATGCATTGTAATGTAGACTATTTATTTATACACCACCCATCTTTTAATGGTTTTCTGTAAATGCAATATCACTGATGTGCTATAATAACAGAATTGGAAAACAGAAAAGCTAAGATGGTGCTCTTAAAAGGCTTCAGAGAGTAAACTTTTTGAGTAAGAGAGGGCTTGTTTCATTGCCTGAGCAATATAATCCATTGTTTTATAAGTCTATAATATATAATAAAATCGAAATCATGAATCTGAGATGGGCAGTCATATAAATTGAGCTGTGAAATTTAAATAAAGGTAAGGGCTCAACCAAAGCTGGAAGGGTTGTCAAATGCATCCATAGGAACTAATGCTTTATGTTCAGGAAACACAATTAGTTGGATAGTTCCAAACAATTGTAGTTTCTTCAGTAAACTGTAGTTAAGCAGACTTGACCTAGTGCACTTCTCAGCCATTGGGGAGGGGGGAGGTTGATTCATAACAGATAAAAAAATTCACAATAGCCCAAATTCTTGAGAGGATGGAAAAGTGCTTAATAAAAAAGCTGCCGAGAACTATATCTCTCTTGCCCTCGCAGTTGTTTCCCAAAGCAGCTTCGAAAAGGGCGCCTCCGTTGAGGAGAGAGGTGGGCACGCCTGACGCTTTGGCACCCAACACCTGCAGGCTGGGCTGAGGCGCCTTGCAGGGCCGCGCGCGGCGGTTTGTTTAGCACAGCTGGCAACACACAGAGAGAGAGACGAGCGCGCGGTGTTCCCTTTCCGGGTTCCCCGAACTCCGGTCCATCCGTCCCTGACGTCCGGGCTTCCAGGTTTCCCGCCCAACCGTTGCCAGCCGAGCCCGTGAGGTCAGCGACGGCGGCGCGTCGAATGAGCTGTCTGGGCTGAGCAAAAGGGATGGCCGGTGGGCGGGTGGCTCAGGCAGGCGCAGTGTGGGGCCCCGCTGAAGGAAGGAAAGAGGGAGGGAGGGAGGAGGGAGATCGAGCGCAGCCACCGTCTTCCTCTCCTCCTCTTCCAAAAGAGGCGTTGAGGAGGAGATACCCCCCGCCTCGACTCCTTGTTCCTGTGGGGCAAGGGAAGGGGGTGGCGACGGCGACGCGGAGCCCTTCCTGGCGGCGTCCGCGACGTCTAGGGTGGCTGCTCAGCAACCGCCACCTCAGGGGAAGGGGGAGGGGCCGGGCCGGGTCGGGCAGGCCGTCAGTCAGCCGGGCCGTCAGTCACGTGCAACACCCTCTGAGGCAGAGCCGACGCTACCTCTCCCCTTCCCCTCCCCCTCCTTCCAACTTCCTGGCTCGCGGCCGGGCCTGAGGGAGAGAAGGGAGAGCGGCCCCAGATCCTCCTCCTCCTTCCCCCCCCGCCAGTGACACCACAGACGCACATGTATGCCACACGCGGGCGCGCTCTCTCTCTCTCTCTCTCACACACATACACAACCCTAATTCCCCCCCCCCCCCGCGCGCGCGCGCGCGTCTGTCCGCCCGCCCGCCCGCCCGCCCTCTGTGCTCGCTCGCTCCGTCTTTCCTCAGCCAGCAGCTGGAGGAGCTGTCAAAACTTCATCTCCATCTGCCCTCCGCCCGCCCGGGCCGCCGCCTCCACTTCCCGGCAGGGCGGGGGAAGGGCGCCGGTCCAACGTTACAAGGAAGCGGCGGACTCTTCAGCCGGAGCGCAGCTCTCGAAGGCCGCGTCGCCCTCCCCGCGAGCGCGCCCCAGAGGAGAAGGCGTCGGCCGTGCGCGAGAGCCGTCGCGGGCCCCCGGCGCCCCCTCCCTTCCCCTCCCCTCCGTCCAAGCCTCTCCGAGGGTTCTAATTGCGTGTGACTGAGGCGGGCCCTCCTCTCCTCCTCCCCATGCGGCTACCTGCGCGCTGGTCCGCGGCGGCTGAGGCCAGCAATGCGAGGCGGAGGTAGAGGAGGCGCAGGAGGCGGTCGTGGTGGCCGAGGACCCGCAGGAGAAGGGGAGCCGCAGCAGCCGCCGCCGCCGTGGCCGTTGGAGCAGGAGGAGCGTCGGAATCGCCCTCGTCCTCCCGCACTCTCGCCGTACCCGCTCGACGCCCTCCATGCTTCTCCCCCGTCCGGCTGACTAGGATGTCAACCGAGCAGCAGAGCCTGACGCCGACGCCGCTCCGCGAGCCGGGGGCTTCCCCCACGGCCGCGGCCGCCACTACAGACAAAAGACCGAGGGGCCGGCCTCGTAAAGATGGCGCTTCCCCTTTCCAGAGAGTCAGGAAGAAGTAAGTTCCGTGCGGGCGTCGCTGCGGGCCAGAGGAAGCCCGAGGAGCGTTGTCAGCCCCACCGGGGCGGCCGCTCTCTGCTCGGCTACTCCGGCTTGCCGTGTCGCCAGGCCCCCGGCTCTTCTGCCGCTTCCTCACCTGTGTCCTTTTGCCCTGCCTTCTTTTGTTTTTGTCCTTTCCTTGCCCCAGCCACCGTGCCATATTGGGAATGGCCCGTCTCCGCACCTTTCCCTCCTCTCCCCTCTCTACTTCCTTCCCCCTTTGTCACCGTCCTCCCCAACTCCATTTCTCCCTTGCTTTCAGTTTCCATTCCCCTTTCTCTCTCCCTCTTCAACACTAATAAGAGCTTTCCTATCCTCCCCCCCCCACTTTATTCCTCATTTGTCACCTCCTATATTTTAATCTAGTTCTTTAATTCCTTCTAGGTCCGTCCCCATTTTTAAAATTCCTAATCATCTCTTTTTTTAAAAAAATAAAAAAAATAAACTTATTTTGAAGTTATTCTCCCAGAAGTGGATTACTTCCCTTCCACCCTGTTTGTGGTGTGCATTGCAAATCCACCAACCTTAGGCATGTAATTGTGTAATGGGAAGCTCCTCCCCAGGAGCTGTCAAAAGCCACAGCGAGGGGTATACACAACTAGCAGAGAATGGCTGGTGGAAAGACTGGGTTCTTTTGGCTTTGTTTCTGATTCTGCCATATTTTTCTACTCGCATCCCAAGAGTTAATGTGCTGAAATCAAACTTGTGTCTCATTCTTGCAACACTAGTTGATGTAAGTGTGGGTCATCCTGTACTTTGTATTTGGCAGTGGATCAGGCGGTTTGGGTTTGCCAGGAAATAGAGAATACAAATATATTTTCTATAAAGGTTCAGGACTGTTTTAATATTATTCTATATACAGTATTATGTTAATTTGGGCTCACATAATTTATGCATTAAGATGCCTTTGTGTTCATTTTTGAAGAGTCAATTTGCCAGTACCTCCTACACAATCCCACAGGAGCAAAGATTTTCTCTGGACAACTAACAAACATTGGAAAATAACTATTTTAGATTTTATCCCAAACAAAAACCAGTGTGCCGTACTTGTTTTCAAAAGTTCAGAAATGGAAAAGCTACATAGAAACCCTATAAACCATTTTTGTACCTCCTTACATAATATTGCTGTTTAATAATCTATCCAGTTCCTGTGATACTGAGTAAAGCAAGCTTTTATCCTCAAGCAAATCCAGACTTATATATTTTTCATGCAAAAAAAAAAAAAGTCTACACAGTGACGGTATCTTTTTATACCTTCCCTGTTTCCAGTATATTACAAAATGTTTAGAAGACACTGTATCTTTGGTTAAGGGAGGCATTTAGTCTGTCAATTGATTTTCAAAGCACCAGAGCACCATTCAGTTTTTCCCTGTCTAGTGTTCTTCATAGTCATTATGGCTAGAAGTTCTGGAACCCATGGTTCCAGCAAAAATGGAGAACAGGTTGGATAAATTTTTCTATAGTTGGTATTTGACGTGTAAAGTTTATAATATCTCATCTGCTAGGTGGTAAGACCATGATGCAAGAGAGAAGTTGTATCCTCCTATGACTGAAATTGCTTGCATGTATACAGTATGCATAAAAAATACCCTATGGAAATTGCTGTATAAGGCAATTCTTTCAACAGATCTGTGTTTTTAAAGTAGCGCTTTAAATTAAAAGTGTATGAAATTTCATAATGCACTGAAGTTGATTACATTACCATTATAATTGCATATTCATATTCATAGTTTTAATTTCTTATTAAGTATTTTACTAAAATGCTTTTCTTTTTGGATTAGATTGTATATGAAGTTAGTTGTAACATGCATTTCTCTCTTTGCACTGCTAATTAGTTGCATATAGCATACTGATCTTTTTCCTTAAGAGCTAATATTTTTTAGAAAGTGGCCACAGGTTGTTTTAAGAATTCCTACAACAGCAAGAATTAGAAAAACAGTTGTATTTTAGTGATAATTTAAATTTAGAACACATTCACAGATTATTTATTTCAAATTATTTCTAATTTGATAGTGTCATTTGGAATAACAAGTTGCTTTTCCCTCTGTTTCTACCAGGATTGCAAAATAGATCCAGATAAAATATTTTTGCTAATGCATCTTAGCATTTCTACCTGCTGTTTGAACTATTGCTTACGTTCTCTGATTATTTACCACTCCCTTTCTTAATACAGCTGTTTTTATTTGGTTCAACATGTGAGTTATGCATTTTATTGAATGATACCCATCAGTGATCTTTTCATCCTAAAATACCTCTTCCCGTGGAGCAGAAAATGTTTCCAACAAACATTTTGCAACAAACCTCTGGAATAAATCTGGAAATAGGAACTGTAAAGGATATGGATCACAGAAATGTATTTAATTATTCATTATTTGGCTGACATTTACATTCCTAGACCAAATCAAGACTTGTTAAATCTTACCTGTTAAATGTTTTGAGTATTTGAAATACGATGGCATATATGTAATGCATCATTACTTAAAAATAAGTCCTGTTGTAATCACTAAAATTACTTCCAAATTTCCATAATCAGTTTTGTAAAATACTTCAGTTCAGGGGTTGCCAATCTTTTGGACCCCAGGGACCACCAAACTCATAATTTTAAATCCTGTGGACCAGAGATCCTGGGAAAATCCCCAAAAAAGTCTGTAGGAAAATTCACCACCCATTTTCCTACCGACTGATCATTCTTTATTTGGGATCTCAGGATACCGTCTCCAGTTCCGTTTTCGGAGGGGGGGGGGGAGAGAGAGACTTTGGCTTTATGCAAGGAAAGCAGCAGAAGTCTTTCTTTCTCTCCCCCAAACTCCACCAGAAATGAGTGTTTGTGAGACTTGTCACGCCAGCACAACCTCTTGGAGCAGGATGCCTTGCAGGGTCTCAAAGACTCATTTCTGGCAGAGTTTGGGGGAGAGAAAGAAAGACTTTTGCTGCTTTCCTTGCGTGCAGCCAAAAGCAGAAAAAAAATGAAGCGGAAAGAAGCAGCCCGATGGTCAAGCGAGGCACATGGAGGGAGTGGGGAAAGTTCCCCCCCTCTACCCTTCCCCCCTCCTCTCACTACCTCGTGTTGTTCGCAATGCAAGCAATGCAAGCCTTGTGTTCCTATGGACCGTGTGGGCGGCGCAGCCTTGTGTTCCCGCGCAGGCTGGATTAATTGCTATGGGGGGTGCTTTGGGAGTGGCATTTCTTTGCGGATTACCAAAATTTTCATGTGGACCACCAGTGGTCCCTGACCCACTGGTTGGCGAGCACTGCTTCAGTTGGTAGATGGATGAATGGATGTTATGCTACTATTTGCCATTTAAAAATGTACTTCAAGAGGTTTACAGTATTTATCTAAAACCAAAAAGGAACAATTGGCTTTTAAAACAAATTTTATGCCTATTGATCCCTGACCATCAAACTTTTTATCTGAATGGTATGGACACAAACCAGTCACATACATTGTGTGGTTGGATATTCGTCAGTTTTCAAGAGGATACTTGCAAGCGACTATATACCTCGTTATCTTCTTCAACTCAACTTGTACATTAATTAAAAGATATTATAAAAGCTGTAGAGAATGGTTTGTCCCAGTATGCTAGTTCTAACTACTTAATGGCTTACAGATCAAAACCAATGTCTTTGGTTGCATTGTTAATATATATGAAGAAGATAGGTCTTTGGAGACATATGATGTACAATTATATGCTAACTCTAGTTTTCTTATGTTCTATATTGTTAAACAGTTTGGCTTTCTATCATGGAGATTAGTTCATAGTTCATATCAAATAGATTTAGTATATAAGTAAAATTACAGTTTTCTAGTTTTGATATGGTAAAATCATGAATGATACATGGCCAAGCTATGTCTAACATGAATTGCAGCCCTCTTTAAAGATGAAACAATCAGAAATAGCTGCTGATTGCTGCCATTACCTTTAAGTCTGGTGATCCCAGGACTATTTTTTCATTAGTGCCTGAGTGATCAGGGGAAACAGAGCCCAATTTGTTAATTTCTTGTTATGGCTTATGAAAGCCATGTGAGATAAATAACCAGGTCATATTTTAGGATTAAAGAGGTATTAAATATATGCACCCATTATTTTCTAATTTTATATTTCATATTTTCAGCATAATTATAAATTTAAAGTATATAAAATCTTATCATTTCTGTATCCATACCAGTAGGTTTTGAATTTGAAACTATGTTTGTGGTATTAAATTTTATACAAAAACTATATTTTAAGCTTCACATTCTAAAACTGTTGTCATTCTGAATACCAGTTGTAAATCTAACTGAAAAAAGTGGTTCTTTTAAAAAGACTTTCTAATTTGATGTGATACACTATGAATTAAGAATTAAGTTAAAATTAAGATAGAATTAGAATTAAGATAACGTATTTTGATATACTGGAAAATGCTTACATATATTGCATATGTTAACTTTAATATTGCACACCTGAAATAATAACATGCAACTAATGGAAAGCTCCCAAAGAAAAGGATATTTGAAAATTTGGGGTGTTTATACCTGTTTACTTTTGTTATGTGATTTTAAAAGAGATAGAAAACAACAGATTATTTAAGATTTTTTTTTTGCTAATCTGCACAAAATATAGCAATCATATATTATTGTGAAACAATCCCATTTAATAATACTCTGTGACTAAATCAACAATAATAAACAATATCCACCCCTTTTTAATCTCTCCTATAATCAGTCTTAAATGAATTTTGGCATATAGTTTCCTCCATTGATACTCCTAAGGTCTATTTAAGTATTTCATTCCAGCTAGTAGTATTCCAGAAAACTTAAGGCCCTCAGGTTTTTGGAAATGAATATTCAATACCATGTTCAGTTCCTATTCAATCCTCAGCCAGAGCTTTGACAGGTTTACCAGTTCTACTGATTAGAAATATATTTAGGAATCCCCCCTAGAATCTATAATCTTTGGTTATATATCATCTTAATTTCCTCATTTCAATAGAAGTTCAGAATCCCTCCATTATATTTGTTTTTCCACAAATATAATCAACAGGCTGGTTTATATATTTGTATTGGAAATGAATGCAAGCTTGCTTATGATGTTACTTTTTGTAGTCATCTAATTATGAAGTGAATGTAAATGTGGGACTGCCCCTCCTTGAGGTTATCTGCTCATTCTGCTAAGTTAGATAAGGTCCGCACAGTCCAGGTCCCTTCCTTTAAATCTTGTTACCTGATGTGTGCCTTCTCAATGGATGCTCCAAGGCTACTCTTTTAGCTTTCTGGAAGGTCAGGGCCATGAAGATTTGGCTCTTCTCCCAAATATTGGGTTATGATTGGGATTGAGATGGGAGCTTGTTTGGTCTGGTGCCTAGGGAAAGAGTACATTTATACAGTGTTTATTTAACTTCTTTTAAGAATTGTTATGAGCCATTTAGAATCATTATATGAGATAAATAGTCATATAAGTCTTATATGTGCACACCTATAGTTTCAGTTGTGGAAAGGTTGTATATATGTAAATTCACTAAGAGATCCAGAAAGAGGTAAAAAACCATGCAAGCAACATTTGATGCTTTCAAGTAGCAGTTATATTCTATCCCACTAGGTCCTTTAATTTTTGCAGGTATTAAAAAATAAAGAATACTCAGTAGATTTCTTCTATGTATTGGAATACATTAAATCTTGGAAAAATAGCTATCCTTTATTAGCATCTATGGCACAGAGAGAATTGTTGATATTGGGATTAAAATGTTTTTATTTGTAGTTTTTATTTTTATGTATAATTTTATTTATTTTTGTTTTCCAATTACATTTTGATTTTTTAAAATACTATGGACATTCAACAAAAGCTGGTTTCAAAAACTTTGAAATAGATAGTTAAATAATCCTCTCATAATTAATATTTTTTAAAACTATCCTCTTCCTGTAATGAAGTCTGCAATGAGCTGGATTTATTATTTTTTTGCAAATTAAAATAGTTGTATATTGCACCAGACACCAATAAGTACAATGTAGTATCTTCCAGCAGATAAATACAAAGGTAAAGATAAACGGACTCATTGGAGAAGAGCCTAATGCTGGGAACAATTGAGGGCAAAAGAAGAAGAAGGGGATGGCAGAGAATGAGATGGCTAGATGGAGTCACTGAAGCAGTTGGCGTGAGCTTAAATGGGCTCTGGGGGGTGCCAGAGGACAGGAAGGCCTGGAGGAACATTGTCCATGGGGTCAAGATGGTTCGGACATGATTTTGCAACTAACAACAAAAAAATATAAAGATAATACTAATATTAAATATTAAAACCTAATATTAGAATTAACAACAACCAGAATTGATAGCAATATTTAAAAATCTCCCCCCCCTCCCAAAAAAACAACAACCCAGGTAGCTGTCCTTCTGGATATTCTCCATTGAGCCGAAGGGAGAGTCCAGGCTGGGAAATCTCTACTCTGCAGACCATGTTGAAAGACTGAGGACACTCCCCCTGGTAACGGTCCCCAGTTCTTCACTCGGTGTCAGCGAGTTCAGACCACCTCTTTAAGGCTCTGAATAGCTAGGATTTTAGAAGAACTTCAACCACTGGATTAAGGTTTTTTTCGCAGGAGAGGAATTTAGTCAGGTTTGACTAAGTTCTCCTTTCATTTTTCGCGCCTTTTTTTCTGGCTCGTGTTTTTTTAACCTAATTTTTTTCTTTTGTTAATTTTCATCTGGTGGACTGTTTTTTTTTCTACCTTTTGGTTAGAATTAGGCAGGAGGCGACCCTGAGAGCCCGTGTCGCCTGGCAATGAAGGGTTCTTGGTCTTCTCTGAGGTTGCTTGTTTTGTTGCACATGTTTCATTATCCAAACAAGGTTAACATCATCATACTAATGCTAAGTCTTAAGAGTGTTAGAATCATGATATGGACCATGTTTTTTTTTTAAAAAAAAACAATACTACCGGTAACTTTCAAGTAAAAAGGAAGAGCATTGGTGGCACTAGTGATTAGAGTGCGGTACTTCAGGCTACTTTTGCTGACAGCCGGCTGCCTGCAATTTGGCAGTTCAAATCCAATCAGGCTCAAGATTGATTCGGCCTTCCATCCTTCCGAGGTGGGTAAAATGAGGGCCCAGATTGTTGGAGGCAATATGCTGACTTTAAACCGCTAGAGAGGGCTGTAAAGCACTGTAAAGCGGTATACAAGTCTAAGTGCTATTGCTAATTATTTGCGAAGTATCATCTGTCACATTATGTCAATGTGTAGCAGAGAAAGGGACTTTTTAAAAAGCTAAAACTGTGTAGCTTGGGAATAAAGCTAAAAAAAATATTCTCATTTTGCACGTCCCCCTTTCATTTGCATTAGCATGACATCATGAAATCCTGTCTTTTCCCCTATCAAACATTTTCTGCTAGAGTTCAGTTTTGACAAACTTCCAAGAAATCATTAGTGTGATTGCTAATCTGTCCTCAGGGCTGAGGTTATATCATAAATTGGGCCAGAAGTAAGAGACGCTTTTTTTCAACCCTCCTCCCATAATTTATTTCAAATAAAATGGTCCAGATGGATCAATTATACTTAGACAAGCTATCTGGAGGTACCTGGGAACTAGAGTCATGGACAACTTTCGTGAGTTAAAATCAGTACTTTGCAGCTATAATTCTGTTGGCAGCTAAGCCAATTGGAGAGCCCAAAGGGCAAGTGATACATGGGTTTGGAAGTTTCATTTATCAGTAAGATGTCCTCTGCATTGTACATGGTTTTCAAAAGCAGCCCTGAATAGACTGCATTGTGGAAGTCCAGGTGTATATGTGTGGATAAAGAGCTGATCCCATCCTATCATGTTTTATGATGTCCTGCAGGAGTGGACCAACTAGTCAAGTCCTACAGATGGTCATTTTTTTCTTTATGAAAATAAGTGATTGTGATGTCTATATGGAAGTTCTTAGTTATCCAGATCATAATTATT
This sequence comes from Bungarus multicinctus, assembly GCA_023653725.1. Classification (NCBI taxonomy): domain Eukaryota; kingdom Metazoa; phylum Chordata; class Lepidosauria; order Squamata; family Elapidae; genus Bungarus; species Bungarus multicinctus. The sequence goes on along the minus strand of CM042840.1, from coordinate 9,318,064 downwards.
TCAAAGGTTTTTTTTCTTCAAAACCCAATTGGGTTGCTTTTTTTCCCTAAGAAGAAAACATTTAGCTTCTCATTCCTGAGGCTTCATTAATTGTGATGGTAAGGAGGTGGAAAGATAGGTTCCATCTCTGCACTATCCAGCCTCAACTGTCAATTCCTGTCCTTTTATCCTTCCACCTTCACAACTGATGAAGCTTCTTGGATGAGAAGTGAAACATTTTCTTTTTCCTCCTCCTCAAGGAAAACACCGCCCAGTTGCCTTTTGGAAAAAAAAACACCCTTGAAACAAGTGATTGTGAGTATTTTTATGGTGAACATGCTTCTGTAATATAGAATTATATAATAATATCTAGTTCCCTTCCTAGATAAGATGTTTTAAGTGATGGAACTCTACACAATTCAAATATATTTGCAAGACTGTGAAAACCTTTGATCTATTTCTGCTCTTATTGTTGCATAGAATATATTTTGTTGCTGTGATGAATCCTGTTCTGAAAGATGGAAATAGCATCATTAATATCCTGTGTCTTTCAGTACTTTCAAAAAGCGCTGATCTTAGTTGAAACTTAGATTGTGACTTTTGAGGATCTCTTCTTCCAATCTTCCAGTCTCTGCATTTTTCAACAGATGTTTACAGGATGTCCTGCCGGAAAACAATTATCTGCCCTTGCTGCATGAGATCTGGGGTTCTACAGGCTTCATTTTGTCCATTTTTAAAAATGTTTATATAGAATTGAGTGAGGTCATTCACAAAATTAGAATGAAGTGTCGTCAGTTTACTGAAAACTTCCAAATTTTCTTCTTTTTACTGGATTTTGTTGTGGGGAGATTGAAATCAATATGGAAATTTAGCAGTAACCTGGATGACAGCCAACAAACTGAACTTAGGCAGCATGGAGATTCTGTTGATTGGTGAGCCATTTGATTAAAAAGGTAGTAGATATACTCACCCTCAAGGATCAGATTTGTAGCTGGGTGTGCTTCCACATCAGGAAATATTGCAGCCCAAGGCTTTTTTTCCCTGTCATAAAATATCTTTTCTCAACTCATGTTAGTTATGCCAGCCATGGTGTTGTGGTGTGTAAGTAGGTAAGTATGTCTTAGTATGTTTTTTGAACTCAGTTATTCTTTGAAAGCCATACTTTATAGCAAGCTCTAACCTGGGTAGCCTCAAGATCTGTAAACATTAACTCCCAGAATTTTCATTAATGGGCATGCTGCCTGGAGAATTCTGGGAGTTAAAATCAACATAGTGGGAGGATACATAGATTAAGAAGTTTAGTTTCTCATTTAGTGTGACATGTAAATCCTGATAACTGTAGTTTGATCAGTAAACCATGGTTAAGTTGATTTATGAATTGAGCCTAAAGATTGTATTTATTTAATTTTTATGTTGCCCATCTCATTGTAGAGTGATACTGGGTAGCTTACAATATTGTTGTAGGTAGATAATAGCTTTGAAGAGTTTTTAGATATTTCAGTTGCTATAAAATGCAGTAGCCAAATTGCTGTTGAAAATAAAAATGTGAAATGTGGAACATAAATTTTTAAATTTTAAACTATGTGTTTACACTATTGATATTTATAAAGCTCTAAATAGATCGATAACTAGCCACTTGATTGACTGTATCTTAATTCATAGAATAAATGCTAAAAATGTTAAGCCATGTTTGATTAACTATAGTTTATTGAAAAGCTCACAATTGATTGGGTTTGCACAAGACAGTGTCAAACCAGGGTTGGTGATAATAGCTACAATGACAAACTACACTAAGCCAGACTTAAATAAGCCACATTAGGCTTAGAATGCTGGAAAAATACTACCATTATTTTTATTCTCTGGCTTATCTTTGAACTCCTACCTGGAGCAGTTGAAGGAAGAAAATTCCAAGTTATGGTTCCCCTACTTGTAGAAAACATTCTTCAGGGAACTTTACTCACTCCCATGTTAGGGAGACATTTATTGGTATTCTATAAAGTAATCTGATTATTAATCAGAGTTTATCACTAGGGCTGATTTTATGTTTTATTCCATCTGGTTGAAGCTGCTTCTACAAACTACAGATGTCCCTTTGCCTCCTGTAATATGATGTAGTCATGTAATAAATGGAATAATTTAACATAGTATAGTGTGGGAAATGCAAACACAGTTGCTTGGGAGGATAGTCGCAGTGGATGAAGTTGCACAATTTGGAGGATGCTATTTTTATTGCTGAGGAGCTGTGAGTGGCATACATGGGAGAAGTTTTAATAAAGAAAATACTTGTATAAATTAAAATTAGAATATAAATATATGCATTTCACTATATACATTTTAAATGATATAGAAAAATATTTCAAAACTTCTCTTTAAAAAAAGTACAATGTGCAATGTGATATTCTACTTTTAGAATCTATGTTTTGGCACAATACTGCATCAGAAAGTTATTGAATATAGTTAGAACTTGATTTTCGAACACAGTTGAGCCCAAAACACTGTTGCTGAGAATGATGTTCAAGAAAGTTTTACCCTGTTTTGTAACTTTTCAGGAGACAGTTATTAAGGGAATCACTGAAATTGTTAGTAAAATGTTTGTAAAGTGAATTTGGATTTCCCATTGACTTCTCTTGTAGAAGGTTGCAAAAGATGATCACATGACTTCAGGACTCTCAACTGTCATAAATATGTCCGAATTTTGCCATGTGACCATTAGGATGCTGCAGCAATTGTAAGTGTGAAAATAATCACAAATAACGTTTTTCAGTGTCATTGTAACTTTGAATGGTCACCAAATGAATTGTAAATCAAGGACTACATGTACTAAGCTTGTTTATTAATTTTTTAAATTACAGAATTAATGTAAAATATGTTTTATTATGAAAGAAGACAATTTATCCATAGTTATGTCATAAATAGATATAAACCTGAAATGTATCAGGTGCTCCATGAGTTGATAAGGATTATCGGAGAAATTCTAAAATTTTATAGTACCAGAATTCTTGAAATAATGAATTTATGTGGACCTCTTCCCATTATTAAAATAAATTACTTCATTGGGGTTAGAGTTAGTCAAGAAATACATATAATAATAATAATTCCGTGTTAGTAATTAAATATTCTGTATTTCACAAGGGCTCTCAACCCACTGGGGCATGTTGCATAGACAAAGGTGAGGAGCAGAACCTGAAGCAAGTTGGATGCTTGTGTGTCAGATTATGTTTAAAACAAAATTATGACCTCTGATTTTGTTGCTTATGATGCTTAGAGTTCCCCAACCTACACTTTTAGAACATTTGAATTATGACATTGTGACACATTATTAGGATATTATTATTTCCAATGTTGGGTAACACTGTTTGTCATTATTTCCTTACCTTCTATCTCCACAAGTTCTAGATCTTCAAGGGTTTAGTTATTGCTTCATCTTATACGCTGTTCCATTTCCAAAGTCTTTGAATGGGTTCCAAATAAGAATATAAAGATAAAACATGTAAACTTAAAATCAAGAGACCCACAACATGGCAACAAAATTTTCAGTAGTAGTTACACAGGTGAACCTAGATATTCCCACAACTACTCATTTGCTGCATGTTGCTGCATGCTGAACTAGCTAAAACATCCAGAATGATCTTCAACAGCAGTCCAGCATAGAATGATTGCGACAATAGGAGATGATAAGGCCATTAAAGATCAAGAGCAAAGCTTTCTGTTACAGAGATGGCTGTAAATATTGCACAGAATTTAAGTGCTTAAAAACCTGATCATAACCTACACCTATAGTTCAAGCAGGAGCTGTGAATTCAAGAAAACCCACAGATTGTAATCAAGTAATCATTGTTTTTTGTTTATATACTCTTAGTTAAATAAGGCAGTCTAATTTAACACAATTTGAAATCTTGTCAGTATGTTTTCAGGAGGAGAGGAGAGGATCATACTAGTAGTTTGTATTAATAAAATAATTTATTTTTAATCCTTTTAATATATTAAATATATCAGTGCATCTTGCAGCTTTTATGATTGAAGTAAAAATCTTCGTAAAAACTATAAAATTACTTAACTAAGTAATTAGAATCATATGACAACATAAACCTGACTAATAAAGGAGAAATAGCTCAGGATTGAAGTGAGAGATCCTTGGTGCTCTCTGAGACTGGTAGTTTTCTTGCAGACATTTCATTACCCAAACTATGTAATATCACCAGTGCTAGTCCTAACACTGTTCGGCGCTTCCAAGCTCTAATGATGTTACCAAACTCAGAGAACACCTAAGACTCCTCATAACCCTATCAGGGTTACTCTTATATTAATACTGAAAACCCTGTGGAATATTTAGGCTTAACTAACTTCTACAAGACACCAGCAGCAGCTTCTTCAAGATGAGTTCAGTCTGCTTGGAGAAAGTGGTACCAAACCATAAACACTTCTTCAGTAGCATTAGATTTTTGAATTGCACCTGGAAACCTATTGGCATGAATGTGGGGCTCATAAAATTGGTGCATAATACAACCAATAATTAGACCACTACTTTCTCAATTAATTGCATTTCTGAATAATCTTCAAAGAAAGTTCCACATAGAACACCGCAGTAATCCAGACAAATTGTGAATGAGGGCATGAAATAGTCTTAGCAAAAATTATCTACTCCAGTAGGGCTGCTCAGGCACATCATATAAATTATATGATTTATAAATTTAAATGTTAAAACTAGGCAAAGGACCTGCTAGCCATGACCTCCACTTCCCTTCCAGCAGCAATCAAGAATCCAAGAGGATCCCTAAATTGTAAACTTGCTCATTTGGAGGGAAGAACTTCCCCATAGAGTGACAGCATTGGAGCTAATGGGACTCTAATGATCCAGTTGTAACTCCCATCTTCAGTTCACTCAAAATTATTTTATCCTAGCTGGGCTTAATAATCTCCAGGCAGAGGACAGTTGCTGCACATTTTTAGCTAGGCCAAGAGTTCTGATATTTATTTAATTTATATAGAATTGGTTATCTAAGTATATGATGGTATCTCCTCCCAAAACACTGGGTGACTTTTCCAGAGGCTTCAGGTGTGTTAAACTGGTGAAGAGATTGAGCTGTACAGCTACTGACTTCAATTATTGACTTATAGAGTCAAGTGGGAATGGAACCCCAGCCTTTTTAGCCAGTCCAGAAAAAATACCATGGTCAATAGTGTTAAGGCCATTGAGAGATCCTGATAAAAGATGATCAGAGTAACCAATGTAATTTAAGTTCTATATCTATGGAGATCATAAATTCTCTCACTTTCTCCAGCTGAGTTTCTAGTAATGGAACAAGCATCTAATATCTGGACTCTAGATCAAACCCGAAATAGTTCAAGGAGTTCAAGAACCGAGACCCGTGAGGCAACCAATCTACCCAGTTGGTCTCTTCAGCCCATGTAACATTCAGGCATTGCATTCTTCCTGGCTTGGCACCTGGGTGTCTCTAGGGATACATACTCTGATTAGAATTGACCCCAATGGCTCAGGAGAAGCTACTACCCACCTTCAGAAAGTAAATAGAATCAAGGGCAGAAATGCTGCTTATTAATAGCACCAGTTCTCTAGAACAGCCTGCCACAAGATTAGACTGGGCCTTCCTAAGATGATGATGAAATTTTTTAATGTGGTCCATGACCAGCCTATAAAACACCTTACATAAAGCTGAAATTTAGTGACTAAGTAAACAAATCAATAAAATAAAATCTCTGCTTGTCACATCTGTTTGAATCTGAAAGCAAATATTTTAAGTGAAACTAGTCAGAATTACCCAGGATATGTAATTAGGAATGGAGTTAACAGTTCAAAGACTGTATAAAAATTCAGTTCGAATGTTTTTAAGTTCTTTATATCGCATAAACTGCTGCTGAAAGTTGTTTTAGACTGTGATACGATATTAACTTTTCCCAAACAGGGTTTCTGATTACGAATAAGATGTTTCTAAACATTTGTCCCTATTTCCCTGTTCAGGCTTACCACTGAAATTGCTTCAGGATCTCCAAAATAGGATAGTATCTATAAGAAAGACATCCTTGCCTCATCCAAGGAAAGATTTTGGAAAGATTTGTTGGGTTTGTCTGTTGTTCCATAATTAAGATTGTGATCCCCTCCCTCCCTAATGGTAGTCAGAGTTAATATTTACAGCAGCAGCAGCAGCAGCAGCAGGAATGTTAAACTACAGTTACCAGCTATCTCACTAGAGATTGGATCCACTAAATTGGAAGCTGTATACAGCTGTGTTAGCTTATGGTAAAGAGTCAGATCAAGTTTGGTACCATCTTTTCAGATTAAGAGTTTCTATTAAAACCTCAAAACTCTCACAATCACAACTTTTACAATCTCAATCTTGTTCTTCACTACAATACTATAATATTAAGAGCTCTGTTCAATATACAAGCAAGAATATTATTATCAAGAATAATATCTGGGTTTGTTTGCTATGGATCCTTGTCTTAGTTTCTCGTCTTAAGGTAGTAAAAAATGTGAATGTCCAAAAATGTCTTCAACTTGTTCAGGGAAATCTTATTTTAAAGTCTGAAGCTTACTACTGTGTTTTATAGTCCTCCCTGTGGGGCTTAGAAGTTGCTGGCTATACCAATTCCATTTTTATATCTGACATTTTATTTTTATTTTTTTCTTCCCCTTATTTCTTTTTAAAAATCATTCTGCTTTGCCTTATTAGTCCCCTTGGGTCTAGTTTTGCAGTCTTAGGCTCTAAAATTCTTTTAGAGTCAATGCTAGAATTAAATGAGCTTGAAATATTTGAGGCAAATCTTCCATTACACCAATCTATCATTGTTACCCCCACTGTCACAATGTTAAAATATTAATAGCAGAACATTTTAACCATTTTTTATTCATTGTATTTCAATATTCTTATTTCTCTTTCAGAATCCTGCTTTTTAACGTAAACATTTTTTTATTTATTCAGATATACTGGTTCTTTGGATAGCTATTCTAGTAATAACTTTTAAAATTGAGTTCGATGACAGTTGTACAAGTGGTGTACAACACCAGATTGTGACCTTCATGTCATGAGCCAAATTAGAATATGGTACCAGTGCACGATATGGGATGGCATCAATTACTCAGCAGTTGCTCATCTTTTTCTTGTTTAAAAATGTTTTGGCATAGTGTCATATTGGACAAACAGTGTAAATATAAGTAGGGGTGACAGTATGAGAATTGTCACACAAACTTTGTATATATGCAGTATAGAAAAATTTACCTGTTCTGTGGGATTGGCATGTCCAACACATATTTCAGTCTGAATGTATTTTATTTTTGTGTTACACAATTCCCACTTATTTTATTTGTATCTATTTGTTCTGCAATGTATATACTGTTCAATTCCTTAAAAAAACTTAATTCCTGTTCTATTCCTAAAGAGAAATTTCAAAATGATCATGTAAATTGTTGTATCAAATTTGGTGGGAGAAAATATGAGACATATAGTGATATTTATGTTAAGTCATGGGTGGTGGAGGGGAACCAGTGAAGATTTTTGGATGACAATGTAAGCTTCATATTTAAAAAAAAAAATATAGGAAACTGTTTTCTAATGCAGTTCAAGATATCATGTGAGAAATATTTTTTTTCAAATAGGCATGAGGTTTGTAACAGAGAAAAAGAAGAGCCCCCAATTTAATTTGTGGCCTAAGGGGGGGAAATTGGTTAGTTTTTAAAGATGTTTGGGTGAGGACTGTTATTTTTAGAGGACAAACTCAGAGTAAGTAAAATAAATTGCATAATGCTTCCTTTGTTTCTGTTCAGCTGAACGTTGTTTTGGCCCAAGCTAGTGAAGGGGCTGGAAAAGGGACAAAAAAATAAGGGAATGGTACCAATGTATGGGATATGGTTAAATGGAAACTGTTTAGTTTAAAACTGTATGTAGCTTTCTGTTGAAATAACCTATGCTGTAAGTAAGAGAGCTGTTGCCAGATGTTGGAAATGTTTTATTTTCTTGGAAGGGTAGTTGCCTAGGTAAAGAGAATAAGTTCCTTGTTTCCCTTCACGATCACTTATAAAAATACACCTTTATAGAACAGTTTGCCGTCGGAATGTATGGAACTTAGGAGACATTTCCTTCCTAAGGGTGAGATTATTAACAGCCTTTTCATCGTTCCAGTAAGAGGCACATCTAGGGCGCCCCGTCCTCTTTTTGATGCCTTCCCACCTTTCTCTTCCGCTATATCTGAGGCGGTCTTAGTGGAAATGATTGGCTAATGTAAGGCCAGTCGGCTTTCTCGGCAGGCTTTCAACCGGCCGGTAAAGAGTTAAGGCAGAGGACGTAAATGTCTGTGAGACTGGCTGGCTGTTCCGGTTCCTTGAGCGAATCCAGTCCGCGTTTTTGGATTGCTCGGAAGAGTCGGATCTACTTTCCCCATTCTCCCTCCTCCGCCCCCCCCTCTTTCCCTCTTTCAACCTCCCCCCCCTTTTCTGTTCCTCCTCTTCTTCCTCCTCATCCGACAGCTTTAGTCACTAGGGGGGGGGGGGCACCGTAAGAGCCAAAGTTCGGGGGCTTGCAGACCACTTTCCCCATCAGTGCCTCCTTAGGGGTGGGGGTGGGGTTTAAACAAGACAGAGGAGCGCCGACAGAGGAGCTGCTAGCGAAGTAGCCGGAGAAGTGGAGTGCTGCTTGATTTGGAAGAATAATATGGCTGATCTAATGGAGTACGGAGCAATTTGTTTTTCTCCGTACGACGCCGAGCTTGGATTCTAACATGTAAATAACTTATGTCGGATTGTTAGCTTTGGGCACGGGTGCCAGCCTCTTTGTTCTTCCAGAGGGTTTTGGTGAGAGGAGCCAGGCTGTGCATAATGTTAGGCAGACAGAATTGAGCGTCGGTGAGTACCCTGTCGTTAACTTCTTTGTATTGGAGAGCTGAATATGACAGGAGCCTCGGGCTCTGTGTGGCAGGCCGTGTTATAGTGCCCTGGGTACAGTGGTAGATTTTAAAATGAAAGAAAGAAATCCAGTAGGACCCATCCTGTTCTGGAAAGTTATCGTGAGGGTTAGATCAAACCTTCGACAGCTTGCCAAGCTGTTATACTTTGTCTTTGCTGATCGTGGGAATAGTTGCAACGGTATCCGTTTAGTATTCTTTAGTGAATTCCAGCCAAGTGAAAAGAAAAAATGTCAAGAAATGTGTAAAAGTCGGCTGTCCACATATCTGGAATACTGAAAAAGCCTTTTATGTGGTTCATCAATCTTGCTTGATAGGGGTCGAAGCCATTTTAAAATTATGATAAGTTTTCTTTAGGAATAGGTCGTCTCTGAAACAAATTGGTTATGTAACTTTTGTTTCCGTGCACTTAATACTCAGGAAAAGGAAAATTCCATCCAACAGTTTAATACAAATTCGGTTAATTTTGCATGATGTGTGTACACAGTTAATTTCTTTAGTAACTTTATCATAATGTTCATTGCAAGTCCTTTAAAAGATAACACATATTTAGATAAACATGCTGACATGTCAGTATAACTTAAATGTCTTAATTTTGTTTGATTTTTGAATATTTAGGATATATTTTTGAATTTCTCCAATATAATTCTCCCCACTTGAATTACATTGAAACAGGTGGATGGTTCTCTGTAAGTGCTACAAGGCAAAATATTTTATCACTTCAGTACAGTGAGAAAAAGTGAAAAAAAATGTGCCTAAATTAAAATGCTAAGTATTGGATTTTGCCATTGTATAAGTAAATATCCATTATATTATTTTAATGCAAAATAAGATGAATTCTAATAATGGAAAGTGGGCTACTGTTGAAAATAGTTTTTATTTTCAGTACTTTTTAAGTGGATATAGATACTATTCAGTTAACTGAGGTTATTACAGCTGTATTGATGTTCTGTTAAAGTGTATTATATAGTAGTTTCCTAATGGTGCAGAAATACTTACTACATAACTTTAATATAGCAACCCAAGATAATTTACTTTTGTTTAAACATTTGGCATCACAGCTCAGTGATTTTTTATAATATAATTTACATAAAATATTCAGTATCAGGTGATATATTGTTTTCATCTTGGCACATACAAACTTCCTGTGTTTATATTTGCCAACTTCCTGTTAAAAAAAAAAAGCAGTATCAGTGGTTCTGTTTACACAGTCATTTTTACAAAGAGTAAAAAAATTGTAATTAACGAACTGTGTACAATATATTATTGTTTGGTTTTTATGTGATAATTCTACATTTTATTTTCAGAAGTCAGCACCATGCCTTTCAGCAGACTTTATTTACAGATTATAGGACAGCAGTTGAGGAAATGACATTATCTTGACATCTAGTCAGTTTATTCTTTAAAGTATGAGTTTCAAATACTATTTTTTCTCTTAGACTTATTGGTGTTGCTTTTGTTTTGCTTTTATACTGTGAAACAGTGGAAATGTAGTAGTTTATGAGTTTACAAAAAATCTAATCTAATGCTTAATCATTACATAAAATCAACATGGCACCAACCTTTTGTAGTTTAAATAGTAGGTGCTATTGGTTAATTTTTTTTTACTAAGTGGCTAATTCATTGCTATTTAATCTTCTTTAAGAAACAGTAAGTATAAAATTATCTTGGCATTGTATCACATTTTCTTTTTGATTCACTGATAGACTTATTGTAAATATAGCAAATTACAGATAATTTAGCACACAATTATGTATTCAATAAGGTAAAGAGAAAACTGTTGGAGTTTGGAAGACATTAGGTAATTAAGGGTGAGATTTTAAGAATAAATATTGTATGCTATAGTAATATTGTCTGATAGAAGTGAAATCTTCCTATTTTTTTAAATTTAAGATTTAATATTTAAGAAAGATTCTTTGTGAATATAGGTTTAGTGGGTGAACAGTTAATCACAAGCAAATAGGTTTATTTATTCTAATAAGTTGCATTGTTCTGATCTATAGAAAAAAACAGATATTATAGAACTTACACATTGTACATTACACATATTCACTACATATTCATTTAGTTTTGGCTTAGACATTTATGGGAACACATTAGTTGTGGTGTGGCATGGTGCAATCCTAGTTTATATATTCTGATGCATTATATATCAAACCCACCCCATTGGAAAGTTAGTTATTGCTTGTTCACTATTTAGTGCTAATTTTGATCCTGTATTTACTGGTTTGCAGAATGAAAAAAATGTTATCATCTATGCCAGTTTGACATTTTATGTTTTGGATTTTTTCCAAACAGCTGCAACCATTCTCTGCTCAGAGGAACTTGCAGTTAAAGGAAAAACCGGTGAAAGTAAAATGAATATAAAATTCAAAATAGACATTACATTTGCAGCATTTGCTACTTACAGAATGGCATAAATGCTTTTTATGAAAACATTTATTGATAAGAGAGATTATTTTTGAGATACCAAACTATACCTAGGGCAATATGAAAATGAAAGTTGACTGAAAACATTTGACAGGCAGACAGCCCTGAATTTGGAAAACTGTCAGAAGAGATTGTTCTTCTTTAATATAAAGCTTGACAGCAGAATTAGAAAAATTGTAATAAAAATATTGGCACTGCTTATATGAAATTTCACTAGTGAGTTTAAAATTGCAGGTGTTTCATAAGTCAGTTGTGAGATAACAAAATTTGTGATGCACTGACAAAATAGCTGTGATTCAATTAAACATCTATGAAATCAGGCATTCTTACTGTCCAAAAAAGTCAAAAGTGTTAGACAAAGCTGCTCTGCATGTTTAACAGTTTTTAGGGGCACGGATATGTTAACCATTATTGGATTTTTATGAAGAAAATCTTCTGTAAAATCTTTATAGAAGAAAGAAGGGAAGGATGGATCTATAAAAAGCCTAGGGTAGAAATAATGTTAAGACTTAGAAATACTTAGCTTGTTATTTCCAGGTATAAGTATCAATTATAGACATTGCTATAAAATATGTTTTCTTGATTGTTAGCTATTACGAAGAAAGATATAGTTTGAAATTTTAATTTTGTAGTTTGATTTTTCATTCTAGAAACTGTCCTTTTGATCAGGTGATATGTAAATTGGTCTTTTGCCTGGTAGACAGATAATTTGGATTGACTGCCTAGTTACTTTGCAACAGACAACAATTCAGAGGCTGGCTTGCTCTCTGTTGTTTTTATAGATTAGAATTATAAAGTGCCCTTGGAAATTGGCAGTCTAAAAATTATTGGACAAATAAATAAATGTATCATTGTCTAAAGCAAATAACCTTTAGATCATTTAGTTAGTAGAGACTTCATATGACTTTGGTTCTTTGAGGAAAAGAAGCAAAAATAATAAAATTTAATTGTAAGAATCTTTATCCCAATTAAAAGTAGTGGTTAGGATTAGTGCTCTTTCTACACGTACGAGTGCAAGGATAGGTAGCAAGTTCAGTGATAAAATGCATTTTGAATGTCAAAGGTAGCAATTGCTAATTCTTCCAGGACGTGAAATGCTTAGACCTTCAAATGGTGCTTCAAAGTTCATGAGAGTGCAAACACACTACCTGTTGGCAATACCATAAAGCAAGTATGCAATTGTGAGAAAATCATAACTGCTTGAAGATGCATCAGCAGGTGCTATTTTTGTGCTTCTCCTACACTGTTAAGTAGGCATCCAATCTTTTGGCTTGCCTAGGCTGCATTGAATGAAGAGGAATTGTCCTGAGCCACATATAAACTATATAATATAGTGTGTATGTATGTACACACACACACACACACACACACATTCTCTAATGCTAAAGGCTTATAATCTTGTGGGGCCACATAACTATTGTCCAGGGCCATGAACTGAACATGCCTGCATTAAAGTGTCTGTAAGTCATATCACAACCCGGAGAAAACTACATTTATAATTATATAAATATAATTTCTTTTCAAGACTACCAAGAGACTAGCAAAATATCTTGGGACGTAGAAGGAAAATGTTTAGAGTGTAAAACTCTATGTGTATTTTATATATGCATGTAAAGCCTTTGCAATGGACAGTCAGTGGTTGTGATTAAGGCTTCATTCCTGTCTGTATGCAATTTTTAATAGCAATAGCACTTACTTATACATCACTTTATAGTACTTTATAGCCTATCTAAGTGGTTTACAGAGTCAGCATATTTCCCCCAACAATCTGGGTCCTCATTTTACCCACCTCGGAGGGATGGAATGCTGGGTCAATCTTGAGCTTAGTGAGATTCGAATTGCCAAATTACAGGCAGCTGGTTGCAGCAGACGAAGCTTGCAGTACTGCACTCTATCCACTGCGTGACCAAGGCTCTTTAAATGAGCTGATTAATTCTGAGAGACTTAAACTAAAGTAAGCTAGGTGTTGAATGGTGCAAAGCCTGACAGTGACCTTTGTGATAAATCTAACTTCCAGTTAGGATAGTTAGATCTATACAAAAGATATTTGTGTGTGGTTCTTTCTGTGATGATATTGTGTATGCTTCTGCATTCATATCAGAAGCACCTACCAAGGTGTTTCCAGGCTGAAGAATGAGCCGGTGACATCACTGTTGCCTTTCATGTCCCATTGTTGTATATTTGTATATGATCAATATTGGATAGTTGGTCAAATAGTTTAACTGGTTGTGCAACAGTTTCTTTTGATTCTGCATGTATAGTAATTTAAAGCAGAGAAAAATGAGCATGAGACGGGCTGGGGTTATTTATTTATTTATGTATTCATTCATTCATTGAATTCATATTGCCGCCTATTTGCCCATGGATGGGGAGAAAGGGTTAGTAATGATTATCTGTTGCATTGGAATGTACTTTATATGGAAGTGTGGCCCACAAATGACCAGATCTTCCTCTATGAAAAAATTTCTCTGTTAAATGTATGTTTGATACTTATTTTCTCACATTGTTAGTTTTTTTTCCAAATCCATTCCCTATCAGTTGTTCCTAACCAATACTTTTCCTGAATTTTACTTTTCTTTGAATCTATTGTCATAGATGATTTTGTCAATATCATCTCTCTCCATGATTTCATATTAATCAAAATACTTCTCTACATTGTATAAGGGCCACCAGAAAAATCCAGAATTTTAGAGCTCATGTTTTTGTGAAATGCTTAATTTAGCCCGCTAGAGATTTTCTTGTTATCTATGCTTTAAAGGAATCTATTTCAGTGATATTGTGGGGTGGAATCTGTTGGATGAAGATAGAAAGGTATAAAGATGCTGGATGCTTTTTTCTTAAACTGATTTGAAATGTCTTTGTACTAGAAAGTATCTAAAGGGATCTCCTCAATGGAAAATTTCATATTTTCTAAATACATTAGCATATTAGTTAATGTGATTAACATATTAGTTAGCCATACTTAATACAGAGATATTATCTGGGAATAAGTAGACACAGGTAATCCTCGACATACAACAATTTGTTTAGTGACTGCTTGAAATTATAACGGCACTGAAAAAAGTAACTTATGACCATTTTTCACACTTATAACCATTGCAACATTCTCATGGTCACATGATCAGAATTCAGATGCTAAACAATTGGCTTTTTATTATAACAGTTGCAGAGTCTCAGGGTCATGTGATCACCTTTTGCAACTTTCCGACAAGCAAAGTCAACAGGGAAGCCAGATTTAGTTAATAGCTGTGTACTTAATTGTTAATAACTTATCAACTGCAGTGATTCTCTTAGCAATTGTGGCAAGAACAGTTGTAAAATGGGACAAAACATACTTAACAACAGAAATTTTGGGCTTAATTGTGGTCATAAGTAGAGTATAAACTGATTTGTATTTTAGAAGTATTTTGGCAGTGGTGAATGTCTTCAAGATAGTAAATGAAAAATCCTTTAGAGAGAGAGATCTGATGCATCAGATTGAAATGAGGCCTAGTTTAGACTGAGGCCCTTTTCCACATTGAAACATCTTTGGCTTCTATGAAAGGTTTTATGGATGAAACATGGTCAAAACTTATCAGGAAGTTCAACATTTTGTTGAGGCTTTAAACAAGATCCATTGGACCAGATCTCCACCCTAAAAATTACTTTTCCCCAATGTATTACAGTGCCAATTCTGAAGAAGGCAAAACCAAAATGTACTGGTAAATTACAAGGAGAACACACACACACACACACACACACACACACACACACACACACTCCGTCCTAACCCTGCTGGAGCAGGTGATTGGACTAGAATAGATATCTCATTATCTTTCTCCTTTCTCTCTCCCTCCTTCTTTATTTCTTTTTCTTTCTGTCCCTTTCTTCCATCCCCCTCTTTCTTTGTCCCTTTTTCTGTCTTTCCCTTTTCTTTCTTTTCTTCTCTCCCTCTCCCTCCCTCCCTCTCTCAGGCTCACCCCATTGATTTGACTTGCTTGGGCAGGTCCCTCCAGTGCAGTGGGCTCAATGGGGTGGACCTGCAGGGGCAGCACCTAAAACATGGCAGTAACGGCATGTTTGAAAAGTAGAGCAGAGCCAGAGGTTGGTAATTTTTGCTGCAAAGAATCACAAAAGTTTCTGGATTGTGCACAAAAAGGGATACACATGTCAACGCAATTCAGCAACAGTAAAATAAAGAGATACAAATAAAACAAATCAACAAGAATCGGCTCTGATCTCTGATTAGATTTTATTCACTACTAGAATCTAATCAGAGATGCTTTGCCAATTCTAGTCCAATGACTTGCTCCATCAGGGTTAGAAGGGAGTGTGTGTGTATATGTGTGCATAGCTGTCAAAACTCCAAAAATAGGTCAAGTATCTCTGGGGAGGCCAGTCATAAATTAGAACGCTTGCTAAACAACCAGCCATTAAGTGAGGATTACTTGTTTGCCAGTCACCTGGCCATGCCCACCCAGTCACATGACCACCAAACCACATCTACCCAGTCATGTGACCAGCAAGCGATGCCCAGTCAGCAAGCCGCGCCAGCCAGTCATGTGACCAGCAAGCCATGACCACCCAGTCACATGACCAGCAAGCTACGCCCACCCAGTCACATGACCAGCAAGCCACACCTTCAATTTAGGCCACACCTACAGAAATTTGAATCCCACCCCTGGATGGGGGGCACCGAGGATGAGTTTGTAGCACCAAGGGGGCGGTGGACTGAAAAAGTTTGGGAACCATTGATTTAAAGTAAGTTTATTGGCATCATAATCATGATTCTAAAAATATTAAAAGTGCCATCTGCATGATAGAAACAGGTATAATTTCATAGGATGTTACAGCACAATTTCTTCCTTTTACTTTCTAACTAAATTTAATTCTATTTCCCATAGGGTTGGCCCCTTTAGTATTTAGAAATCATTTTTTAAAATTAATATAATAAAATTCAATTGGCTGGGCTTTTCTATTGAAAGTTTGGCCTTGCTAGGTTTTGATAGTGCTAGAACTTCTCTTAAGCAGTGAATTTGGTATGTAGATCTTCAAACAAGCATAGGTAAGGTGTCACACCCCAATATTTATCACTTGTTTCCAAAAGAGTTCATTTCAGCTTATTTATCATCACTAACAATTTTGACATTTTGTAAGGCCTTCACTAAATCCAGTTTGGATATTTTTCCTCAGGAGTTTTTTTTGGGACTTTTCAGTGGTACTGCTGTGCATCTTTGATGATTTAATAGAAACTCCAAGACACATGCTATTATATTCTATTATATATAAAAGGATTCTAGACAATTAAGTAATCTTGTCTTGAAATTTCAAAGTAGGGAGATGATTTCTATTTAATGTTATTTCTTTTGGACAATGATTCAAAAATAACCTTAAATTACCCAGTTTTGGGCTACAGTGTATATTGTTTGTAGCATCATTACTTGAGTTTAGAATTTATAATAGCATTTTGAATATATTGTAGTACTGTTATTTTTAATTATTTTAGATTCTATTACTCTTATTGTTTTTCTGTTATGCATATATACAGTATAGAATAATGTCATACTTCTTTGATATTTTGTTTGTAGTTGGCATTATGGCTGTAGTAAATTTGATTTGCTTTGATATAAATAATCTTAATCTGCTTGATTTACAATATTTAAGTTCTGGGTGAATTTTTCCCGTTTAGAATTGCAATTCAGGTTACAGAAGGAGTGATATTTATTGTTAACTGAAGGATGTGTTGTCATTTCCATTCTGTATCAATTGATTCTTATGAAGATGATTTAAATGACAGGCAAAAAAAACCTTGCAAGTTTGCAATTAATTGGTAATAGATTAAACCTGGCCTCCTCCAAGGCTTTTACTATAATCACATTTTTTTCTATCTGTTAAGCTTTCTCTTTTTTATTCATTCTTTAAATTTATATGGTCACCCATCTCACAGAAAGTGATTCTGGGTGGTATACTACAATAATTAAATATAAAGTAACTAAAACATTTAAATAAATACCACATAAATAAAAACATGTACATGAGAAGATTGAAACCAGAATGTTATACATGGTACAGCCAAAGTGTGAGTTTTGTGCTGCCTAGTAAGGGCTGTTGCCAATCTTACCTCAGGTGGATGAAGTTCTAAAAGGTGGTTGCTAGGTCAGAAAAGTCGGGTCTCCTCGGTTCTGTCAGGTGGAAATCCTTAGCAGCTAGGACTCACAACATGCCTGTCTTGCCAGGTCTGATGGGACAGATAGAAGTAATGGGAGAGAACCGGTCCCTCAAATAATCCTCTTCCAGGCCATGCATGGATTTAAAGTCAAAACCAGCAAGCTTGACCTGCATCTCAAAGCAAACTGGTAAACAATGAAGCTCACAGATTAGAGGTGTGACATGCGAACTCCTGGGCCCCCCATAGTTGCCTCAAAATAAAGGACTACCTGTAATCCATTCAGGAGGCAAAGTCTAAATAGCTTTAAATTACTTCTTGATAATTTATTTAGTTTTTAAATAGTTTTAACTGGTTTTAATAAAAATAGCTTTTATTAAAAATATTAAAGCAACTTTTAAAAAATCCTATATATATCATATGGTCTGAAACCCTGAGGTGGGAAGGAGAAATAGAAAAGTAATTACATGTACAAAATGCGTGCATGTTCTCTAAAGAAGGGGGATAGAAAACCAAAGTCCACATGAATACAACAGATATATTTTTCTTGTCAATATCTTTTTTTTAGAACAAATGGCGAAAATGGGAGCCTGAGGCAGGGGAACATCGGAAATAATAAACTGAAAGGACTGATGCACCAGATGAGAGTTTTCAAGTAGCTTGCTCTTATTTCGAATAAGTTACTTAGGCTGATGATCAAAGCCCAACATTAAAATAAAACTTATTGGTTCTCTTTGTTACTAGGCAACATTTAAATTGTGACTGCTCCAAGTACCTAGGAAAAAGAAGTAAAGAAATTGAAATAAAATAAGCCCCAACTTCTTTTGAGTAGCTAAAAAGAAACTTTTGAGATGAAGCTTGCATTTTGTTTAAAAAAAAATCTATCTAGATTGTCTACTGTTGTTTACTGCAATTCAACAAAAATTGGTCATTAGCAGTACTTGGGAATAGGGACTTTATTCCATAATGAAAGCAGGATACAGTATAGGTATTGGAGGATCTTCTTGTGCTTAAAATTGTAAAAGGACTGTATAATTACAGTACATCTCACAAGGGTTCTGAAAAATCCTTTGTGAATAGGCATGCTATAAACCATAATATAATAATTCTTCAGAGGATCGGGAACAATTTTCATTAGATATAAATGTATTCTTAGATACTAAAAGTGGGGGAAAGTCAGTTGAACTGTTTTCATGCACTAATTAAAAGAACTGGATGCAGTATTGAAATATGATCAGAAACTACTTTAAAATTCTTGTAACTACTTTTTAGTGGATTAAAAAAGATAAGAAATACAGTATTTTAATATTTAATACAAATATTAAATATAAATCTGTAAATATTTATTTCTATTAAATCTATATTTTACCCATTGATTTCAGAAAAGTTCTCTGAGCTTAACTCAAGGATATGTCAACGGAGTCAGACATGGAAAGTCAACTGGCTCCACTACCAGCTGTGTGTAAAAGCTACATTGGACATAAAGGGATTTCACATTTATTATGTGGGTGGAATGATGTCACTTGGTTTGATTATGCCCCTTTCAAGCTGCTGTGATAATTACCTGCTTGTTACCAGAAGTGGTGAACCCATTTTCAGTACTTGTTTGCTTTTGCTGTCATGCCCTAACTGCTATATAATTTTGCCCCTGCCAATTATAACCATTATGTAAAATTTTACACTGATGAAGTAGAAAAATAGAGAACATATCAGTATGGTCTTCATAATTTTGTCCAAATTTTCAGTTATATATCTTGATGTATTATCTCTAAGGCACAAGACTTGATTGTAACTTTTGGACAGTATATCTTTTTCCTTCCTTCTCATATGAATATAATTTACTTCACTTTTCTCTGAATCAAGATTGACTGTTAAGTTTATAGGAAGAATTAAATTCAGTCTATTGATTTGATTCTTAAAATAGCAATATTTTCCTGGATTTAAATAATGTTCACAGCAATAATAACCTAATATTATCTCATGTCTTCATTATCTTTCATGATTGCAGAAAACTTGCAATTGATCTGGAACTACCTACTGGTATTGCACAAGTTTCTCTACTGCTTAAAATAAGAAAAATGTATTTACATTGGAACCTGTGCTCAGAATATGAAGGAATACAAGCATCACATCTACTTTAGTAAATTGTACTGAACATTATGGATCTTACTTCAAAGTCCTCAAAACTCTTTTATAAGATGCTACATAAGAATTTTTTCAAAAACATACAAATGTTAACTATGTATTCTTTATGTAATAAATAATTTTCTCTGAACAACACTAGCAAGATAGAGGAGAAAAAATTACATATAAAAGGTCACATCAGAACCGTAAAGCAAGTGCAAATATTCCATGATAGTTTAATTTTGTTCTAGATAAATTGATAGAGGCATCATGAAACATATTTTAATACGCTAGTATAAAATTCTACAATATTCACATACTGTATTGCATAAGCCTTAAATATTTGTTTCATTTGCTCCCCAAGTAGCATTTCATGTCATGTAGATTTAGTATTATGGATTCTTAGAAGAGACTGAAAACAAATAGTCACTTCAGTGGCATCATTTTCTAAATCTAAAAGCCTATAGACTATAGACAAATCCAAAATTCTTATCCACTTGTAATTTTAAATGCAACCAAAGGGAAAATATTTTCCTAGAGAAGTAAAATTAATTAAACTTTACTTAATTAAAAGCAAATTAAATTCAAATTAAGTTTTTTTTCGTCCCTATCTTTTGGAGCATGTTTTCTGTATGATACTACAATCATATTGGGAACACCAAAGTGCTTTCGGGTTGAAAGAATTAGCTGATGACATCATTTTTGCCCAAGGGGCGCCCACGTGGGGGCTCTTTTCATGTCCCATTAAGCTGCCCACCTAAGTGGTACCCCTCTTATCTATTTGTGTTCCCTTGCTTTCAAATTGCTTGCTTGGCAAGAGCTGGAGTAACCCCCTTCGCATGGCAAGAACCAGGTCTTGTACGCAAGCATGCTGATCATCAGCCCAGGATCCCAACCATGTGAGCCACCGTGCTCCATTAACAATACATGATATAAATTATAAAGAAAAATTATTGAAACTTAAAAAGAAGGGAACCATAACGGGAAATAAAAATTTGCATTTTGATATTAAGATGATACAAATGCACTAAAAGATTTTTGCCGTGTTTACTGGGCCTTTCAGAGAATATTTTTTTAAAAGATTCACTGTTAAATTCATTATGTCAAAGGAATTTACTTGGCTTAAATAATAGAATGCATATCTGTGTGTCTTTTCTGTATTTGCTCTTTTGATTTTGATGTTTCCCCTACCACTTTTCTTACAGTCTCCAATATTTTTTTACTTTATTTATTAATCAAATTTATATACAGTAGCTGCACATCTCTGAGAAGTGACTTTGTGTTGTGCTATTGCTGGATTAAACTTGGCATATTGTTAATAATAGATCCAAAGATTTTATATTTTATTCATCAAATAAAATTGTTGTAGTCTTACTTTGAAGTTTAAAATATAGCAAGATACAAAGGTCAGTGCTAAGTTTAAATCACGGTTTTATTTGGAATGGAGAAATGTATTGAAAATATTTACTCATTACTGTTTAAAAGAGGGGATCCCCCTTTAGGATCCAGATTCTTTTACTAAAGTACAGGTAGACTTTAATATACAACAGTTCATTTAGTGACTATTCATAGCCACAATGGCACTGAAAAAGTTATTTAGGACCGTTTTACAGACTTACGACCATTGCAGCATCCCCATGGTCATGTGATAAAAATTCTGACACTTGGCAAGTAACTCAGATTTATGACAGTTGCAATTTCCTGGGATTATGTGATCCCCTTTTGCGACTTTCTAACAAGCAAAGTCAATGGAGAAGCAACTATAACAACCATATTATTAATGTAACAACTGCATTGATTCACTTAACAACTGTGGCGAGAAAGATTGCAAAATGGATCAAAACCTACTTGACAAGTGTATCACTTAGCAACAGTTATGGTTATATGTCAAGGATGACCTGTATTTTATTTACCTCTGATGTTACATTAGGAGCAGATACAAAATGCACATCTTGATATTTCTCTGTATTGTACATTTCACCCATTATTATTGTAAGATTTAATGTTTCATGTTTAATAAAATTTAGTACTGTAATGAACAAAATAATTTCCTTGGTAATTTGATGCTTTTTTCCTAACGTTATGAATTGTATTTTTCTTTCCTCTCACAGGCCTCGAAATAGAGGAAAACCTACGGTGGAGGATGAAGACAGTATGGATGGATTGGAGGCAACAGAAACAGAAAACACTGTGGAAGTTGGTAAGGCAAATAGACTAGGACTGATATAGATAGATTTAGCAAGTATCTAAACTGAATTTATATCATGGAATAGGCTAAAATGATAGTAGGGTCATAGCATTTTAGTTTTAGTCCCAAAAAGGAACTTTAGAGTATGCTAGGCCAGAAACATTACATTTTTCAGCCATTCTTAAAGCAGCTATGAGATAGCATGGTAACTCCACTTTGAAGTATCATTTTGGAATTGAATCTCGACTGGAATTGGGAGTACATGTAAGTGCTGCCTATCCCAGGGGTCGCCAACCTTTTGGACCCCAGGGACCACCAAACTCATAATTTTAAATCCCAGGGACCACTAGCTGGTTCTGTGGGCGTGACCTAATTTGTGGGTGTGGCTTGGTGGTCATGTGACTGGCTGGGCATGGCTTGTATGTAAATATAAATATTTATATAAATATTGAATTTTTTATAAAAAAGAGCAACTTTTACCCAAAATCAGGCAAAGCAGGCAGGCAGATTGAATTGCTCACAGAATCACAGATTCATTCAAAAATCTATCTATCTGCCATTTGCTAGCTCAGTCTGTCACATAAAATTTGCTTGCAAGCAAACTCATAACATTTGCTAGCTAGCAAACTCACAAAATTAACTCACAACGCACCATGTATGTAAATATTGTATTTTTTATTTAAAAAAAGCAACTTTTATCCAAAATCAGGCAAAGCAGGCAGATTGAGTTGCTCACAGAATCATTCAGTGATCTATCTATCTACCATCGGCTAGCTCAGTCTCTCAAATTTGCTTGCCGTGAGTCTGCACTGAATTTGCTTGCAAACAAACCTTCAGTCCTAAGGGAGGTTTGGCTGTGCTTAGCTAGAAAGCAAGAAATCTAACCATTTCCTGCTTCCTAGCTAATCTAAATCTCCCGGCGCAGCAGAACAGATGATGGTCAGAAAAAGAAAAAATAGCAACTTAGCAGAAAAGTTTGCCGGGTAAGGAGTGAGTGGGCGGGGAGGGTTCCCACGGGCCATGTGGGCTGAGCAACCTTGTGTTTCTGCACAGCCTGGATTTATTGCTTTGGGGGGTGCTCTGGGGGTGAGATTTCTCTGCGGCCCACCAAAATTTTCTCATGGCCCACCAGTGATCTGTGGCCCACCAGTTGGCGACCACTGGCCTATTCTATTATGCAACTTTCATTCAGTGTGTTGTGTGTGAACCTAGCAATTCTATTCCAAAGGTGCTTTTTCCAAAAGGCAATTGGATCTTCTTCTTTTTTTTCCTTTGAAAACCTTTTGCTTCTGAGAAGCTTCTTCAGTTCCAACTGACTGGTGGGGAATAAAAGGGTTTATATTCTTTGCAGTTATCCAGTTGTTAGCACTCTGAGAGTTGTTGAGGCCACTTGAGGGTTTATCTATAGCTTCAGAGTCATCTGAATCTGAGTGTAAACCCGGTGTGGAATCTTCTTGATAGGTAGTGTCATATCTTCCCCTTCTGTTGAAGGAGGACTATTCAATTTTGACATAAATGGCCTCTTCGACTCCTCTTTCAAATTATGCTCCTCTCTGTCCAGAATGTGAACTCTGATGTCTTCAAAAGAGTGACCCTTGTCTTTCAGATGCAGATGGACTGCTGTCTTGATGAGTTTGTTCTCTTGTGTTGTGCCATGTGTTTGTGACTCTTTTTGTTGAATGAATCAGGACCTGATGTCAAACTACAGTTCATTTATTTGAGTATAAGTAGTCCTCAAGATATGACGTTAATGATGCCTGCCCATTACAGTCACATGTCACAACAGTTGTTAAGCGAAACAGCATCACTTAATGGCCTCACTTCTTGCTTTCCTTATGCAAACATAAAATGAATAAGAGAATCATTGAATAGTACATAGGGTGCCTCGGAGATAGGCCCAGAATGCCTGTCCAGGGCCTCCCAAGGCTACCCTCACTACCTGAGGCATCCTATGCTCCCCTTCTTGACAGGATCTCCACAGTCCTTCAGCTTTCTTCCCATCCAGCAGGTAAGAGAAGATTAGATCTGTTGTGAACTTGCAAACTTTGGCTGCCTTGATCTCACCTTGCTTGCTGGGTGAGAAGGAAACTGAGGTTTGCAAGCACCAGTTGATTCATGCCTGCTACAGCTGCCTGATCTCTAATGGTGGATAAGTGGCTGCAGGGACCCAGCAGGATTGAATATCCTTGTAAGAGCAAATGATTGTGGGGGTGTCATAGTTATTGTAACTATGAAATTGTTGCAAGTAGTTTTTGGGGACTCTGATGTAACTTTGAATGGTTTGCTAAGTGATCTATTCTAAGTCAAGGACTACCTATATTGAACGTTATACAAAAATACTCATTTGTATTGAGTGAACCCTGCCTTTGTGTGAGAGTTATCTATTCCTTTGATCTCAAACATGTAATGCCTGTATGCTTTATTTATGATGTGCCTTCATTGGCCCACTTTGACATATTTGCAAGCCACTTCAAAAATAACATTTGCTTATTCTGATATGACCTGGACTTCACTTTAATATGCTTCCATTATGGCCTTTTGCTCAAGGATAGTTTCCTTGGACAGTTTTAACCAACCACCTACTATATCTAGAAGAATATGTATTTGGTTCCAGTTTCTTCTACTTTTTTTTCCTTAAGAAGAAAAACAGGCTAGACCAGGGGTATCAAACTCAGGGTCGATGGGCTGGATATGGCCCTTGGGGTACTTAGATCTGGCCTGTGGAGCCTCCCTGGAAACAGCAAAGGACTGGCCCGAAAGTGCCTCTTCCAGCAAAAACAGAGCTTGGGAGGGCCATGTGTGTCCCTCCTGAGCTCTGTTTTCACTGGCATAGGGTTATAGGAGGCCATCACTGCCGAAAATGGAGATCAGGAGCCCGTTCCCCCTGGAAGAGCACTCAGGCCCACAGACACCCTTGACACGAGTGACATCAAGATGGCCACACCCATCCTGGCCACGCCCCCCCAAAAGCAAACACAATCCCGATGCGGCCCTTAATAAAATTGAGTTTGATACCTCTGGACTAGACTCTCTTTTGAAATAGTGATTAGGCTGCTTTTGGTAAAAGCTGATCGTTATCAGCTAAAGACTAGTATCAAACAACATTCTGTCAGTCCATAAGTGATAGATTGTTACTAACAAAGCTCAATAGACTCTTGAGTTAAACTTATTATTAGATTTATTTTGATTGGGGGGGGGGGGAATGAATTTTACAAAGTTATGGAAGGCAAGAAGTACAATCCTGTTTGTAGTTCTCTTGGTAGCCTTTGTAATATTAATCTTGGATTGATAGTGTAATTTGGTTTTGGAGTATATTGTAATAAATTTCTGTATTTTTGCTCTTACTTGGATGGTTGATTCCCAAAAGGGATGCTTTGAGATTATTGTTCTGCTCTGTAGCAATTAAGGTATGTTCAAAACAGTATCTATTTTAATTTTCATATTATTTAGCATATATTTGAAACTATGAAATTTACCCAGGAATGGGGAACAGGGAATCACGAGAAATAGGAAATATCCCAGTCTCTTCCATGCACATTGGAAGGACTTAAGCAGTGGGATTTGCAATAAATAGAATGAGCTAGAACGTAGTCCAAAGGAGACAGAAATGTTGCTTTGATGTATGGTTCATCTGCCCAGTTTTTGTGATTTGCACGACTAAGTGGTGAATGATGGTTTTGGATGGGACTTGGTTCAAGAACCAGGTTGATAATTTTGGTATGCTGTAGGAAGCTTAGATTTCTATGAATGCCTTTTATCAGCTGTGATTTATGAACAAAATAGGCCACTTCCATGGCAGAGATAGCTTTGTGTTAGTACTTTGGTTGCCCTTAGGTAATTGCTGCATTGAATTATTAGGCTTCAAAACAAACTGAAACTAACGGAGTGAGTTTATTAACGGGCATTGGTAGATATTACCACATTATGACAATTCTCTCTCAACTGCAGTACCTGCTAACTTGCCTTGTGTGCCCACTCTGAAGTTTTAATATTTATTCTGTTCTGAGGTTGCATAAGATAAATCAAGATAAATCAGTCAAGTGAGCTGGTAGGGTCAGGGAGATGTCCTTTGCCAGACAAGGTTGCAAGAAACAGGATCTTGCTGATTAAATTCCTTCTTGTTAGGCAGCCAGTTAGGATGATGGATAAAATGTTGTACTGCATTGCCTAAGCACTGCTGGAATGCTAGCGGCAGCCTCATCATCTGCATTTATTTTCAATTTTGTTCAGCAATTTTTTTTTTTAGCCTTTCAGTGCATAAATGACAGGTTTCCGTGCATGGCAATCTGGGCGGTCACTTGATCACTCAAGGCAACATGAGTTTTGGTATCTTGAGAAGCTCAGTGCTTTTTTACAGTTACAACTTTTGCATTGTTTTGTTTTTTGATGCCTTTGAGTTAGCTTTGACTTCTGGTGAAACAAGTCCCTGCAGTTTTTCGTGGCAAGATTCTAGAAATGTCTAACCATCACCAAGGTCATCGAACTAGCGTCATGGAACTAGAACTCGCACTCTCCTGATTTCTAGGCAGTGCCTTAATCACTACACCAAACTGACTCTCATAGTTACAAGATGGAAAGGATATATTTTCAGATCTAGATTGAAGAACACTTATTAGGGGCCTGTTATTTGTATAGCAAAGGAAATCATCTTTGCTGGAAATAAATTGCAAAATAAATGTTTTTCCCCCAGGGAACTAAGGATCTATTCCCAATGGGCCAGTGGAAATAGTATGTTTAAATACCTGGAGGTATTTTTTCGTATGTTTGGCTCCAGAAAAAATTATCCAACAAATGTGATGTAGAATTTTCAGAATAAAAGTTACTGCTACACACTTGCAGTCTTAAACTTTTCCGAGCCAAATGCAAGGCACAACTTTTATATGGAGCTAGTTTTTTTTGCTTACTTTATCCCCTTGGAATGATGATCAAAGTTTCTAAGGACTGAAACCTTATGCCTTTTGAATACTGCAGCTCAGGAGTGGACAGGCAGAACTCAAAGTACTTTTGCTCCCATAATTCCCAGTCAGCTATGAATATCATACTGATATTCTTGATTAAGATTATATCTTCTCTAATCTCTTCTCTAATCAGGATTAGTTCACTAAATTATGGAAGATTTCCAATCTGAATGGAGATAAAAGTCTTAAAGAAATTCTCTGTATTGAGATTGTCTCCCATTTTCTAGTATCTCCTGCCAAGACAGTGTATGAAGGCTATAGAGTGTTGCTCTGACTTTGTTAAATCTTCCTATTCGTGAAAGTTTCAGTTATATCTGCTTCCTATCTAATACAGCTACAAGTGCCTAAATATAAAATGGTTTACATTTTTGCAAGTTTCAGTGGTCCCCAACTCTGTGTGAGAAGGAAAATATAGGAGGAGCCTTTTTTTGGACCATTCGTATCTGTGCAGTGATGACAGTAAGGAAGCTACCAGTTATGATTTTCTTTATTATAAATAGAACATTTATAGACATTCACAAGTCAGTCATTTTCCTATTTCCTATTGCACTTAAGAATACCAGACCATACAAACTAGTTTTATATCCATTGATTACTTTTGGATAATGATTTTACAATTATTTATAATGTCGAGAAATTCTGTGCAGCCACATATAAAATACAACAGGAATTTATACCGTGTTTCTCATATAATAAGGCCGGGTCTTATTTCTTTTTGAGCCCTGAAAAAACGGCTAGGCCGTCTTTTTGGGGGTGAAGTAATTTCTCCCCCCCGTGCACCCTCGCCTAGAGCACCCCGCGGGCAGCCATGCCTCGCCACCAGCCACTCCTAATGACCGATCATGGCAGAGCGTGGAGGGCTCCCTACCCCCACCAAGTGCCTTTGCTGCAGACCCGGGTATGATGTTGGTTGCAGGCTGGGTCAGCAGGTGGGCAGCAGCGGTGTGGATGTCGGTCTCAATAGGGCACTTTAAATCGCAAGACCTTCGGTACCTGCTGCTGCTACTTCCTCCGCCGCTCTTGCTTTCCCTTCGCATTCCTCAACCGGCAGCATTTCAGTCGCTTCTCGGGTGGGGGAACTCCCCTGAGGCTTCCACAGTTCCTGCTGGCACTGGCGAGAGAATAGCGGCAGCGCAGGCGGGAACCGTGGAAACATTTCAGCCGTTTCTCGGGTGGGGGAGCCACCTCCATAGCTTCTATGGTTCCCACCGGCACTGCCGCTGTTTTCTCGGCAGCACCAGCGAAAACTGTGGAAGCTACGGAGGCGGCTCCCCTGTCCAAGAAGCGGCTGAAATGCTGGTGGTGGAGGAATGCGATGAAAAGCAAGAGCAGTGGAGGAAGCAGCAGCGGCGGGCGCCGAAGGTCTCGCAATTTAAAGTGCTCTGCCGAATGACCTGGTCTGCAACCACCACCATACCTGGGTCTGCAGCAAAGGCACTTGGCAGGGATAGGAAGCACTCTGCACTCCGCCATGATCGGCCGTTAGGAGCGGCTGGTGACGAGGCATGGCTGCCCGCGGGGCTCTCCTAAAAGCAAGTCCCCCCGCCCTCCCCAATTTCGCATGTTTTAAAATAGGCCTAAATTTGGGAGGAGGGCCTTAATTTCATTTTATCCCTAGAAAACATGCTGGGCCTTCCTATTGGGGCAGCGTATTATTGGAGAAACACGGTAGTTAAGTGTTATTTGTGGGAGAAATGTGTTATATTTGTATTTGTACCTTAATAATTATTGTATTATTTATGTTTTAAGGCAAGGCCTCCAAACTTGGCAACTTTAAAGACTTGTGGATTTCAACTCCCAAAATTCTCCAGTCATGGGGAATTCTGGGAGTTGAAGTCCACAAGTCTTAAAGTTGCCAAGTTTAGAGACCCCTGTTTTAAAGTTAACAAGATATTATTTTAACATGATTAAATCCTTTCCAAGAGTTATGGTTACAGCTAATGCCAAGATTATTTGAATTATATTCATGTATAGCTTTTAATTCTATTAATTTTACCTTTAGTGTTATAGTATAACATTTATAACAATGTATAAATGTTGCCCACTGCCATACAGGAGTACAGGTAGTCCTCCATATAACAATTGTTAAATGTTAAATTGTTTACATTGTTTACTGACAGAAATTAGGGCGGAGCCTCCAAAACTATTTGCAATCTGATTTTGAAGTTATATTGGCTGCAACCCTTCCCCTTTTATAGTAATGTGATCACATTTTGGATTCTTGGTAACTGGCTCAATTTTACTGCTGCTTGCGGTATCTTATGATCACATGACTGATGCTTTTTGACATTTTTTGTTGGTTTCCAATATTTTACCTTTGAGTTCTGGCCAAAAAAAACACTCATTATATAAAATTGATTTCATTAATGACCTCCGTGTTTGCTCAGCAACTACTGCAATAAGGTCATAAAATCAGGTCCAATCACATGATACCTGCTTACCAATTGTAAAAATTTAACCATAATTCCAGGCTCAGTTAAGGATTAAGCTAAGTCAAGGATTATTTCTGGTTGTAACTGTAGGGCATGTGCTTCTATTTTGCTGTTTCTGTAATGAAATTTATCATATATATTTAAGACTTCTTCTAAAGAGTGGCAGGCCAGACAAATTTTGCATTTCATTTCTTTCAGGTCATAATGCTGGCATTAACCTTTATGGTTACCATTTTTCAGACCCTGTATCATTAGGTAGCAGATAGTGAAATACGAAAATTATTATTCAATCTGACCATGAGCAAAAGATATAATTTAGCAATCCTATCTAAAATTTTATGTGAGAGTTATTTTATATTACTGTATTTTATAACTGACAATGTTATTTTATACTTTTGCAAAGTACTTTTGTAATTTATTGATTTAATCTTTAGTATTTAAACTTCTAAACCTGTAGTACTTGTATTTTATTACTTTATTTTATTCTTACCTAATTTAATAAGAAATTTTTATATTTTTCCATCTGAATACTGTAAAAGCTATTATGAAGCTATAATAAAAACGTTCTATTCTAGAATCATACATAGTGTTTGATTATAGTTTTAGGTTTAATTTACAGGTATTTTCTGTTAAACATAAAAAAATAATTTACATTGTTATAAATACAAAATTACTGATCAGTTTTGTATTATTGATTTTTCATTTTATGCTGGTCAAAGACCAAATTAGTCAGACTAATATTATGTTTCCTATTTCAAAATACTATGGCTCAGGGTCCAATGTCACTTGTAGTGAACACGTTAGCCTCAGTCATCCTGTTACATTGGCTTGAATGTTGCTGTATTTGAGGCTGTTTCTTTTCCTATCATAGATACTACTGGATCAGCCTCCATATGCTGGCTGTTATTTAGCTCTCTCCATCCCAAGAACAATAGCCAGATTAATGGAAAAAATCGATCGGTCTCCACTGTTCTACTGCATTAAGAATTCTAGTAGAAAATATCTTCCTTTCACTGTAGCTGAATATTGTTTTTATTATTTTAAAGAAGTCTTTAGTTTTGAATATTGTGATCAGCTATTGTGTAAGTGCAATGCATATCTTAAGTTCATAGTACCTTGAGTTTTATCTGGAGCAAGGAGGGATATAATTTTTAAAGAATGTATTACAGCTTACTCCAACCAATATCAGCCCAAACAATTAAATCAAACAGAGAACTGTGACTAATCCCACATTTTTAGGTTGAAGCAACGAGGTGCTGGTTTTCTGTGGCAGGACTGTTGCTCTATAACAGCTGAGATCAAGCTAGCCCACTCCTTAATATTTCAAAAGCTTTTGAGATGGAGCTCCAGAATGTCTTCTCCTGATTTTATTAGGCCATCTTTATTTCTTGTTTTTATTGTTTTATGTTTAGATAATGTTCTTTTACTAATTTTATGGCGGTTTATACTGTTAATGTTTTACTTGGTTTTTAATAATCTATATAAGCCACTGACACTCTTTGGATTGTGATGGGTAGATAAGTAATAATTCATGCTCAGTTTTGTACATTTGCTATAAAAATTTTTTGGGATACTCATTAATTCTAATTCTATATCACAGAATAAATTCACCATATCTAGTAATAATCTGCTTTGGAAAAGTTAAAAAATAAGTATTCCCTGTCTCTCTTCCCCCCTCCCTCCTTTATATGTTTTAAGGTGTTTTTATTTTTTTATTTTTATATTTTATTTCTCACATTTCAGTTTGAACATTGACATGCCATTTCAGTAACCTTTACTATGTACTTCAGTTATCCTCATGTCCTTTTTTGAATAAATTCATTAATACTAGATTTCTACGTTCTGTGATGGATTTAGGTTTAACTCTCCTCCTAGCCTGGTGGAGGTAGATTTTCCATATGTCCATCACGGCATAACAATTTTTGTGTCTTGATAAAAATGTTACATCAAAAGTGAAGCAGAACCATGAGATTGACAAGAATTAGAAAGGGTTAAAGCTAATAAAGTTCAATGGAAATTGGGAAACAATTTAAACTATCACACTGTAGTTACTCCCCACACTTTCTATAACATGGATGTCAAACTCTCCACATCATGTTGCCGTCACATGATTTTCACTACGGTTTTCCCCTTTGTGGAGCTGGGGTGGGCGTGGCCTCCATGTGAAGCATCAGGCCTGTGGGACAGCAGTTTGACACCCCTGTTCTATAGCATTTATCAATGACTAGTAGAGCTGCTGTGAAGACAGTCACAAATCAGCCTCTGCTTGTTCAATTGTACAGCCTAAATCTACATCCACCACATTTTTGTTTACAGCCTAAATCTACATCCACCATATTCCTGCAATATGGAACAATAATAATTAAATTTTGAGGCCTTGCTTATGGTCACTCATGACTTGGTCATCGCCTATCTGGATTATTGCAATGTACTCTACATGGGGCTACCCTTGAAAACCATCCAGAAACTTCAGATGGGTCCAGAATGCAGCATCGTTATACAATAATGGGAGTTTCTAGGTTTGGCTTGAGCTGCAGTGGCTTTCAGCCTCTTTCTGGGTGCAATTCAAGTTGCTGATCATTACCTTTAAAGCTCTAAAGGGCCTGGTTATCTGTGGGACCATTCTTCCCTAAGGACCACCCTTCCTACCAGGTGAAATAGGATGGATGTGCTCCTAGTTGCTTCCCCTTAATATCTGATAGAAGCTAGGAAGCCTGTCCTTTCTATGGCAGTCCATAGAACACTCTCTATGGAACACTCTGTCCTCTAAAGTTTGGCAATCCTTTGTCTTCTTAGCCTTTCATAAAGATTGAAGATCTCACCCCCACCCCCCAAGTGCTTGGAAAAGATTGGATAATTTACACATTAGAAGTTTGATTTGGTACCAGGTCTTCGTTGATTTTAACATGTTTAGTTTTTAACATGTTTAGTTTTATAATTTTAATATAATTTTATAGATTATTTTGTTTTTTTATTGGATCCATCCAGAAAGTGGTTGGAAAGTGGGCAGTTATATAAATGTTTTAAATAAACAAATGAGCAAACAGACAAATAGATAAAATTTTGTGGTATAACTTTGCTCATACTTTGAAAATGGGAAAAAAAACCCATCTTAGAACAGAATGGCTTGTTTTGTTTAAACACTTTAAAATGAAATCTATAATCAACTTATACTCTCCTTGCTAAGCAGATACCAGGGAACAATTTACAGAGGAGGATGCCCAAAGTGAAGTGGATGATGACAAGAAGCCAACCCCAGATCTCCAGTGCTCAGTCTCTCTGGACTCTGCCAACACCAATTGTTCGATTGGGGTTGAAGCAAAAAGCAGGTTAGCGAGGCAGATTCAGAATGAGTGAGAGGGTGGCTGAGACTGCTACTTTTTTTAGACTACTTTTGATTTGTCTATAAGTGATTTAATTGTGTTTATTCTGTTCATTCCTAACCAAGAGAGGTAGATTCATGCTTATAACTTTTCTCTAACTCTAAATTTATAATAGCAGATATAATAGTGATTTGGGTGATATAGAAATCAGAAATCAGTCACTTTATTAACTAAATTTTAAAATAGATTTATTCTGCCTTTATTTTTTAAAGCACTGAAAATAGCTGTGAAAAAGATTGGATTTGTCTTTCTGCTTCACAAGAATATCTTAGCAAATTTATTTCTTTGTTTACATCCCACCTTTGGAAGCCAACATACCTAATAACAACTCCTCCTCCTCCTCTTTCTCCTGTTTTCCTCATAAAAACCATGTAAAATAGATTGCGCTAAGATTTAGAAAGTGATTAGCCCAAGGTCCCCAACTGCTTTTTATGTCTAAGGCAGTACTAGAATTCAGTCTCCTGGTTTCTAGCCAGGTGCCTTAACCACTTGAACAAACTGGCCCTCAAATTTAGTCAAAATGAATTACTAAATGTCCAAACTAATTGTAAATTATGATTATATACTGAATTTAGAACTTAAATGCACAACCTGTGTAATCAACACATTTTGGGGGCAGACTGAAGATAATAATTAGGTGGGAGGCTGACATTTGTTTTTTTTTAATAGTTAAGGTATGCCTTTTTTTCAGTGGAGTTTTTCTTCATTTCAACGTAAACTGCTGAGAAACAATGCTGTCAGTTTTTAGCAAACCTAGACAGCAAGGGAAGAAAAATTCCTGTCCTAGGGCAGTATAATTTTTCTCAAGCTTTAGGTTGACTTCTCTGAGACCTTCCAGAGAATGCTGCCATTTTAACCTAGCAGAAAAATCTATTAAATACATTTTGCTTAATGTCAATATTTAAGTAATTAATTTTAAATTAATTTTTTCTTTTAAATGTAACTATATTCATGATTAAATTTAGGGTTTCATTCTGACTATGTTAACTTTTGCAGTGCAGTTCTTGATGTGCTATTCAGCCTGAAAAGAGTTGCACCCCGTAGTATAGGCAATCCAGGAATGCTTAGCATTGGATTTTCTTTATTCATCTGGGATAACTTTATGAAAACATTTACAGGTGAAGTTAGATCTAATTTAAATATTAATACTTTATTGACTGTATTTAATGTAATTGGATGGCAAAATTTCTCTTTCAATTTTTTTTTTCAAATTTGCAATTTTAAATACCATTTGAACTTTCTCTTTTGCCTTTCTGGTCTTTTTTATTTTTGGTCTGCTTGTTGTAGCAGTAAACAGGTCTGCGCTTTATGTTACTGTGGGGAACGCAGCTCATTAGGACAAGGCGAGCTTAAACAATTCAGTCCAACTCCAGGGTTTATTGCTCCATGGAACAACCAGCCCTTAAATATCAATGAAA
The DNA here is from genome assembly GCA_023653725.1 of Bungarus multicinctus. Lineage (NCBI taxonomy): Eukaryota > Metazoa > Chordata > Lepidosauria > Squamata > Elapidae > Bungarus > Bungarus multicinctus. Next base: position 9,284,091 of record CM042840.1, on the reverse strand, counting down.
CTGTTGACAGCAACGATACCATTGATGAGAGTATTCCAAGGCAGGACCCAGTCCTCCACAAAGCAAGAGGACAAAAAAAGTAAGCATTTCTCTGTGTTACAAAATAAAACTATTTTATTTAATATTTTCTCCCAAAGCATAAGTATATTTTGAAGCAGCATACGGTTTTGGTCTGCTTTATCTGTTTGTTTAATAAAGCAAATGTTAGATGTTAGCATAACATACATCCAGAGTATTATCTAAGTGGCAATTAAAAATCAAAAGCAGAAGTTCCTTACAGAATAAAGGAATATATTGGTTGACAGAAAGTATTGTAAAATAATAGAGTAGAAATGAACGCACAAATACACACAAAATCCTGGAGCAAGAGTGGTTAGAAATGAGAGTAATGAGGTGAAGCTGGATTTAGATTTGGCGGCTGAGATACTGCAGAATGAACATATAACTTAAATTGAGAAGCATTCCTATCAGAGGACTGTTGTGGGGTTACTCTTCAGTGGTGGGATTCAAATTTTTTTACAACCGGTTCTGTGGGCATGGCTTGATGGGCATGGCAGGGGAAGGATACTGTAAAATCTCCAGTCAGAGGTATTTGACGGTTCCCTGAACTACTCAAAATTTCTGCTACCGGTTCTCCAGAATTGGTCAGAACCTGCTGAATATCACCTCTGTTACTCTTCTATAATCTTGGAAAGAGAAGCACAGCTGTAAGAATATCTGACACTGGGACTTTCTTTTTCATCCCATTTTGTTTTCTTCATTTTTGCATTTATTTAATATGATCTATGCCTCAGGAACATTCTTAGTAGCAACTATTTATTGAGAGCTTGAATGATGCACTTATGTATTGAAAAAAAATACTTAAAAGAATCTTGAGCTGATTAATCAAAAGTTTTTGTAGCTTATGGGAAAGTGCAAAATTAATTTACTTGGAACAGCTAACCATCTCTGTCCCCGAGGAGGGTGATGCAATCATACTCTAGTGCCATCCTGGCTGGTCTCCAAGTTTAGCTACTAAAGGAGATTGTTTGTTGGAGTTTCCTTATTGGTGGTGATTTCTGGGCTGGTGCCAGTCAGATAAAAGCAGTGAAGCAGGAAATGAAACAAAAACTATGCAAAATAAGTATTTTGATTGATTTAAAATGGATCATTTTAAAGGAAAGTTTAGATTACAATATTTTAACATATTGAAAGTACTTTAACTTCTTATTTGAATATATGTAATTTGTTTTCCCTTTTTTGATTCATTTTAAGTATAAAAACTTGTAAAGTAAAAATAAAGTAATTTATTCTACATAGAATAAATATACTGAATGTGTGTTCAATTACATGTCAACAAGACAATAACAGGTATTTGAAGAATCTCAAATGTTTTGAATGCAAAGAGGTGAAATTTACAATGATTTGAAATGTAATTAGGCATATTCCTGATTAGTATTAATAGTTTGTCACTCTTGTGGTGTTTCAGATCAGGGTATATTTTTGATTTTTTATATACATCTAATTTGTGCTGAAGTATTTTCTAAAATTGAAATACAAATTATTTATATCTAGTCACATGAAATGAGTCAATAATTAATTTCAATGAAATAATATTTGACATAGAAAATAATGGAGATTACCTTGACAGAACTAGACAAGAACTATTATATATTAGAAGGATGGGAGATAAAGCACGATCTCACAAAGATATACAGGTATTCCTTAATTTTGAATTTACAATAGAACTGAAAAAGTGACTTATAACTGTTTTTCGCACTTAAGGACCATTGCAGCACCTCTATGATCACGTGATCAAACTTTGGACACTTGGCAACTGGGCCCATATTTATGATGATTGCAGTGTCCCAGTGTCGTGTGATCATCTTTTGTGATTTTCTGTTAAGCAAAATTCTGAGCGCAAGGTGCACCGCAGAATAAGTGTCCTGACAGTTAGAATTGCCTCCAGAAGTTGGAAGTTTTAAGAAGAGATTAGATAATCTTTTCCGATTTACTTAAAAAAACTATGTTACTAACTTAACAACTGGAGCGATTCACTTAACTGAGGCAAGAAAAGTTGTAAAATGGGGCAAAACTCAGTTAATAATTATCTTGCTTAGCAACAGAAATTTTGAACTCAATTGTTGTCTACTTGTAGTTTAATCTTCCTGTAGAGTGGACTTTTTTTGGTCTGGTCTATCTATTGGGCTTGGTGTCAATCTTGCAAACCCAGTGCTTTAATGCCCTTCCTTCTTATATCCCAATGAATCAGGAAGGATCTGTCTGGGTCATTTTCAAAAACTATCTTCCTAGGACTTAAAGCAAGGGTCTTCAAATGTGACAGCTTTAAGACTTATGGTCTTCATCTCCTAGAATTCCTCCTCCAGTCATGTTAGCTCAGGAATTCTGAGAGTTGAGTCCACAAATAAACTTGCCAAGTTTGAAGACCCTTGTTTTAAAGGATGTTTTAGCCCTCTCTCCTTATGTAATGGTGCTTGCATATTTCTCTCAAGGTTATTGTCTTTATTCTCTATGTTAGTAGTTAAAAGTCTTCATAAATTTATTATTAAACTATTATTATTAAAACATTTTTTGCTTATGCAGTTCCACAGAGATGACTCTAGAAATGTTTATGCAACTCTTGATAATCCAATTTAAACTTGTTTGCATCTCATTTAAGAATAGTGGTCTGTTGTGTATTTTGGTTGTGGGTTTTCTCTTAAATTGGAATTCTTAACTTTTTGTGAGCTTAGCTTTCTGCCATTATATAAGCAAAGCATTTTTAATTATAGGGAATGTTCAGTTTTTTGTGCTAGATTTTAATTTATTTTTATTTATTTGTACTTCTTATTTCTCAACCACCCATCTCCCTTGGAAAAGGGCGCTGATCAACGTACAATGTGGTCAATAAACTCAACTATTTAAATCAGAACAATTTAGGATTAATTTTTTTATTTATATAATTGATTCAAATGCATAATCTGGCAAAGGTGGCTAACAACATGTTAAACCAACAAAAACAATATTGGCAAGGAATAAAAAGTAAAAAATGTCACCAAGAATAAATCCAACAAAATAATTGATAAGGTGGCAAAAGGCCATTTGACCTCAGGCCCTGGTGCACATGAAGGTCTTCAGTGAAGGATCTTTTATGAAAGGCCAGGATTGGGGCCAATCTGATCTAGGATAGTAGAGCCTTTTGGAAGGTGGGCTCTATGAAACAGATATGGAGTTAAACATCCCTGAAGCTATAAACATGGAAAAGTTATGCATTTTCTTTTTGAAAATTGAAATAATTTGACAAATACAAAATATCTGGTATTATCTCCAAAAGCCTGATACTGAATGTCTGAAAGATAGAAACTCTGTTTAGTTCTTCTTTGCAAGTTACAGGTAAAGCAAAACAGTTGTAGAGAGCTATAATGGATAGTAGAAACAAACTTGAGGAACAGAAGGAAAATCTGCAACCAAGATAATGATCAGATAAAAGTAACCTGAATCCAGGACATAACTACAACCTGAGAAAACATCTCAGACTTGATCCTTCCTAGTTCTCTCAAATATAAAGGGAAGGAGGGAGGAAGAATATTTAGAGTGGCAATCTTCTGTTAAAAGGTTCCCCTCGCACCTACGTGCTAGTCGTTTCCGGATCTAGTGTTCATCTCTGTTGCAAAACCGAAGAGCCAGCGCTGTCTGAAAACATCTCCGTGGTCATGTGGCCGGCATGACTAGATGCTGAAAAGTGCATGGAATGCTGTTACCTTCCCATTAAAGGGTCCCTATTTTTCTACTTGCATTTTTACATGCTTTCGAACTGCTAGGTTGGATTCGAACCACCTTTCTAATCAACAAGCTCAGCATCTTAGCCAGTAACATTCCATTATGGAACCTTAAACAAATAATTCTTGTTTTACAACTGGTCACTTAATGACCATTCAAGGTTATGCAGACCTCCACAAAATATTTGTGATCCAATTTTGAAATTCCCACATTACCCTCCCTCCCCTGCAGTCATATGACTGCATTTTTGACACTCAGCAACTGGCCTGCATTTATGGCTATTTGTAATTTCCTTGAGTAACACAATCGTGATTTGCAGTGGTTTTGCTGCAAACTGGCATTTACGTCTGGTTTCTGGTTAACAAAAAAAACAGCAAACAATGCTTAACAAACACACTATTCACTTAATAACTGCTGCAAAAATGTTATAAAAACAGGTCCAGTTACATGGTGGTCCACTTTTTGACCATCATAGACTTACAACTGTAATAGCCAGGTTCAATTAAAGTGATAAGTCGAGGACTCCCTGTAATAAAACTAGTACGAACATTCGATGCCATTGACCATTATGTCCTTTTAGGCCAACAGAGAGAGCTGGGGGTGGATGACACAATTTTTGCGCTGGTTCACTTCTTTCAATTCCGGTCCCAAGCGATGTTGATAGGGCACCAGCTAATGGTCCCTGTTTTGTTGGTGTTTTCTCCATTCCTTTTTAATATTTTAATGAAACTACTGGGCGAGATCATTTGTCACCATGTGATGAGGAATTAACAAGTATGCTAATGATACCCAGTTATATATCTCTATCCCAAATGAAGAGAATTATGCTGTGGGCATTCTTTTGCAGCCCTTGTAGGCTGTGGAGATCTGGATGGGGAACAACAGATTTCAACTGAACCCTAGTAAGATAGAATGACTGTAGATGAGGCCCTCTGTATCCAGGAGTTTATCATCTTTGGTCTACACACCCCAGAAAGACCCAGTTCGTAAGATGTGGGGGCCTCTTGGACTCACAGGTCCTGTTCAAAGAACAGGTGGCAGCCATGCTTAGAAGGGTCTTTGCTCAACTTCATATTGTGTGCCATTTACATTCTTTCATGGATACAATGACTATCCATTCAGTCACTCATGTCTTGGTCATCTCTCATCTGGATTATTTGCAAACTGCTCTATGGAGCTACCCTTGACACTTACCTGAAAGCTTCAGTTGGTGCCGAATGTGGTTGTGCAAGCTATACAGGTAGTCCTCGACTTATGACCATAATTGAGTTGAGTTTTGCCCCATTTTATGACCTTTCTTGCCACAGTTGTTATGTGACTCTATTTTCCTCCTTGACTTTGCTTGTCAAAAGATTACAAAAGTGATCGTGATGACCCCAGGACACTGCAATCATCCTAAATATGAGTCAGATCCCAATTGTCTGAATTTCAATCACATGACCATGGAGATGCTGCAATGGTGATAAGTCACATTTTTCAGTGAAGTGTTGTAAGTCGAGAACTACCCGTATTGTGTGCAAGAAAATGGGCACATGTAACACTTTTGCTTGTATGAACTGCATTGGGTGCCAGTTTGCTTCCTGGTCCAATTCATAGTGTTGTGATTTATAAAGCCTTAGATAGGGCCAGATAACATAATGGAACTACCTTTGCCCCATTACATCAGCTGGTCCCTCCTTGTCACTCACGAAGGTATCCTGCAGATCCTGTCGGGCTTCAAATGCCTCCTTTTAAATTCTAGATTTTCAAGTTTTATATGCTGTTTTTATATTTTAATGTTTTATTGCATATTGCCCAGAATCTCTTTCCAAGAGAAAAATGAAAAACATGAAATAAATCTATAACTTTGATTTCCTGGTCAGGTCTATCTCAAAGAGTTGAAAATGGCATGTTGAAAGAAAATGTCCCCTTCATTGTCTGTCATCTTGTCATGCTGGTTTAACATGGCAAAGGGAAGCCATGAAAAAATTGATTTCCCTTCAAGGCAGTTGCCCTTGAAGTTAGTATGTGACCTGGGAGAATTTAGTCTGCATCGCTTCTCTGCAGAAATATGGGGTTGGGGTCACACTTACTACTTCTGGGGCTCTAAATTGTCTCTTATTCTAGATGAAATTGATTTCTGCTAAGTGAAGTTACCATTTCATGCTGCCTGCTGTGCAGAAGAAATATAATTTAGTGTATTAAGGCATAGGAAAATACAGCACTTATTTCTTTCCTGTCTCTTTATTCCATGCTGTTGCCCTTTTTCTTCCAACCAAATCATCCTTTTAACAGGTAGACAGAGGAGACTGTTCAGCATAAAGTTCAGTTCATTCATGAAGGACCAAGTAAATTACAAAAATTATAGCTCTCCCATGAATAAACCATTGCTGCATTTTTGGGAGGAAAAAAATAAGTTGGTAATTCACAATAAAGGAACAAGTTAATTAGAAGTGCAATCATGCTTTAACCAAATGAATTTTTAAAATCATATAATTATTTATTGTCTAAAACATTTTACTGTTATGTTAATGTGTAAAACACATCCTGTATGTGTCATCTTTAATTATATAAACATTTCTTGTGCTCTATGCAGAGAACAGAATATAACAACCTGTACCTGTATAAGCATTGAAGCTACTCCTGATGATGAGATAGTCAAAGTCTGGGATGAACTTAGGATGGTTGGCTTACCAGATGACATTGATGTCCAAGCCTTATTTGAACCAACAGGTATTCTTTACATATTCTTCACATATTCTTAACTGGACAACCTTTAATTCATTCAAAACATTTTATTTCTGCCTTTTTGGGGGGACAATCTTATTCACTTTTAAAATAATAATAATATTGTGCAATAATTGTAGCCATATAAGGCTTTAAGAATTGACAATGGGTATATGTTGCAATATCCATGATCCTAATCAACCTTGTGAAATACAGGTAATTCTTGACTTACAACAGTTTGTTTAATGACCATTCAAAGTTACAGCAGTACTGAAAAAAGATGATTTACAACCAGTCCTTGCACTTGGCAACTGTCACAATAGCCCCATGGTCAGAATTTGGGCACTTGGCAAATGGGGTGTATTTATAAAGGTTGCAATATCCCATGGTCATGTGATCATAGTTGGCAACCTTCCCAGCTGGTTTCTGGCAAGCGGAGTCAATGGGCAAAATCCAGATCCACTTAATAACTGTGTATTCTCTTAACAACTGCAGCAATTCACTTAACAACTGTGGCAAAAAATATAATAAAATCAGGTATGACTTCCTTAAGAACCATTTTGCTTACTGATGGAATTTCTGGTCCCTGTTGTGGTTATAAGCTGAGGACCAACTATATTTAGGTAAAAGTTTCCATTTAAAATTTTAAACTGCCCTGTTTAATCCATTGTAATGGATTTGTGTTACAGTTTTTCTGATATATATGTATGTAAATTATGTATGTATGTATGTATGTATGTATGTAATTTATCATTGGTCCAAGTTGGACTGGTCTAAATTTTAAAAGGATCTTTTTAATCCTGCTACCTGTTTTAATAGAGCATGGTGGGCTGGAAGTCCAGAACTTTTAACAGGTATAAATTGAACTGAGTTTTGATCCCCAAGATTAATACAATAGATAAATGTTTATATATTGAAATGCAAAATTTATATCTGATGCCTTTAACAACAACTTCTTGAATTTATTTTTCATGGTGACAGAGAATAATAAATAGCTGGTGCGAAGAGTTAGACCTTTTTTCAAAGTTGAGGGGGAATAGAAAAGCATGAAATTAGCCTAAATGTTGCAGTTCTCTAAAAGATGATTGTCCCACAGTTTAGCAAAACCTTTGAAAAAGATGCAATTGTCAGTGGAGATAGGTAAGAGGTGACAAAATTCACAATTTGACAACTGAATGGGTATAGGCAACTAGAAATACATTTTATCTATTTATTTGCATTTGAACTCAAATGATAAATGTGATCATTAAAGTTTGAATTGTACATTAAAAATTGCTCTTTTTTCTGTTCTTACAAAATGTTCCAGAAACAAAGTTACATATTATATATGGAGAATAATGTAAGCATAATTTGCATGAAGATAGTATATCAAGAAAGAGACATGGGTGCAATATATCAGGTTTCAAGTTCAAATTAGGCAAAAAGCTTTGTTGTACCATAACTAGGTCTATTATTCAGAAACATCTTCATGTCACATGGTAATAACACATGTGGGTATGAATTCTTACAAATTTGCTGAGATCTCAGTTTACAGAAATTCTCATAAGACCCTAATATTAGATTCCAAATTTCATATTAAATTTGAATTACTGATAGGATCAAGTTATGCCATTTGTCTTTCTGTTATACATTGGTGCTTTTTTCTATTCCCTTTGAAGCTGAAAGTTAGATATTACTTGGCAAAAGGGATCAAACTAATTGATTAATTTGCTAACATCATGTGTTAGGCTATTGTTGGGCTCATCACCGCTGTGCGGAATGGTCACTGGAAGTTTGCCAGACAGAAGAGCAGCTGCCAGCGAACGTGGACAAAGCTGTTGTCTCAGGGAGCACAAAAGTGAGTTTGAAAATAACTAAGGTTATATATTTTCTAAAATATAGTAAAATCTAAATTCTATGTCGTAAATGCTGAAAACGTTATGGAATCCGGTGATAGCATTTGCAGGTTATCTCAAAATACATATGAAACACATTCTTCAGTTATTAATTTCTATGATGAAATCAATAAAAACAAAATGGGAGGTGGTACATTTCACTTGCAAAATGTCAGCCTCCAGATAACTAAGTAATCAGTTTTTATCCCACCTCCCAGACTTGCAAACAAGGAGGACTTTTTTTTAAAAAAAAAAAAACACCTTTAAGTGATTTCCATATTTGCCGTAAAGATTTTGGCCCAGTAAATCAATTAATATTAAATACATTCATTTTAGGTAAATGTGAACACAGTTGCAATAAATAGATTTATGTATTCTTTTAAATGTATAAGTTAAGGTATATATGATATTCTGGTAAGAGAACATAAAGATTTTACTGAGGTTGGAGGAATTGGAGAGGAGGAAATATCTTTTAAGGATAAAGTTAAATGGAGTACATAGTAACTTTATATTGGTACTAAAGGGAGGGACATTTTGTGAGTTCAGAACATAGAAAATACTGTTTTCATAACATGCTTTTTAATTGACTTTAAGAATTTTTTTGCTGGGGGAGGATGTCTTTTGTTTTTTAATGCAATTATGTGATGCTGATTCTTAGTTTCCTGATACGGGTAGTCCCTGTTTTATAAATTATACAAAAATGTAGCAAGGATAAGATAAGAAGGGCTGAACATGCAGTATAAATTTTGCAAATGTTACGTGCAATTTAACATTTACATCTTTAAGGTAGGAAGAAAATTTATATCATATCATATAACAGCAACGTTTATTCTCTATTCAAGTTGCTTTTCTAGGCATCATTGGATTTTAGAGTGCTGTTTTACATCTAAGAATTTAGACCCCCCCCCTTGAATTATAAACCCCTCGGTCCTACTAATAGATATCCCACCCCATGAAAAAATGCTTGAGTATGTTTCGATGAATTTCCTTATATGTATATGAATAATGTTCTTCTGGATAAAACAATAATGTTTTTCACATTTAGTTGAAACATGCATATTTAGCAGCAGAAAAAGTACTCTAGTTTATAGACAAGTAAATACAGTATGCTTTCAGTATGTTTTCTTTAAGAAAAACCTAACTTAACAAGTATGACCATGCCACAACCAAAACACCTTTCCTACTATGCATCCAACTACAGGCAGTCCTCGACTTAACAACCATTTATTTAGCAATCATTTAAAATTACTGGAACACAGCAAAAAATGTGATTTACGGGCAGTGCTTGCGCTTATAATTTCACAGCATTCCCATGGCTATGTAATCAAAATTTGGGCACTGGGCAACCTGCATGTATTTACAATGGTTACAGCATCCCGGAGTGATTTGCAACCTTTCTAGCCAGTTTCCAACATAGTCAGTGAAGGAAGCCTGATTCGCTTAACAATCAAATGATTCATTTAACAACTGCACTGATTTAGTTGACAACTGTGGCAAATGAAGTTATAAAATTGGGTACAATCCACTTACCCGCCTTACTAGCAATAGAAATTCTGGTCCCAATAGTTGTTGTAAGTTGAGGACTACCTAGGCACATCTGTTTAAAGAAAGGTTATCCTCTTTTTTTTTCTAAGTCAGCTGCCCCACTAAAGTTTTTAAAGGTTTAATTAAACTAATGATTAATGAATAAAATTTTAAATCAGTTTAAAATGTATGCAGTTTTCTTTGTCAATGAATTAGTTTAATGTAACATCATTTAAAATTATGCCTTGCTTATGAAAGTCACTAATGATTGATTTATCATGTGGCAATTGGAGATTGCTGTTTGAAAAATGCAAACCTATGGCATCCTTCCATTTATAGAAATATTTTTCTTACTTTTTTTGCAAGATGGTGATTTCAAATTAGATTATACCTTTACTTTTTATGTCACTGCTTTTAACATACGATCTTACCTTTATTTGAATGGCCTTATAATGGTAATTCACATTTTGATCACCAACGCAGTTGAACTGCTATAATATTCTCTTAACTGAGACTGTATTGGAAATCACCTGGAAGTGAACACTGGTCCAGTATGCAGAAGCTAGACTTTGGCATGGTAATCCTGCTGTTGCAATGTCTTATAGTTGCGACACTCGTTAGCAGTAGGCTATTGGGGTCATAGGGCAAAGACCTTCTCTGTAGTGGCCCCTATTTTTTGGAAGACAGTTATATCCCTCTGCTCCCGACATGTTTAGCCTTGCATTGTTGTACATTTCTGGGGCTTACATATTGGAACAGCTTATATGTAAGATAGAGAGATAGTCCATACTATCCACTTTCGTACCTCTTAAAATATTTTTTTTCAGGAATAGATAATTATTTTTATTTTAACAAGGATATGCTTTCTTCAAGTAATAAGATTAAGGATGACAATGTAATGTTTAATTTGTTCTTTAAAAATTAAATGGTTTACAAGTATAATGTATATGCTTTGTTTCATAGGGTATTCAGGGAGGGAGGGAGGGGAGGGAGGGAGGAAGATTCTAGTAGATTTGAAAATGGAAATATGTTATTGAGCTGAAGGTGTATGGAAGGTTTTTCTCCCAAACTGTTAACCAGTTTTACATATTTATTTAAGGAAGTCCTAATCTCACTGTAAAGGGATTTACTCAGACCCCATTTGGAGTACTGTGTCCAGTTATGGAGACCTAATTTAAACAAAAACATGGATAAGAGACAGGCAACAAAATTGGTGCAAGATCTGAGGGACAAAAACATATCAGGAGAGATTGGAGAAACTTAATATGTACAACCTGGAGGAGAGAAAAGAAAGTGGGGACATGGTTGAAACCTTTAAATATATTAAGGATGTGAATAAGATTCTAGAAATATTTTCAATTGTAATCAAAAATTAAGAGCACAGGGGCATAGCTTCAACTGATAGAGAGGAAGTTCAAAAGTAATGTTAAAAAGTATTATTTCACAGAAAGAGTAGTAATGAGGTCCCCAACCCCTAGGCTTTGGCCCAGTTCTAGGCTGCAACCTGTTCAAAACTGGGCTGTGTAAGCAGTGTGCGGTGTGCGCGTGCAGCTCCATTTGTGCAAGTGATGGATGCACAAGCTTCCGCACAAAGCTCCATTTGTTCAAGCAGTGGGCATGTGTCCTGCCACTACAGCAACTGGGGTAGTGCAAACACATACCCCTGTCACTTGGATGGAGCCATCCCTTCTCCCACCCACCAGTCCTGCAAGCTGGAAAAGTTGGGGATCACTGGAGTAGAAGTTTGGAACCAACATCCAGCAAAGGTTGGTCAGTCATCAGTAACTGAGTTTAAAGATGCTTGGAATAAACATATGTCCATCATCCAACAAAATTTTTTAAAAATAATAATTAAAATTAATTTTATCTTCAAATCCTTAAAGGGAGATTGTGTGGACCACTAGATCTTTTTCCGCTATTAGTTTCATATGTTTATATGCTTATAAATAATGCTGAAAGTGAATTCAAGTTTCTATAAGAATTTTAATGACATAGAGTTTTCAACCAATTTCATGCTTGAGCTCTAAAGTTTGTTCAGGGCTTCTGTTGATGGTTCTTGATAGCAGTCCTCTAATTTTCTGACCACTTCTAAAAGGCAGGCAAGAAGCAATATTCTTTTTAATATTAATGAATTTATGTATCTAAAAATATTTTAATAAATTTGGATTTTGAATAGCTTACATTCAGGTTTTTCAGCAGTACTAAACATAACTTAAGCATATTCTAAAAAAAACTCTAATAGAGTTGAGAATGCTTCTTCTACATACTGCAATTCCAATGAAGGTAGAATAGAGAGGGATTTTTTTTCCTTTCTGGAAATAAAGCTACCTGCAATTGCTTTTTTCTTGGCAAAGTAGAGAGAACTAGGCGTTCTTTACTTTCTCATAATGTTCTTTCTCGGGTACTGTATCATTGCCAATTTTAGTAGCTCAATAGATAGAACAAAAAACTACTTCTGATGTTTCAGAAATTCTGAGATCCTAAACATACACATTTTCTCTTTTACATGAAAAATAATAATAATCAACAAATAAAACAGCTCCAAAATAAAAGCTGTGGCTGACACTTCCTCTGCAATTATTGATAATTGATTACAAATTGAAAAAACTAAGAATTGATGTATTTATTCCCCTAAAAAGAAAATTAAAAGAATTTGTGCTTGGCTTCATATGAGGGAGCTTTCTATTCATTATGTCAAATGCACAAGAATTTTATTTGAATAACCATTATACTCTTTGGGATTAGTTTTATTCTGAATAATTGAGCTGCTGTAGATTAACTGAAAGCTTGCTTTGGTTGTAGTGAAGTCTTCCTTTAGAGTTTGCCAGATTATATTGCTGTGAATGTCCTGGGATATTCCATGTTTTTAATAGCCTTATTTTTACATTATTGTCTATGCATTGTGTTAAATTGCCTTTGAAGAAAGTCTTCAACAAGTGAAGAATGCCTCTATTTATGCTCTTAAGTATTCATCATTGCACTCATGATAAACCTCGCCTTTATTATCCCTACATTAATTAAAAAGACAAAAATATTCCACAAAGAATTTATCCTACACCAAAACACAGAACTATTCTAAGTTAAGCCTCCTTGAAATACAACAGTAGCATTTCATCTTTTTTCAAGTGTTGAGTTGGCAGCGACATAATCCATACACTAGTTGCCCAAGTTGCTGAAGATTTTTAAAGCTGTCCTACATCTCCATGTGAAGGAGAGTATGGTAGGGGATCAAGAACTCAATTCTTTGATTTCTCCCCTTCATGCATTTCACTCTTGGCCTTCAAGAGAACAAAGCCATCATGTGGAGGAGTTCCCGTTCTCTCCAAAAAGAGAAGAAAAAAGATCAAGCAGGTTGAAATGTGCAGCACTTTTCATATATGGCTGTTCCTCACCCTGACACCATGGAAGGGGTGAGCAGGGATTATCCCTGTCTTGGTAGAAAGGGACTATAATATAAGTTGGAGGGAGTAGACAAATGGACAGGTACAAGAATTGGGAAGAGCTCTCTTTGGGGCTACTTTTGAGACTAAGGAAATGTGAGATGCAACTTTTTATAGAATCATAATCACAATCAAAGGATGGATGTGGGAAAGAAGTTCTGTACTTGTTCCATTTTTGCTTCTACAATAGACTAAAAGATTGGAAATTTGATTAGAGGCAGAATGTTGAGGAAGAATATATCTTCCTTGGAAACTGAAGCTTCCCTTTAACATGCTATCTGATCTCAGTAGGCAATATGTAGTTCTAAAGGTGCTGCATCACAGATGGTATTCAGCAGGTTCTGACCAGTTCCGGAGAACCGGTAGCAGAAATTTTGAGTAGTTTGGAGAACCAGCAAATACCACCTCTGACTGGCCCTGCTCCCATCTATTCTCTGCCTCCTGAGTCCCAGTTGATCGGTTGGGTCTTCTTTTGTTGCCCTGCACAGGAGAACGGAACTGGAAAGCAGGTTAGTGGAATGAGGAGGGAATGGGGATTTTGCTGTATCCTTCCCCTGCCATGTCCATCAAGCCATGCTCATCAATTGATGTCATACCCACCAAGCCACATCCACAGAACCGGTAGTAAAAAATTTTGAATCCCACCACTGTGCTGCATCTTTCATTCTTGATCAGGCTGTTTGAGAGGCACAGTTCAGGAATATTTGGAAGGCCACAGATAGTTAATTAAAATATAATCATTAAAAGTTAGTAACTTTTATCTTGCTGAATGAAAAATCTTCGTTGTTGTAGCCCTTGGTCTAATGAAAATGATCTTCATGAAACTGTCATGTCAACTTGATTTTGCAGTCTTCACTTTAGCAGCAGTTCAACTGCAGGTAGTCCTTGTTTAACAACCTTTTGTTCAGTGATCAATTGAAATTATAATGGCAGTGAACAAATGTACTTATGACCAACCGATCCTCAACATTCTGGCCAGTACAGTGCAGCTGCAGTCACATAATCACAATCCAGGTGTTTAGCAAGGGACTTACATTTACAGTAGTTGCTGCCATTTATGCTCTTCTGGCTTTCCACAAGGGAAGCCAAAGGAAAACCCAGCAGAGAAGGTCACAAGTCCCTCACCCAGCAGCAGCCACTTACCTGCCCACTGGCCTGCCTGTTAACAGCCTGGGGCATGCCAGTTCCTTCTGCCTTGTTCACTGACTTGTTGGAATCTGGATGGAAGTTGCAAGGAGTTCTTTGCTTAATGACCTGTAATCTCCACTTGATGATGGTAACAAGAGGGAGTGCCTAGATTGCCTTTATTAAGCAATACCACCATTAGGTGAAGACTATCTATATTATGTTTTAAAATTAAAATAGAATTATTTTATTATGGCTTTTCTGTGGAGTTTTTCAGAGTACTGTATTTTGCTTTTTTGAAATAGATACTGTGTGCTCATGTCAGCCACAATAAGTGGTCATTTCATTGCTGTCCAAATGGAAAGAGTTTGTAAAATGACTTAAAATACTGTTGTTTTCAGTTTAGTGTTAAAATGTCAATAGAGTATCATTTTTTTTTCTCCCAGAACAAATTTACAAATTACATCTAAGGCTGTGAGGTCTTTTGTTTTTGGATATTTCAACCATCCGATGCCAAGAATTTAGCAGATGTTTGTGCCATTCAAAAATGCTTATTGAAACATTATGAAACAGTATTTTAAACATGACCTATTACGAAAAAATTAATATTTCATTTGTTCTTTAGTTGTTAGTATATTTTGGTATTACGAAAAAATTAATATTTCATTTGTTCTTTAGTTGTTAGTATATTTTGGTGACAATACATAAGTTGCACTTTGTAAATAACTTGCTCTGTAAGAATTCCAGCATATACCAATACATGTAAGCTATCTGTTTTGTCTTATAGTTCTTACGTCTCTTTCTGATGGAGTCAAAATTGAGAATCCAGTTAAAAAGGCATGGATGTATATACATTAGATTGAATAATATGTGAATCTAATTACAAGAATCTAGCTGGCTGTATTCCTTCAGAAATTACATGATAAATAGTATTATAATTCTACTGTCAAGCTTATTCTGATTTTCACTTACTCTTTAATAAGAACGTTAGGCAAATGAATGATGAAATATTTTACATGACAAATTTATCATTGCAATCTTTGGAACATTTTTATCATTCCAAGTTTGATCCTTTTGCCATGTTTTGCTGTATCGCAAACCCTTCTTGGTAGTATATACCGAGAAATAACTTTCTTTTTAGCAACCTTCTTTTTTCCTCTACTGCCCCTTAGTTTCCCATAAAGCATCAAAAGAAAATCTTGTTAGAAATATTCCATATCAATGCACTCTTGGCAGATAAGCAAAGAAAGGCTTATAAGAACTTTCATTGGTTCTTCAATGATGTAGAAAAAGACCCTTTCTTGGACTCTACATGTGTATGTCTGTTCTAGAATGGAAGAAGTGAGGCTGTCTCTACAAAGAACTTTCAAAGAGAGTTTTGATGCTGAATAAAATAACATAAAAAATAGAATACTTTGCTTTGAGCCTAAATGCTCAAAGAAAAAATAAGAGTGGTGAAGCTGACAAAAAATGCACGAAAATACAGATGCAAAAATCTACAGGCCTGTTAAAGGTTCACAGAATAATCTGTATTCCACATGAATTCCACGGTAATCTTCTTTTGTAAACTATCAAAGTTGTTTAGTGAATTCCTATTGTTAATATATTATGATAGAACTTTACATACTTATTTTCATTAATTGATAAGGAAACATTTAAATCCAGACTTGGATATAGATGAGTGCATAGATGTAACAGAATTGATAAACAACAGTTTTCCCTTCTTCAGATCTCTGAAAACCCTCCTGCTCCTCCCTAAAATTTGTGGAGAGAAAGACATATCTGATTTTTATTGGAATTTTGGAATGAAGTGGACCTAATATATCTTGACTTTCCTTAAGCAGTTTATAGAGCATTCTGATGTTTGATGTGAATATCCAAATATGATTTCTGTCCTGGTTTGAAAATATATTCAGAGAGCACTTATCAGTAGCTTCATATCAAACAGGAGAGACATTTCAGAGGGATGCCTTATAGCTCAGTTCTGAGCCTGGTGCTATTCAGCAGATTCATGAAGTTTCTAAATGGATGCTTATAAATTTGCAGAAATCTGAGTCAGATAGCTAATATTCTAGAAGAAACGAAGCTGAAAACACTCTTGTTGAATTAGAAAAGCCCATTAAAAATAATTAAATAAGGCTTAGCAGAGAAAAATACAGATTTATTCTCTATTCCATATCTATTTATTTATGTATATGTTTAAGATGGAGGATACTTGGCTCAGCAATGTGTATCAAGATACTGAGATGAGAGGCGTATAAATTATTGTAAAATTGTTCCATTTTTAATGCTTAATTTTATTGATTAAATTGTACTGCCCACAACTCCTCTGAGAGAAATGGATGGTTAAGAAGTGTGAAAAACAAACAAACAAACCAAGGAAAAGTAGATCTTGGAATTACAATAAATCACAACCTAAATATAAATCTACACTGTGATGCAAATGTTAAATCTGCGTTTTTCAGATTCATCAAAAAAAGGGTATTTTCCAAATAATAGAAAGAGGACGTTTTATTTTATTCTGTATTACTGAGATGTGATCTTAAATTTTTCAAATTCAAGGCAATTCAGTTTAAGGAGAATTAAAAGAAACTAAAAACTGCTGCAAGGAAGAACAATAAGGTTGACAGTGGAGTTGGAAATCTTAAATCTTACCGGGAAAGACTGAAAATGCTAGGTGTGTTTTCCCTCAGAACTATTCAGCTAATGGTAGTTAGGCTATGATTGGACCTTGTTAGAGCTTGAAAGATTGTCACTCAGAAGATGATAATAAGATCTCTTCTTTATAATTTTAAACTGCAACCACAAAATAATGACCTTAACTTATAAGAATGCAGATTCCAGCTGAATGCTAGAAACATTTCCTAACAATAAGAATGATTAGTGACAGTGGAACCAATTATAGAAGAAATTGGTGAGCTGCTCCTCTGGATATATTCAGGCAAAAAGATGAACTAAGACAGTTGTGTCACATCCATCACCACAGCAACCAATCACATCTATCTTGCTTTCCTTTAAAAGAAGCTCGGGTAGCTGCAGTGCTATATTTGTTGTTTAGGTGAGACTTTGTGGGCAGTTTTGAGATGGACTTAATAAAGGTAGGTCATTTTAAATAATTGATTTCATATAAATGCATGTTTGCTTCATTTACAAATTATAAGTTAAGATATGACCAGATAATTTTAATGATAAGAGGTGCAATTTGGATTTTAAAAACAAATAATTAAAGAATGTCAAGGATGTATCTATTTTGCCTCCTGATATTATGCAGTGAGTGACATATATTACAATTTATTTTATCCATTTACAAATGTGAATTAACAGCTATGGAAAATTATAAGCAATAAAATTAGCTATGCAGGAATATACACGACATACTGAAGTAAATGAGGAACTAAATTTCTTTAATTACTTACAGTTACAAATAGTTTTTAATATAAATACAACAATAATGGGTAAAATAGCTTGAAGTAGGAAGTTTACTTGAATGCTTGCAAACAATTGAAAATAAAATGAAATCCTAATTCCACCAGTTTATTCACACATAGTATTATAACAAATTGATTAATATGCAAGAGGAATAGAAATAACCTTAGTTTCAATATTGTTTCTAAGTAATAAGCTTATTTCAGTGTTATAATTGTTGCAAAAAAACTTAGGTAATAAATTGCTTGGCCAAAGTTTTTAAACATATTTTTTATGAAATCCTTGTTCTGAAAAAAAACTTTTCAAGAAATTGAGAAAACAATATGTGAAAGGAACAGCAGGGTTTGAAGATTGAATTGTGAATAGATTAGGCAATGCTAAACTTTTCCCGATTCTGTCCAAAATCCATTAGGAAATTCTGTATTTCAATTTTGCCTAAAATAAATTAGATTACCTATACTGAAGCAACAATAATTAGTTAAGTGTAATTGAGTTGGGTTCAACTCTTGTGACTATATGAATAAATTTTCATGATACCTAATAATACCTCTTCCAAAATCTGTTTAGTAACCTTGTTGAACTTGTTCATCCAGTATTTTTCCTTTCTGCTTCCTCCAAGTTTACCAAAAATGAGAATTTTTCTAATCCATCAATTATTCTTATTAACTGTCTGAAATATCATAGTTTTTGGTTACTCAGTAGAGATCAACTTATTGTTATGTGGTTGAGATTGGATTCTATTTGGTTCTTATTGCAATCTAATACTCAGAGTAACAATCTGCAAATTCATAATTCAAAGTAATTTTTCTTTTCTTTTTCAGTGCCCACTTTTAAAAGCTGCATATTATCATTAGAGCACTGCTTTAATTATTCTTATCTTTGTTGTGATGGAAATATCCTTATCCTTTATGATCTTGTCTACATTTGTTATTGCCTTCCTCCCTAGAATTAATCTTCTTTATCATCCATTTTTATTTATTAAATTTAAGAAAACAAAACTGCCTACCACTGTGTCTTGCTCACTATCAACTGTAAGTTCACTTACATGCTGGCTGACATTATCTCTGCCTTCTTAATATTTAACTATTGCCAAGATTTCTCATTTTTCATTTTAATTTACAATAAGCTCTTCTGAGTTGCCTTGATCTTCTGATAATAAAGTGATGTTTGCATATCTCAAATTGTTAATATTTCAGCCTCCATCACTTTCAGTCCTGCTGTTATATAAATAATATTTGCTGAAGAAGTAAAACTCATTTAAGGACAATATGCATCCCTATTTCACACCTTTCCTCTTTTCAATGAAGTTGTTTGTCCAAATGACTTCTTCTTTGTTCAAATGACTTCTTGTCCCTTGCAAAAGTTCCTCAGATGAATAATCAATATTCTGGTACATTCATTAACCTTTTATGTGTTAAAACATTCAGGTATAATCTTCACTACCAAGTGAAGCAATGTAGTGAGATAGTAATCAGCAAAGCAAAGGTGAATCCACATCTTTTATTTTAGTATGTTGTGTTTCTAATCTTTTTTCAAACCTGGCTATCTATTTGGCACTTCTTTCTTCAGGTAGAACTCTGTTTTTCTTTTATATGTGATCTTAAATAAAATATGGAAGAATTAGTGAATTCTTCTACTATTGCCGTAGTTCAGTCATTTGCCAATTCTTGTGTCTGTGTTTTTCCACATACAATTTTTGCTATCTGTAGGCTATACAATTTTACTCCATACAATATTCTTCTTTTGTAACCTATTTCAGCAGCACCTGTCATAGTTCACTTTGTACTGCAGTCAGTTCCTGATTATATTCTCTCTCTTAAGATGTTTCTTATCATTCTACAGTTTGCAAAATATTTCTGTATAATATTTCGTAAGCCTATAGGATCAATGAAAGCAAAATTAAGGAACATTCCAATAGATGTCTTCATATACTTTGTCAAAAGAAGAAAACAAGTAATCAGATGAAGGAAATTAATAGGTTGAAGCCAAGGGAAGGCTCATCAATTTGAAATCCCATTGTGCCCACAAGAGGTCTAATCCATTCTATCTATAATCAGTCTTCCTCTCAATTCCAGAAATCCAGGCAGAGACTTAACAGTTTTTTCTGTAACGTCCTCTCTATGTTCTTTTGGAATTTCTCTAAATCTTAAACAAAATTATTTTCCCCCAAATTTCGTTAATGACAAGTTGCCCAGCTCCTTCGATCTCTCCCTATTTTATAATTTTTATTTTACTTTCCAAAACTCTGTAATTTGTTAAAAGTCTGCAGTCCCTTTGCCCTACAGATTTTTCAAACTTTCTTAACTACTTTTTAAATATTTTTTTTATCTCTGAAAATTCTTCTTCCATTTCTTATTGTTTCATTCACCTTTTTATCAAATTCTTCAAACCATTTCTGAATAAATCTGATAAAATATCCTTATCAATAAGTTGTTATTATTCTTGTGGTTGTCATGGTGAGAATGTGAAAATATTTCAGTTACTAAGTGGGAATAAAAGGCAGGCTTCTTTTAGTTCCAGTTAGCTCTCTTTAGTCACAATCAGGCTGCCTAACTCATATTTCTTGTTTTGTAAAATCCACAGTTATTGTCCTTATATATAAACCAGTCTACCTTCCCACAGAGTCTGGTCTGTTAGTTTAATTACATTTACTATTTTCAAAGATAGTTTCATCAAAGAAAAAATACAGTTCTATTTTTAAAAAAATCCCTGTCCTTTTCTGTCTGATAGTTACAATAATACGATACAATATATAATATGATCTATAATATAATAAGGACAGGTCAGAGAGTCATTACATGAAAAGCGAAAAGAACAAAATCCTCAAGAGACAGATGAAATTGAGAATTGAAGCCAGATTCTGCATTTCAGTGTAAGGTGGTCAAAATCCCATTTTCTTTATTTTATTTGGATCTGCATTAACATTGGCAGCTCATTTATTTTATCTGCTACAAAAATGTCAAAACTTCTTGAGTTCTGCATGCTAATTCAATCTATTTTGTTCACACTTTTAATTGGACAATTCAGAAATGTAATAATGCTATCTTTTCATTATAGGCCCTAGGATTAAATTACTGCTTAGTGTTATAGATATTGTATATGGAATCTGGTATTCTATGTCTTATATAATTAAAGAACATAGTCTTTAGAGGTAAACTGTTATGCTCCTTTAAGTCCTTGTTATGAACGTAACCATGGGTGCTGTAACTTGAATATTTTATCAAATACCTTTCATATGGGATTTATTTCATCCCAGTGTCCAAAGGTTTTTCAAAACCTAGGAAAAACAGCTTAACAATTTAACAATGAATTAATTACTAACTAATGCTTTTCTTCTTTGGTTTTTAAATTGGATTGAGAGTTATGGTGTCAAAGTTTCCATCCATTTGATATTCAGGATTGATATACCACAGGACTAATTTCCTTATGTATTTCCTGATGAGATCTACATGTCTTCTTTGCCCAGATATCCCACAAAATTCAGTAAATTACCTCCTGGGCATAGAATATCTTCTGTAAAAAAATATTTCCTGAGAAGAATTTTTGTATCTTTTTACTACCAGAAAAACATAATTTTTCCTTAGAAAAATTAACATTTTTCTAGTTTTTATTTTGGGAATTAAGAACCATAACGTAAGTATGACAGATGTATTCTGCTTTTGCTTTATTACTATATATTTTATTCTTTTAAATTTTATGATTCATCTTGTAAATTGAGGATTAAAAGCATAATGCATAATTATTTAAAAATATAAAAAATAAATGCCACATTATTTACATTGATTTTTACATGATTATTGTCTATGTAAAAAGTTAATACCATGAAACTTGGAATTTTAATTTAAAAAAATAGCATTTGATAAAATGAACTGAATTTTGTAAAAACATAAGATGATACTTGTTGGATATTCCAGTACTTTGTGAATCATCTACAGTAGTCCCTTTTAAAAATCATTTCAATTGGTGGCCATCATCACATCTCCAGGCACCAAATTTCAGAATTTTTCTATTCAATAAGTTTTAAAAAATGTACTTCATTTTATTAAAAGTAGCAGAACAGGGATTTTCTGATTGATATACATCCCTCGCCTCACCTCACTCCAGGTTTTTTATTTGTTTTGAATGTGGAGCATCAGACAGATTATTTTTTTCCCTTCCAGCTCAACAAACCAATTTTCAACTAGAATCCATTCCCCAGTACTGTATGCTTGCTTGCTACAAATGTTGGGCTTAGTTTGCCATAGTTAGCCTTGTTATAATAATAAAACAAATTAAATTGTTGACCTGTTCCATTGTAGTAAATATTTGTCCACTGGTTTATTAATACATTTAAATGGTCTAATTATATTTCATCATGTTGAAAGAGTTGTGCTGCTTATCTTTTTGTTCCAAAGCTTATTGAAAAATATGTGATATGAACATTAAAACCTGAAATGCTATTATATTGTCTATTTTCATTTGATTATGACCATATTATTGTTCTCTGCTGAGGGCTTGCTTCATCCTTATTTTCATTTTGACAACTATCCATATTATAAATTAGATGTTTGTTTAACCATGATGTACTAACCTACCTACCCACTCACTGCCTTTCTGAATCTTCTGCTGTTTACAATTTTACAGTTATATGGTACAATATTATATTGTTTAATGATGTACACATAAGAGAAAAAAGTTTTATAAAAATTCCTCAACTTATGACTCCAATTGAACCCACAAACCATGGCAGTTGTTAAATAGGTCATTTACATGACCAACCTAATTTTATGACATTTTTTTCGCAGCAGTTTTTAAGTGAATACAGTGGTTGAAAAGTGAATGCTGCAGTTGTTAAATGAACACCACACTCATGAAATGAATCCTTTGATTGCAATGGCTGTTTTTTGTCCATCATAGTCCAACATCGATTTCTAGCAAAACCCGTCAAAAATCATGTTTAAATGTCAACAGGGCACTGCAAATGGCCATAAATATGGACCAGTTGCTAAGCACCAAAATGCCACAACATGACCATGGTGTGGAGGGAGTAGATGCCAGAACTTCAAATCCAGTTCATAAATACTTTCTTCTGGTTCTGTCGTAACTTTGAATAATTGCTAAGTGACCATTCATTAAATGAGGATTACTTAAAGCGTTATTTTTTAAATTTAAAAACCAGATGTGCACAGAATACTTGATGCATGGAACATTCTTAATATAGTTTATTCTTTTTCACTGCAGAAAACTCAAATATATAAAAGCAAAGCAAATTACACATCATAATGTATTAATATACTAAAAGTGTATTGGAGGAGCATTTCTATTAAAGTGTCTTAAAGAAATCTCAAAATTTCTTTTGAACCATTAGTAGATATCACATGGTATTGATAGCAAAAAGTAATAAATAACAAAAAGTGTAAATTTATCTGTGCTAATGAGTAAGGGTCTTGGAAGTGAATAACCATTTAGTGGATTTAACAACATAACCGAGCAGCATTCTCTATATAAACCACTTAAAAATTGATCATCTATGATTTCTACCATTGAATAATTTGTATTACAAGAGGAACGACTATTAGCTTTCTGGATTAAAGATAACATAAGGCAAACTATAATAATATTTATTTAATTTATTTAATTGTTACAACTTCTGCTAAATGTTCACACAATGTACTTCAGGATTTTTGTAAAACATTTTGCCAAATAGTTGCATTAGAGTAGTCTTATTGATTGCTCAAAGCACAGAGACCAATTGAAACATTTAAATTTCTATATTATTAAATAAAGGAAATCAATAGAACTAAAAGATAGTGACAAGTGGTTATGGAGAAAGAAAGAAAACATTTGTTTCTTTCCTCATTTAGTAAGTGCTTGTGAAATAATATGCTGTAAAAATGTAAAACATATTCAACTAATGTAGTCAAATTGAACAATCCAAAAAGAAACGAAAAGTTATATTAATACAGCTTTTGTTGGTGTAGAAATTAAGTTACTATTTTTCCATGAGCTATTAATTTTCTACTAAATGAGTTCTACTTACGGTAGCAATAAACGTTTATGACACATCTGGGGAATCTTATTTAAAGGTAGAATGTTAAAATTGTTCTCAGGAAATTGGCAAAGTCACACAAATGAACAATTCAGTAGAGAGAAAAGAAAGTTATCATGGAAGGACAAAGGAAATTTTCCCTAGTTAGACTGTTCCATATAAAGAGCATAAATCACTATGTGTGGCTACAATGTCAGAAACACATTCAGTAATTAAGACATAATAATGCTGCTCTGTTCAATATGACTTTCCACTCTAGTAAATAAGTGAGTTTTGCCTAATGAAAGGAGTCTGTTATCTCCTAGCAACCTCCTCCTTTGTAGCTAGATGGGAATGAAGGTTGAGGCTTGAGGAGAAAGAGAGGGGAGGGTGCCTCTGCTTTTTACTCTACTCTCCACTTTGTTTTTGTTTGGAGTAATTGGAGTGATTGAAATTCCAGATCATGAATAACTCAGAAAAATTGTAAGGTTGACACGCAAGAAAAATACGAATCAAAATAGCACCAATCTTCTAATTTTTCTGTCATACTGGTATTTGTTGTGATTTCTTTAACCATACTGTGTCAGGATTTTATCTTCTTAATATTAGGCTTGCTCATCATTTGATAAAAATGCATTGAAAGTTGTAGATAGGCATAAAAATTACGGTATGTGTTGAAAAATTATGTGTTGAAATATTTGCAGTATAAGAGAACCTCTAGTACAGTGGTAGGGAACCTTGGCTCTTTTATCACTTATGGACTTCAACTCCCAGAATTCCTGAATGAGCTATAAAAAGTTCCCCATCCCTGGCCTACTGGTTTTTCAGTTGTGAGGGAAATCAATTTTTGACTGGAATGGGATTGTTCAATATACAAATGTCCTAATTTTTGACTTGAATGATCAATATTCTTTATATGTCCTACATTTGTATATTAAACAGTCCCATTCAAGTCAAAAATTGATTTCCTTCACAACTGAAAAACCACTAGGCCAGGGATAGGGAAACTTTTATGGCTCACTCAGGAATTCTGGGAGTTGAAGTCCATCAGTGATAAAAGAGCCAAGGTTTCCTACCGCTGCTCTAGTAGATCAGATCAGACTAATAGAGAATCAACAGCGACTAATCAAATGCCTCCAAGAAAGATGGGGCAGGATAATGAGTATTTAATTCAGAGATAACAATTGAAGTTGTGAGGTGAACCTGAACCTGAGTCTTCCTATTCTTTATCCATCCCCTTCACTTCCTTTGCTCTTGAGCTAAAAAAGAAGAACTGGCCCAAATTCCCCAAGGGGAACTTCCATGATTGAGGGGAACTGGATTTTGGCAGGGAGCTAAAAACCTTCAGAACCGGTTGTTAAGAAATTTGAATCCTACCCATTTCCTCCTCCTATTTTCCCCCCAACAACAACCCTGTGAGATAGATTGGGCTGAGAGAGAGTTACTGGCTAAGCTTTCATGGCTAAGGTGAACTCACAATATCACGGTTTCTAGTATAATACTTTAACCACTAGACCAGGGGTGTCAAACTCACAGCCCGCAGGGCAATCTGTCCCATGCTAGTCCTGTCCCCTCCCAGTTTAGTGAAGGGGGGGAAAGTCCCGGTACATTACGTAATGCCTCAATGACGACGCAAGTTTGACATCCCTGCACTAGACCAAACTCTGCACATGCTTTAGATGATATATATGTTGTGAACTATAGATGGGTTCTATTTTTAAAAAGCCCATATGAAACATTTTTATGACTCAAAAATGGCAGGGTTTTTAATGTAACAATTTAAATATCATTATTCCGTCTTAAATGTCATCTCCCGTCTAGACTATTGCAATGCTCTCTACATGGGGCTCCCCTTGAAGAGCATCCAGAGACTTCAGCTGGTGCAGAATGTGGCCGCTTGGGTGGTATTGGGGGCTTCTCGGAGCTCCCATGTTACACCGCTCTTATGCGAGCTGCAATTGGCTTCCGGTGGCCTTCCGGCTGCGATTCAAGGTGTTAGTGATAATCTTTAAAGCGCTCCATGGCTTGGGACCTGGGTATTTATGGGACCGCCTACTGCCACCATCGACCTCCCGTTGGCCAGTGTGCTCCCACAGGTGGGCCTCCTCAGGGTGCCGGCGGCTGGGCGATGCCGGCTGGTGGCCCCGAGGGTGCAGGCCTTCTCTGTGGGAGCACCCTCCCTCTGGAATGAACTACCCCCGGAGATGAGGACTATCCCTGACCTACAAAACTTCCGGCGCGTGCTGAAGACCCATCTTTTCCATCAAGCCGGTCTGGCCTAGAGTTATTAGTAGGGCTTTTAATTGTTTTTAATGGTTTTACTTTTTAAATTCTCTTGATTAGTTTTATCTTCATTCAGCCATCAATTTAATCTATTTTAATTCTATTTTAAAAATTGTATTTATATTTGTGCTTTTTACTTGGCTGTATACCGCCCTGAGTCCCGTCGGGGGAGGGTGGTATATAAAATTAATAAAATAAATAAAAATTAATAATATAAATTTTATTCACGTACTTTTGAGTAGTCATATTGTTATAAAACAATACCCCTAAACTTTCTGAATCATAACTTCTTATTTGTAGTATACGAATGTTTTTGCAAAGACACAAAATCTTATTCTTAATAGCTGTTGCCAAAGCCTCCTAAGCATATTTATTACATCTGGTAGTTGGCTATTCTATATGAATTCTGTAAATATTGGTAGCTTTAATGCTTATATATTTTTAGTTCTGATTACACACACACTACCTGGTTTATAAAGTGGGTTGTTTGATAAAGTTGTGAAATGCTTTTACAAGCATAATTGCTAACATAATTACAGAGTTATAAAGATTAAGTACAGTTAAATGTTCAGTCTCTATCCATACTTCTTTACTTGGCACTATAAATTATTTTCTCACTTTCTCTGGTTTCTTTAGGCTATTGTCATTTCTGGGTTTAACTTATATTTATAAAATCACTGGTGACAAGACTAGTTGCATATATAAAAATATCAAAATATAGGGCTTGTCACATAACTTAAAAAGCATAATGGAAAATGTTAAATTATTCTCTCAACAGAGGATTTCCTGGCACTGGTCAGACCATAACAAAAATTCTGCTCTGTGCTTTTATGTTTTCTTTTACATGATTATATGACTACACAAACAAAATCTAGTTTGTGGTTAGATCTAAGGCAGTAAGAATAAATGTAATTAATGAAATGAGTGGTAAGTCTAATGAATAAAAATAGGGTATTGCAATGGCTTAATTGATGGATCAGCATTTGTTGGTGATGGGAGAAAAACATATATTTTAATCTCAAAAGAGAAAACATTTGAAGATACAGGAATAATATTAAAGGGAAATAATTTTCTGTTTAATATACAGGTTGAATTCAACCCATTTACTAAAATAATTGCAATTTTAAAAATATGGCATTTACTTGTTTATTGTTTTGCCTGTTGAGTGGCCAATTTATGACATGAACAAGTGTGCATTTCAGTTATATTAAATGAACAGTGAATTTGAAAATAGGCAATCCAAATTTCAGTAACCAGCTATAAGTTTTAGAAAGTTATGTGACAAAATTTCTATGTCTTCAGTCATTTCAAAGAAGTAATTAATTTAGGGGAGAAAGCAAAGTATTAAAATTCTGTGAACTCAAGCAATGCTGAGTGGCCCTATGTTTTGTTTTTCAGCGATGTGCATACTGCAAGCACCTTGGAGCCACTATCAAATGCTGTGAAGAGAAATGCACCCACATATATCATTACCCATGTGCTGCTGGAGCAGGCACATTTCAGGATTTTAATAACTTTACCCTTCTTTGCCCAGATCACATTGACCAGGCTCCGCTAAGATGTAAGTAGCTATATTAAATAATGCTGAAAATATGTAATAGAGCAGAGGTCTCTAAACTTGGCAGCTTTAAGACTTGTGGACTTCAACTCCCAGAAGTTGAAGTCCATAAGTCTTAAAATTGTCAAGTTTGGGGACCTCTGTAATAGAGCCTCCTAATTAGATGTTTATTTAGTTATTTCAAATTTCTATGGATTTGATTGGATATTATTTGCACAGATTGGTTTTGCTCTGGCTGTTTTCATATTATTGATTTTTTAAAAAATGTTTTAATTTGTTGCGTGATAGGCATGTATATACATTGAAAAAATAAATTAAAAAATAAAAACAATTGGAGTAGATAGATCTGCCCAAATTTATTCTTCTTGTGGGTTTTTGTAAGTGCTATGATGGGATGAAGGATTATAGGCAAGGATATAGTGCAAAATTAATTTTTCCTCTTTCCTATCTAGTAATAGTTCAAATTAAATGTTGAGAAATGACAAAAGTCAGATTGCCTTATTATCAGCTAATTTAAGATCAATTTGTCCTGCTCTCTCATCTCACAGCATCTTTCTTGAAATATAAATGTTTGTTCTTGCTGCATTCTTCTTTTTAACTAATGGCAATAATTTCACTAGCACCTATTTTAATTTTAAAAACTATGATCTGTATATAATAACAGACTCATATAGACATTAAATGTTTTATTTTCTGGATACAGTTTTCATAAGATAGCTTGCATAATCCTTATTTAATATATAATTTATAAATATAAATTATATTAATTATATAATTTATAAATATAAATTTTATAATTTATATTATAATATAATGTTCTATCTTTTGAAGGTTATTTTCCCTATAAAATAACATAGAATTCATCTGTTAATTTGTAGCCAAGGAAGAAGCTAACT
Organism: Bungarus multicinctus; assembly: GCA_023653725.1. Taxonomy (NCBI): domain Eukaryota; kingdom Metazoa; phylum Chordata; class Lepidosauria; order Squamata; family Elapidae; genus Bungarus; species Bungarus multicinctus. The sequence goes on along the minus strand of CM042840.1, from coordinate 9,255,493 downwards.
GTGCAGTGTGTGACAGCCCTGGTGACTTGTTAGATCAACTTTTTTGTACAACCTGTGGCCAGCATTACCATGGAATGTGCCTGGATATACAAGTGACACCTATCAAAAGGGCAGGTTGGCAGTGCCCTGATTGTAAAGTGTGCCAGAACTGCAAGTAAGCAAAACTGGAGAATAAAGTGCTAAAATACTGGTACCTCATTTTAAATTATTGTGTATAGGTAGTCCTTCTTAATGACCACAATTGGGCTAGAAATTCCTTAACTAAATCCTGCAGTCATTAAATGGAAAATCATGTAATCATGATAGCCTAATGTCTTCACTTCTGCTTTGCCATTAAATGAATCACTATATCGTTAACTGGAATATCACATGATCATGACTTACAATTTTACTTCTGTATTCTCCATTAACTCTGATTATTGCTAATCAGTTAGAAAGTACACAAATGCTGATCACATGATTATGGGACATTGTAATGGTCTTCTATTTTTACACCATTGTAACTTCAAGCAACTATTAAATAAGGCAACTGGTGAGGCTTACCTGTAGTATTAGAAAAGATGAAGAAAAACCTATGATTTTTTTTTCTGTTGAGCACATTATCAACAAATGACACTTGCATTACTATATTTACTTTACTACATAACCTAAATAGATTTGCTCTTAGAAATTTTGATTCTTTCACAATTGGCAAATTGCTTGCCATTTTTTGTTTCTCTTCTAAAACAATCTTCCTCGGATCTGGTCTGTGACCTAGGAAGAATGGTGAAAATAATCTTTGGGACATGTTTTTCAATAGAGTTAGAAATCCCTAGTGTAGTCTTAGATAAAATGCTCAATTTAATATAAAACAAAATGCATCCCCAACTTTTACACTGTGTTTGCTACTCATTGTGTCCATGTCAGTTTCAGAATCAAGGCAAGTGCTATGTAATACTCCACAATTTCTTTAACCATTGTTGAATTTAATATTATTTTTTAAATCATGTTTAATGTTATTAGATTCTGGGGAGATCTGATAACATAAAATTGCTGTATTTATTCCTTAATTTATGAGGCCACAAATCATGAATATAATATACTTTAGGAATCTGCATTGTTTCTTACACATAAAGAGGAAATGGTATACCGATATCCATTAGAAAAGAGTTGATACTGTGGCATTGGTCATAGACATTGTGTTTTAGCATTTCATTAGCCTATTTGCTGTTTATATTCACCTGTCTTGCTTCAAAGTTGAAAGTATTTTATCTTTTGATCCAATATAACTTTAATTATGGATCTTTCCCTTAGGCAGTCTGGAGAAGACAACAAAATGCTTGTCTGTGATACATGTGACAAAGGGTATCATACTTTCTGTTTACAACCAGTTATGGATTCTGTACCAACAAATGGGTGGAAATGCAAAGTAAGTTTAAATTCAGTTTCCTAAATGTAGAGTTTGTGTGAAATTGAAGTGCAAGCTGAGGTTTAAGAACAGTATTCAGAAGGCTACAAGAGTGATGTTCTTCTACGGACCTTTTCTACCATAGGAAGAACTGCTGCTGCTCAAATGGCAGAATGAAATTCTATTTACATTTTTAATTATTGTTTGTTATTACTATTGTTATACTGTATTGCAAACTGCCCAGCCATCTTTTGAGCAAGTGACACATACAATGTTGTATTAATATTGTATTAATAAACTTTAACAAAAGGTATAAATTGTTGAGCAGGGGGCATTTTAAAAATGTTCTATATAGGCAGCATTATTAGTTGATTGAAGTTTCTGAGTTAACTGCTGTTTTGATACCATAAAATAGTGGGACTAAAAAAAAGCTGATTTTTTGGACTTCCAGAACTGCAGGGTATGTGCAGAATGTGGCACACGGATCAGTAGCCAATGGCATCACAACTGCCTTATGTGTGACAATTGTTACCGTCAACAAGACAACCTGCCTTGCCCTTTGTGCAAAAAATCTCCCTATCCCAACTTGCAAAAAGAAAGATTGCACTGTCATTTGTGTAAAAGGTGAGAAATGTGTTTTTTATTCTACCTTAATTTAGTCCTTTGCTTATCATTAATGGTTTCCAAGTCATTTCAAGGAGAATATGTCAATATTACTTTTCTTTGGTACTTACCTGCTGCATCAACTACTGATCTTAATTTCTTTTATTTTAAGAATAGTAATATGCCCAAGAACTAATGTTAATTGGCCACGAGACTCAGTGCTCAAACTCTCATCAACCTCTGTAGAATCATATCCTATAAAGGTTTGATTAAGAAGTGTGGTTGGCTAATTACCATTTATTGTTAAGAATTTGTTAAGAAATTAAGTGTAAGTTCACAGAACATAAGTAGTCTTCAACTTAGAACAGTTCGTGTAGTGACCATTCAAATTTAAAATGGCACTGAAAAAAAATAACTTACGACAATTTTTCACACTTACAACCATTGCAGCATCCCCATGGTCACATGATTTACATTCGGAGGCTTGACAACTGACTCACATTTTTGACAGTTGCTGAGTCGTGATCACATTTTGCGACCTGACAAACAGAATCAATGGAAAAGTCAGATTCACTTAACAATGTTACTAACAATATCTGCAGTGATTCACTTAACAACTGTGGCAAGAAAGGTCATAAAATGGGACAAAGTCACTTAACCAATGTCTCACTTAGCATCAGAAATCACAATTGGGGTCAATTGTGGTCGTAAGTCAAGGACTATCTGTACTCTTTTTCTTCTTTAAGTGAGTATGGCATATTATACCAGTTATCCAAGTAAAACAAATATTAAAAAGCCTAATTTGAAATGGTCCAAAATGTTGAAAAGACATTTTCCTCCCACTGAAAAAGTATTTTAATGGAAGAAATTAACACATTAATCTGAATTTTAAACCTATTATTCCCTCAGGTGGATACATATAGGATGTGATAAGCCTCCTGACAATGAACTGGATATTCATTTAAAAGAATATATCTGCAGTCTTTGCAAACATTCAGATGTAGATCAACATACACAAATGTGTGAGATGATGGAGACTGAAGAACTTTTGCCTGAAGTTGACACAGGTATGGGCTATCTCTTCTTTTATCTCTTTGTGCCTCTTGATGATTTTTCATCAGAAGTCGATAAATTTCTTCCTTCTCAAGATTATTGGTGCAATAAAGCACAATTATTTTTTAAAGTCTATATTGCTAGAATTTTCTAGAAAGACCACCACATTTTAGTGGAGCATCTCATATTTCATTTTCTTCCCACCATGTAACTCAAATAGAACTAAAAAAGAAACCATTCCCAACTCTTTAAAATGTGTAAACCTAATATAGGAACACTGTCCAGAGTAGAATGGTATTTGCTATCCAAAGTTTTCCCCATGATTTGAATGAGAAAAATAATTAAATGTACAACCTTAATAATATCTTTGTTTTTTTATATCTCTGCACATGACATAGAAATGGAAAACATAGATTCAAAAGACAAAGGAAACAAGAAGCCGTTAGTACTTGAAGGTGGCCTTGATCAAGAATTGGTGGATGAGTCTTTTACAGATAATAAGGACGCCCTTTCTTTGACAGCACAAGATCATATACGTATGTATATAAAATACGATCAGAACTCTAGAGTATTTAGCAAATGCAATAACATTTGAGCAGTGCATTTCCTGTTTACAATAATAAGCGTTTTGGAATAGATAGTTCCTAAAGGTTATACAAGAAATAGAACTGTACAGGTATTCACCCTGTAATCTTCTGATGAAATACATAATATAACAACAATTCTTTATTACAGTTAAAGACCAGAGATAAAAGGTATAACTGAAAAAACAACAACAGAAAAATAGACAATAGCTTTTAATCAGTGGTGTAGTAACTTATTTCTGGTCTCCTTTTCTTCAGATTGAATTTTTTCTGTTTGTTGTTTTCACCGTATAAGAAACTCATTATTTAGGGAATGATAGTTTTTTAAACTATTCATTTCTTGGTTGGTTGAATAATTTAAAAGTATCTTACATTATCATTTTATTGACTTTTTAATAATGATATATATATGTGTGAATGGCATTGCATAATTTTGTAAAATAATTGTTTGATATTAGAATTAAAGTATAATTTTTTAAAAGTAAGAATAGGACTTTTAAGAAACTCTCATGTCTTAAATTATGCCAGTTTATGAAGCATAAATCAGAAATGTTACAATTCAGTTAAAACTGTCCCAATAAACAAATAGTTTCTTACCCAGATCTATTTCTGAGCAAGGTAGATTAATAAAGAAACTAATACTGAAATAAAATAGGAGTTTCAGCTTACAAGATCTGTAAGATCACTTGAATAACAACAGCGATAGCAAAAGCATTTAATGGCTAAATTATTTACTGGCCCCTAGCACTGCACAACACTCTCAGGGCAGTTTATATTTATAAGCATTATTTGCATATGGTCCCCAACAATCTGGGTCCTCATTTTACCAACTTCAGAAGGATGGAAGGCTGAATCAACCTTGAGCAGGTCAGGATTGAACTGCTGGTTGTGGGCAGAGTTTGCCTTCAATACTTCACTTTAACCATTGCGCTATCAGGGATCCCCTTGGATGTCAGCTAATTGTTCATCATGATGTATGTTTTATTTTGTAAATTATGATAACTTAAAAATCCATCAGACTTAACAGAAGTGTGATAATGTAAACAAAAAACACTTGTCTATTTGTCTAATCATGGATGAAATATTTCTAAAAAAGATAATTACTAGAAATTTCTAGTTTATTAAATTCAATAGTAAAATATAAACATTCTGGACCAATAAGAATAAAAATATAATATTTATATTATGCAATCCAGTTTGCTGTAGCTGTTAAGGCACTAGCTAGAAACCAGGATATTTTTATTTTGATCCCAGCTTATGCACAAAGCCAGCTGGTTGACTTGGACCAATCAGTCCCTCTTAGTCCTAAGAAGCAGGCAGTGGCAAACCACTTCTGAAATCCTGCCAAGAAAACTGCAAGTCAGCAATAATTCAAAGACTTATCGTATATTATATTATAGTTAATATATATTCCCATATAGGCAATTCTGGACATACTGTTTATTTCATTTAGTTATTGTTTGAAGTTATAAGAGCACTGAAAAAGTGACTAATGACAGCTTTCACAATTTTGACCGTTGTAGCATCTCCATGGTCACATGATCAAAGTTCGGATGCTTGGCAACTAATTCATATTTATGATGATTGCAGAATCCCAGGGTCATATGATTCCCTTTTGCAACCTTCTGACAAGCTGTCACTGGGGAAACCAGATTCGCTTAACAACCACGTTACCAGCTTAACCACTGCAGTGGTTCAATTAATATTTGTGGCAACAAAGGTCATAAAATGGTGTGAAATTTAGCACTTGTCTTGTTTACAACATAATTTTTGGGCTCAATTGTGATTGTAAGTCAAGAACTACCTCTATTAACTGAGGCATGGACATGACATAAATTTATACAATTATTTTATGTCAATAGAAAATGTTCCCCCTTTTATAGTGGTAAAAGTGTGGGCTATTTAGTTGAATGGACATGTATTTGGTACCTAAAGATAAAAGATATTTCTTATGTAGTATATACATTGTGGACTTTATTTCAAGTTGCGATAAGCAAATTTATACTTAAATTAGATAAATATGTGAAGGGATAGCTTTACCAGTAATTAACAGCAAGATACTAATTGGAACCATGATTTCATATGGTGTAAAAGAACAAATTCAGAAACAGTCAGTGTAGACATTTACCTGCTTGCACTTTCAAGCATTCAAGGAACAAAAAAAAAATTTTTTTAAAGGATGTCGCTTTCTATAGCGGTTCTGTCGTACGAGACTAAAATACAGTATCCACATTTGTTTCAGGCCTATCATTAAATGAAAAGAAATGTGAACTGGAGACCCAGGTCTCTAATCATTTTGATACAGAAGAAGGGGAAACACCTGTTAAAAATACTCTTGCATCTGATAGCAATCCCTCAGATAAAAAGAGGGAAACTTCAGAAAATATTCCAGAAATAACCCAGCAAGGATCAGATAAACAAGCTGAAGAAACAAGACCATCACAGACAAGCACTGAGTTGGTGGAAGTGCCCCAAGAGGAATGTCAGCTTCTTCAGATGGAACCAGATAATATAACCAAGATACCTGAAACTTTCAATTTGGTTGCTAAAGAGCCAGTCTTCAATCCTAAAGAAGAACAGTCTGAAACAGTGGTTGTTCTAGAAAATACAACTGGAAGAGGCACTCCAGAAGTGTCACTTCTTCCTCAAAATGAAAGTTGTGCAACTGAGAGTTGCCAGTTGGCAGACAAACCTTCGGAATCATCGCCTGAGACATTTTCTCCATGTCCATCTTCTGCTGAAATAAGCAAAACTGTTGATGGATCTTCCTTGCCAACATCTTCGCTAGATCCAAGCGCATCCCATGAGATGTTGCGATGTCAGATGTCACCATTAGAATCTGCCGCGGTCCTTCCAACCACATTTGTATCCCTCACTCCAAAAATTGGAATGGGAAAACCTGCTATCACTAAGAGAAAGTTTTCTCCCGGGAGACCAAGGTCAAGACAGGTAAGCATGTTTGCTAAAACTCATTGCAACCTCATACAGGTAGTGCAACCATTCATTGTTACAATTGTATGGAAAAAAAGACTTATGACTGTTTTTCATACTTACAACTGTTGCAGCATCCCCACGGTCACCTTTGTGATCACCTTTGTGATCTGACAAACAAAGTTAGTATAGAGCAAAACTGCCTTAATAACTCTCATTTAACAACAGAAATTTTGGGCTCAATTGTGGCTGAAAGTAATCATAGTTTTGACTATGGCTCCCCATATATATTTGTATTGTTTGTTGCTTTTCATTTTGTAAGCCACCCAGATTTGCCTTGTGGCGAGATGGACAGCAAACTAATTTAAGAATAAAAATAAAATAAATGATATTGTTCATTCTCTTTGAAAGAGCGATTGTGGCATTTGTGTATGTTATTGCACCAATAACTATAGAGGTACAAATATTTATAGCAATAAATAGAAAACTCCTCTAAACTAATAGCATTTTGAAAAAAGACCAAAATTAAAAACCTTTTAATGCAGATATGTAAACGCAGTATATGAATCACATCATTTTTTTTCCTGCTGCTTCTTTCTGTTAGTATATTAAAGATAATTGTTTACTGGTTTTTCTCAAAGCTTTCTATATTGGTGGGGTTTTTTTACATGAGTTTTTTTCCCAACAGAAAGCATATTTTTCTCTATATTTTTGTTTAGGCTGCTTTAGTATATAGAACAAGCCTTTATTTTTGCAGATACTAGAGAGCTATGATCACAAAGTTTTGTCATACAACTTATTTAATTTGCTTCTTTAAACCTATTACTTTGCTTGCAAAGAAAAATTATTGTACTAGTGTTGTGATGAATTTATCTGTAGTTTTATATTCTAATAAACTTCATTTCATTGTTTTTAAAACTTGCTCTTAGCATTAAACTAAATAATAATAAATATACATAATGCTTTACCTACACTTATTTGTTTTTTCCCTACTTCTAATTGATAAAGAAGTTACTACTACATTATTCCTTAACTTTAAGTTGAGTTTATTGCAGTGTTTATGAATTGCAGATTAATTCCTTGTTATTCCATGCTAGGCCAGATACTGTTCTAAAATAGACACATGTCTGAATTATCTATCAATCAAGATTATTGTACCAAACAAAGCATAACATAAAAAACATAAAATCTTGTTTCTTCCATTTTGGGAGTATTTCATCAGAAGATGGAAGCTCATTCTAAATAATACCTTTAAAAGATACAATAATATAATCAACTCATTAAATGATATAATAATGTAATCAACTCATTAAATGATACTATATGCTTTTGAATGCATGATTCTAAATTCTCTGAAAATCTTAAAGGCGTGAGTGGAATCAGTCCCCTTATCAGGCCCGAATAATAGCAATGGCTATGTATGAAGTACTGAATCAAGGAATCCATTAGTTTTTCTGTATGAAATGAAAACAAACCTTAACTGCAAAAGAAAGGGAGCTTTGCCCTTGTAGAACTTGGATTTTGCAGCAATAGCTAATATCCTGACTGCAGAAGCCTTATCTCTCAGTAGAACCAACACCAAACAAATAGGAATGGAAAAGGTAGAAGGGATAGCTCCTCCCTTAGACATAGAAGAGGATGCTACTTTGTAGAGACAGGTGTCCACTCTGTGCCTGTGATTAAGCCAAAGAAGAAAATAGATGCTCAGAAAAGGCACTAGGCTTAAGTACTTGGGCCATTATTATTTTAGAAATGTTGAAACAGTAGCAAGAGGAAAGGCTTTGATTAATTAAAAAAAGAAGAGTGGCTTTGGAGGGAAAGAGAGAAGAAAGATAGTCTAGGATGGCAAAAGAGCCACATAGGTCCCCAGACTACACACAAAAGCATTCACATACTGGCAAACTGTTATTACTCAACCCTCTTCCCCACAGCTACAGTTGTTACTCCTCCTTGGGAGTGCTGCTTTCTTTCTGCTGCTTACTTCCACACACTTGAATTAAGTCTCATAAATTTTTGTAAGAAACAATTATTTTAAGAAAGATTTCTACTAGTATTGGAGTTAGGAGATAGTACATTTGTGTGTTCCTTGTTCTTTGGAGAGCTTTCCACCTCTGAATTTGGCTTTCTAGCATAATGTGAGGGATGGATTCTTCCATATGATAGTTATTTAGAGTACAAGAAACTTCGGTTTTGAATGAATGTTTTGAAAATATGTGTGAATGCAGTCTTTATTTCTGAATGTTGTGTAATAAAATATATACAATATTGCTTACTTTGAAGATATATAAGAAAGTATACATGATTGTTATTAATTTTACCTGTTATATAAACTTAGTAGTTATATATGTATTAAAAATAGTTCTCAGACTATATACTGCTCAGAGATATCTAAACTGATCTCTTGTCTTTCATGTTCATATTGCAGCTTTTATTTTAAATATTGTTTTGTCTGCTATACTTAATATTCCTAGTTAATAATTTTGTTTCAAGTGATCTAATCTACTATCTCTTACAGTATGATTTTAAGAGATTAAATATATTTATATAACAGCAGGCAAAATGTTCCCCAAAGTGATACATCTTGTAAAAATCAAAATTCAGTTGCATCTTTTTATTGTCCAATAGTTGTTTATTTTCCTATCTATGTTTTTATATTTTTATCTTCAACCACATATCTATTTTCATTCAGTGATCTTTATCATTGATAGATGTGAATGTTTTATAAATTTATTTTCTCTTCTTCCATATTTAGGGTACTTGGAATAGCCATAATACATCAAGCCCGCCTTCCTGGTTCCAGGACATTTCAGAAGGTCGAGAAACATTTAAATCTAGACAATTACCTAGCAGTGCTATTTGGAGCATCAAAGTGGTAATTAATCTTCACTTAACTTTATTGCAGTCATTCACCAGAATAGGTAATTCTTCGCTTACAATCACTTGTTTATTGACTGTTCAAAGTAATAGTGGCGTGGACAAAGAGATGACTGTTTTTCACACTTACAATTGTGGCCGCATCCCCATGGTCACGTAGATGATCAAAATTTGGATGCTTGGCAACTGGCATGTATGATGATTGCAGTGTCCCAGGGACATGCAATCCCTTTTGCGAACCTCTCACAGAGTCAATGTTTTGAGTTATATGTAGTGAATTACTGCCTGCAAGCTCTATAAATATATTACTGTAGTTGTTAATTTGCAATGACTTAATTCAGTTGTTCTGTATTTAAATAGGGTCGTGGGTCAGGGTTCCCAGGAAAGCGGAGACCACGAGGTGCAGGACTTTCTGGAAGAGGTGGGCGAGGGAGGTCAAAATTGAAGAATGGAATTGGATCAATTCTTGCTGCAGGGGTAAGAATCTATGACACAGCGTCTTCAGTTAACTAGCCCAAACAAAGTTATTGCTGACTTTGCATATAGTAGTTGTTGACATAATACAAAATGTCATAAAATACTTTCTGTGCTGATGTTTAACTGTGCTATGCAATTCAAAATGGGCTGTTTTCAACGCAGATACATCTCTGAATGTATCCCAATTTTTTTCACCGAGGGCAATATATTAGAAGCTCTGTCATTGTTGAAAGCATTGAGAAAGAACAAGGAAGTATCTGTGAAAGGATAAGCCATGGGTCATAGACTGTCTAATATATAACTGAAATTAAAATTGTAGAAGGGATGGGTATGGTGGTTTGTTCTCTTCAGTTAAACACGGATACAATATTTTGAACGCATATGGTTTATTTGTATACATCTCAAATAATTTATGGTCTATTGTACAAACAGTTAAAAACTGTTACTAAATTATTACAGTATCTCATTGAATTCTTCTGTACTATTTTGCAGGTCACAGATATGGATAACTCATCTAACAAAGATGAAGAAGAAAACTCCATGCATAATACAGTTGTCCTGTTCTCTAGCAGTGACAAGTTTACTTTACATCAGGTTAGAATACTCAGATGTACTTTGTTACTTTCTGTGTAAATCTGTCTTTCTGTGTGTCTGTCTGTCCATCTAGACTTTTTTTTGGGAGAGCATTCAAACCAAAATCTTCTCATCCACCCACCCCTGTCCAAGTTCCCAGTGGTGGCAATAGGTTACAAAATTCCAGGCCCCTGTTAAAATGGGAGAGAGTGAAGGCATTCAGGTCTAAGATGTTAAGTTTCACAGCCCACCCAAAGGAAGAGGTGGATCCTCTGTGTATTAGGAAAAGGGGATGGATTGACATTAGGCATGTATTATCATGATTTCTTTTCTCTGAAATCCTAATAAGCTGCTCATTTGTCTTCCCTTCTTTGTATTGCTCCTGTGTATTTTCCACAGTTATGGAAATGTTAGCACTTTTAAAGTGTTTGCTTTGGATAGATTTGCATAAACACTGGTGCATTTTACCATGACAATGCTACTAAGTCTGTGATTTGGTTCCACATATTTTTTTATATATATTTCTCACAGATACACTAAAGCTAAAAAAAAAATGGCTTTCTTCTCTAAGAAATTTTTTATTGGATTACAGAGTATTATAAAATACAAAATACAAAAGTAAAAAAAAGGTTTCTTGATCATAACAGCTCATTCTATAATTCTCAGTATATCAGCAATATGTTTTTCTATTTAAACAGTTGTTCTTTCGTGTATTATAAAAGAAATTAATTAGATTGAAAAGAGTATTTTAGTGTTTTACTATGGTTTTCTTATGTGGCTTGGGCCTAAAATCAGCTTTCTTCACAAAAATGTGAAAATTTTACAAGTAATATTGAGAGTGTAATAATGTACATATAGATTATGCTAATAAGCGACCACTATATACCTGAATCTTCTATAAGCCCTAAGAAACATTTTAAAAAGGATAGATGAGGGTATGTAGCCATCAGATGCTCTTGGGAGTGGATGGAGTTGGAATGCCTAATGCTGTCTCTTATTTGAAGATATCTGTTTGATATTCCAGGATATGTGTGTAGTTTGTGGGAGTTTTGGACAAGGTGCAGAAGGCCAATTACTTGCTTGCTCACAATGTGGTCAGTGTTATCATCCATACTGTGTGGGTATTAAGGTGAGTGTTTTGAAATACCCATGTTTGTATACCTGTTTATCCTTAAAAGCCCTGTGTGGCTTGTTTATCCTTAAAAGCCCTGTGTAGCCCTGTGTAGATTACCTATGGGAGAACATTCCCTTTTATATACTCCAAGCCTACCTGATAATCCCATGGAAGTCATTTCACAGGGATTTAGAACCAAGCCCTTCTTGTAGCTTCCCAAAGTCTCTGGAATGCACTCCTTGCTGAACTGAGAAATGCTTTGTTTTCTTTTCAAAAACATAACTCCCTTATAATTTTATTTTAAAAATTCATTTTTAATTTTTAGATTTTAATTTGATTAATTTATTTATTTAATGAATTTAAATAGCTATCCAACTTACCTATAGGCAATTCTGGGCAGCTTACAGCATTTAAAAAATCCACCATATAATAAAAACCACCATCCATCACCCATAATAGCTACAATACAATCAAATCTACCTCTTGTTCAGTTCTGTCTCTATGCATAGTCCCCAGCCTGCTGACAAAACCATGTTTTTAGGGTCTTTTTAGAAAAGCAACTGAGGGGGCCAACTCTACCTTGGGAGAATGATATTCTATAAAGAATAGGTCACTACTGAGAAGGCCGCTTTTTGTGGTTCTGTCAGATGTACATTTCTAATCAACAGGATCTATAACATACCTTGCTTTCCTAGTGGGCCAGGTACATTTAATAGAATGGAGGTTTATCTGTATTGCAAGCCACTGAGAGAACTTAATAATGGCCAGTCATAAAAACACCAGTATCCTCATCTTCTATTCTACATCTACAATTTTTAAAATCTTTTAAAATAATCCTTTGTAAATATGCCTATAATTTGTTTGCAGCTTGCAAAATACTTTAATGACTTTGTATATATGCTATAAAAGTTATGCAGCTATAAATTCTAATAATTACCTTGTTACAATGTTATTTGTTAAATATAATGTATATAACTGCCCTTTGCTGGGATTAACAATAACTGCTGTATTTATTTAGTGTTTTATATTTATCAGACTAAATCTGGATTGTTAAAGATTTATGCAGAAATAATAAATTATTTGTAATTATATAAGTTGTTTTTTCAAATGTACTTAGTTTAACAGTAACAATTTTCTGTACCAGCAGTCGCCTACCGGTGGGCCGCGGCCCACTGGTGGGCATGAGAAAATTTCGGTGGGCCGCAGAGAAATCTCATCCCCAGAGCAATTAATCCAGACTGCGCAGAAACACAAGGCTGTGCCATCCACATGGCTCGCAGGAACACTCCCTGCCCACTCACTCCTTACCCAGCAAACTTGCCTGCTAAAATTGCTATTTTTTCTTTTTCCGACCATCATCTGTTCTGCTGTGCCGGTAGATTTAGATTAGGTAGGAAGCAGGAAATGATTGGATTTCTTGCTTTCTAGCTAGTCTTTAGATCTTCGGCTCTGAACCTCCCTTAGGACTGAAGGTTCTGTTATTCAGTGCAGACTCATGGCAAGCAAATTTGAGAGACTGAGCTTGCCAATGGCAGATAGATAGATCACTGAATGAATCTGTGAGCAACTCAATCTGCCTGCCTGCTTTGCCTGATTTTGGGTAAAATTTGCTCTTTTTTATAAAAATTTCAATATTTACATACATGTGTGTTGTGAGTTAATTTTGTGAGTTTGCTTGCAAGCAAATTTTATGTGACAGACTGAGCTAGCCGATGGCAGGTAGATAGGTCATTGAATGATTCTGTGAGCAACTCAATCTGACTGCCTGCTTTGCCTGATTTTGGGTAAAAGTTGCTCTTTTTTAATAAAAAAAATCAATATTTGTATAAACATTTATAATATTTACATACAAGCCATGCCCAGCTAGTCACATGATCATCAAGCCATACCCACAAATTAGGCCATGCCCACATAACCAGTTAGTGGTCCCTGGGATTTAAAATTATGAGTTTGATGGTCCCTGAGGTCCAAAAGGTTGGTAACCCTTGTTCTATACATTCTACGTGAGCATTTAACTTAAAATCTACATACATTTCGTGAAAAGAATTTCATTTTTATAAGAATATACAGTTGAAACACTTTGTAAAAGAATGCCAGTAAAATATATTCTTACTGATCTTGGAAATCAACCCCCCCCCCCAAATAATTAATACAAAAGTCCAACTAATATGGATGATTCAGTTGTACAATTTTTTTAAAAAATGATTTAAATACACTTCAACAAATGTAATGAGAAAAAATTTTGAAGATTTTTTTTTGCTAACTTGTTTTAAATAATTTGGCATGAGCATGAAAACTTTCAACATTTAAAATGTCCTTGATTGTCAGATTAGGAACTGATTAAAGCATTTTAAAATTTTGCAATTTTATATACACAAAGGATGTGTTCCTGAATATAGGCAACATAGTAAACATGGAAACCTTTTGTCTCCAGTGTTTCTCAATCTTGGTCAATTAAAAATGTGTAGACTTCAATCCCCAGAATTCCCAGCTAGCATATCACTGTGAACATCCAATTGCCTCAGGAAAATAATGTCATTTGAATTTTGTTGATGGGATCCAATGAAAGACGATAAAATTAAATGCATTCCCTTTTTTCATTACATTTGAACAAGTCTTAGGCTTTTTTAAAAATCTATTTGCAAAACTGCTTATGGCATATTTTACATCCCTTAAACTGACAATTTTGAAGTTAGAATTTTAATTGCATGCTGCCTTCTTCTATACAGATTACAAAAGTGGTGCTCCACAAGGGTTGGAGATGTCTGGAGTGCACTGTTTGTGAAGCTTGTGGAAAGGCTACAGATCCAGGAAGGTTACTTCTTTGTGATGACTGTGATATCAGCTACCATACTTATTGCCTTGATCCACCATTACAGACAGTTCCCAAAGGAGGTTGGAAATGCAAATGGTGTGTGTTTCTCTCTCTTTTTTAGTCCGTATTTTATGGGCTCAAATCAAATCTTTATCATGGTTATAAGCCACCTTATTTATCAAGGTTGTTTTGCTTGAAATTTAAACATGTCTTTCGGTGAACCATTTGGGGTTGCCTAACTGCAGTACATAAAGTATGATCATATTTTAATTAAAGTTCAAATAAGACGAGTGGGAAAACCATCATGCCCTCCAGTAATTGAGATTCCCAAGCAGAGTAATGTAGGAGCCTAAATTGAGAATTAATTTGCAAATGTTTTGGAATTAGGGATCTTAAGGACTTAGGGATGCATCCGGCCTTTTAACATATATATTCGGGCCATTGGATCTGGGGTGACTTAGAGTATTATGGTAACCATGACAACCAAGAATAGTTGCAGCCACATAGTACATTAATAAAAGGGTATATTTGTAGCTCAAGGTTGAATTATAGAGTCCTTGGTGATCTTTGAGCTTGGTTATTTTCTTGGAGACTTTTCATTACTCAATTAGGGAATATCTCCAGTGAAGATGCACTAAAGATGTTACCTAATTAGGTAATGAAACATCTGCAAGGAAACAATTGAGTTCAGAGAGGACAAAGGACTCCATTTAGTACATCATATTCTAAAATTAATTTAAATAGAGTCTCTTTAGTGGTAAGATTTTGCATAATCTCACCTATTACATGAATGGGTTAATGTTTTGTTCATTGGATAGAACAGAAATCTAAGCAAATGGTAATGTAAATACAAACTAAATGTTATTCATGTGCTTGTGTTTTGAAGGTGTGTTTGGTGCAGACACTGTGGAGCTACTTCTCCTGGTTTAAGATGTGAATGGCAAAATAATTACACACAGTGTGCTCCTTGTTCAAGTTTATCCACCTGCCCAGTCTGCTGTTGCAATTACAGAGAAGAAGAGCTTATTATGCAGTGCAGGCAGTGTGACAGGTTAAAATTTCTTTTACATTGGGAACGAATATTTTTTTACTTGCTTGTTCTTACTGTGTTCCCTTATATTTGTGGGATGAATTTTGATTTTTTTTATCAAAATGATTCTTCAAATTAGTTTCTGTTACCCAATTTATAAAATAGTTCAGTTTTTATCAGTTTTTTTCTCAGTCATGTTATTGGGGTTATATAGCCAGGAGCATATTCTTCAAATTCTAGAGTAACCTGAAGAAATTTTGAAGAATATTCTTTAAGTAACTATTAATTATTGATTGATTCTTCACAGCCATACAAATAGATTTGTTCATGATATGTCATGTCTTCCAAGGGTGCAGTATACTATGGAATAAACAGCAATCCCTTGAACATAAAAACTACTAATTTAAAATATTTCCGTAGCTCAAAAAATAATTGATAAAATTAGCAAGACCCACTTGGATTCATCTTTTTTATGTCTAACATTTCTTCATAATCTTCCTAACTTATCAATGCAGACAAGAAATGGAACTAAATGATCTCATTCCTATCCCAAGGACCTTGGTCTTTTGTTATCAAAGCCATCATGGATGTCAATACATCTCCTAAATCTCAAAAAATGAATTGTACTGGCTCCTTCAGATTAAATTTCGAAAAGTTTCCTGACATAAATCATCCACCATTGGATCCTGAACTAAAGAAGTTTGTTTTTATTAAAACAGTTTGGTTCAAATACATTTTGAGACATATTTGAGAATGCTGGAATTATATAGCAATCCCCAGCTCAACCAACTGGCCCAAAAGGAATTTTAATAACTAAGTTTATTAAACATCTGGGTTTTTCAGGAACATTGGTCTTATTTCTCTGCAGGGACAATATTTGTATTGCATGATAAAATTGCATGTGTTTCAATCAACTCCTTTGCCATTTATGCTCTAATTTTCAGATGGATGCACACTGTCTGTCAAAATTTAAACACAGAGGAAGAAGTGGAAAACACAGCAGATAATGGTTTTGATTGCACCATATGTAGACCATATGTACCATCAGCAAATGGTAAATTCACCTCCTGTTTATTTAATAACAGCACAGTAGGATTTGTTGTAAAGCTTTTCTCTGACAGATGTTGAGTTAACAAAAGAGACAGCATTTTCTTTTGTCTAGATATTTTCTTAATACTGTATAATCAGTAATAGAAAATGACATTAAAAATCTATTGTTACTTTAGATCGAGAGTTATCTTAAAATATATTATTAGAAAAGAAATGTGAAAATTTTAATAAAATTTTAATAAAAGTAAACTAAAAAAATAATTGTTTGAAGTAGACATGTGAAAACTACAAATTAATGAAGATTTCAGTATCAAAATATTACTTTGCGGACTGCATAACTTAATTAAATGATAATTTTCATTGTTCGTTTTTTCTTTTTCTAGTGCCTTCCTTTGAATTTTGTGAACCATCCATTGCAGCCCAAATTCCACTAAAAGCAAAGGAACTTGGTAACCATTAAAATTCTTCATTCTCTCCATCTAACATTGTTTCTATTAATAATTCACTGTTGAAGCTAGAATTATGCCTTAAAATTATATAATAAATATAATGGATTTTAATAGTTGGCTTTTGTTAGCTATTCCCTGGTTCATTTTTAAGCCCAGCTGATACGTTTATGAATAAATGTTCAAGTCCTCCTTAATGGAAGTTAAATTGCTTAAGTGAGCAAAAGATTTTACTCATAAAGGTGAAGGCAGACCTTTCTCTGCTTGCCCTTTTAAATATGGTCTTTGAAAGGCAGATGCATAATTTGACAAAAATTGGAGTGATTTATTCAGTCTTTATCTTTCCCCAATATATTTGTAGTGGAACTTATTATTTTCTGGGTATCTCTTCACTTACATATGTTGAGTTGAATAATGTATGGAATAGGCTCTTTATAAAATATTGTAATTAAATATTATAATTATAATATAATTATAATGTTGGTTTTCCTTTGAAATAATTATGCTGTCTTCTCTCTTTATCTAATATTAGAACACATAGTCTTCTGTGGTGTGTTACTTGCAATATTTTAAAAATCCAGGAATTGTGCTTATAAACAAAATTATTAAAAGTGTAAATTACTGTTGTGGTTCATGCCAATTTTATAGACCCACCGAAGACGTACACTCAGGATGGTGTCTGTTTGACCGAAACAGGGATGTCTCAGTTACAGAGCCTCAGTGCTATTGTACCAAGAAGAAAAAGGGCAAAGCCAAAGCTGAAGTTGAAGATTATAAACCAGAATAGTGTTGCTGTACTTCAAACACCACCTGATGTCCAATCAGAACATTCAAGAGATGGTGAGATGGAAGACAGTAGAGGTGATTATTAAATGCTCTTTTTCTATTTTATTGAATTATTTGTTAGAGGGTCTCTTGATGGACTTTGGAAGAAGAAGGAATTCATGGAACAAATACAAAGCATAAAGCAGGAGGCATTTGTAACAGGAATGATAGCTGACTTTAAAATTGTATTGGTTGACTGGGAAAAGTTCAAGATTTGTTACTTGAAAAAATCAGGGTGACAAATGAACAAATGCCCAAGAGAGGAATGGAAGGGAAAGACTATTTACTTAGACTGTATACTTGATCAAAATGGTGCTTACATTGGCAGCTGATCTGAGAGGCAGTGAGTGTCACTGTATAATTTTTATTTGCCTGAATATAGGTAATGCTTGGATTACGACCATTCATTCAACAACCATTCCAAATTGCAACAGCCCTAAACTTGGGATACTTAGGATGGGTCCTTGGAATTCTGGCTATCACAGTGAAGTATCCCTACTTGGTAATTGTGATCTGGGTGCCTGGTTTGCAATTATGACATAACAGCAAGCCATAGTCACATGACTGCAATTACTGATATTCTTTGCTGGTTTTCCAGCAGCAGAGTTAATGGAAAAGCCAGCAAAAAGTTGGAAATCCCAGTTTCTCATGATTGCTACTTATGGCCTTGAGTGCATTCAAAAACACAAAAGTATTTAAAACTCATATTATCAGTCGATTAATGTTATACATTGGTGTTTGCTATTCTGAGTTGACCAATATTACACAGCAAAGAACTTTTTTGATTTACTATCATATATCATTTAATGAAAATGTCTACAAGTGTATAATGGTGTGGTTAAGTGTATGTATGGGGCCGGTGCATTGTGCAACAGGGTCACATAGTGTAATAAGATTGGGACCGGGTTAGGAACTTCTGTCCTCACTGTGAGTTGTGTTGGGTGGGGTGTACGAAGGGAGGCTCAGCTAATCTCATTGTACACATATTGTACTCTGACAATAAAGGTAATAATAATAATGTAAATTATTAATACCATAAAATTGAATAAGAAAAATGGCTGATGGAATGTCACATCCTAAAATAAGCATGCTGATTATTAGTTTACAACAACTTGATTTAAACTTAAATCAAACTTAATTTTCTCATCGCAGATTAATATACTTTTTAGAAACAACAACAATAATGCATTCTATAGCATTAATCAGAGTAAATCCCATTAACAAAATGTTATAGAATGAAATTGTTAAAGCACAGTGATGGAAGAAGCAAAATATATGAAGTCTTAAAGAAACATATTTGCCACAGCATGCTTTGTTCTTTGATCTCAAGTTCAATCGCATGGGTAGCATTATCTGTCCAACAGAATCTTACTTTGGTCCAAGATCAGATGATAAAAATTATAGAAAATCAAATATTGCAATATTAGTATGGGGACCATAACTGAATAGGAAGATAGTGAGAATAATATCTTGTCACTGTTAGGTAGCATTCTTGTCATTGACTAGTGTTTCCTTTAATTTAGAAATAGAAATTTCAGCTTTTTGGGTTTCCACTCTTAGTGCAGAATGACATCAGTTTTTAAGTGGTGACATCATATAATAGAAAGAGACGTGATATCCACTGAAGTCTTTCAAGTCTTAGGGATAACTAATGAGGAATAACTCCCTGTGTAATACATTAATAAATATTATGATCGTAGATATTGAATATTAAATATAGGTAGTCCTTGCTTAATAATCATTCATTCAGCGATCATTCATAGTTATGGTAGTGCTGAATTACCTGTAGTTTATATACTGTCTCTGAAGTTGCAGGCAATGTAACAGCCCCATAGTTGTGTGATCAAAATTTGGGTGTTTGGTGGCCCATCCACAAATAGAGGCACATCAACTCCCTCCCACCTTCTCTACCCTTTTGCTGTCCTGCACAGTGGCATTCCATGGCAGCAACACTGAGACTGAATTAGAAATCCAACAGATTTCAGCCAGTTGCTGGAATCTTCCCCACTACTTTAGTTCTGCTGTCATCAACCGGAGTGGGGAGTGGCAGCTCAAGCTTACGCCTTGGCCAGCCACAATGCAAAGCCACAGCCACCTTGTCTTCTGCAGACCCTGCCATGCCTACCTCTGACCTTTGTTATTTTCTTCCCACTGCTGACAAACGGCCTTGGCCTGGCCCTATGCCAACTGCTGGTCAGGCATAGTGTGAATGCCATTTTTACTATACTCCAGAAGCTTTCTGAAGCATTACAAGAATGGTGCATATTATTTGGATAATGATGGCAAAGTTTTAGAAGTCATGTGAAGCATCATAAAAATGGAATACACTATGGGCAAAGCCATGAATATCCTTGGGAAGAAAGCTTGGCTTATTAGTTAGCATCTGACTGACTGTCTCTTGCCGGTCACATTCACCTGACCCACTAGAGCAGGGAGACAAGGAAAGTTGCGGGTCCTGTCCCCTAAGGAGATACATCTGGCGGGATCCAGAAGAAAGTTCTTCTCCATGCTATCTCCCTCCTTTTGGAACATCATCCCTACAGAAATTAGACTGGCCCCCACTCTGACAGTCTTTCAGAAAGCCCTGAAGATGTGTTTTTTCCAGTGGGCCTGGAGAACCCAGAGTGCAGTTGAGCTCATCAAATGGTTTATTTAGTAGTGTGCTATTGCCGGGAGTGAGTGAGTAGACGGTGTTTTTTTTAATGTTCTAGATTGTGTTTTTAATGTTTGTAAGGCACAGTTGCTGTGAACGAGTAGGCAGCTACATAAATTTTCTAAATAGATAAATAAATAAATAAATCTGCCTTGCTTAGGGCCAATTTGGTTGCACCTCCTCAATGTAAGGAAGATGGCGAAGATCAGCTTGGCACAGCAGAGCTACAGAGTCATTGATAAGAGGAATTTTGTTAGTCTGTCATTCATTGATCTAATGCCTAAACATTTTAAATACCTATTAATATCTATACAACCATTATATTACAATGCTCAGTTGTGTCTTATAGCCTCAGCTAAGTTCATTCCGAAGCTTCTTCAGGGAGTTGGCTTCAGTTATCTTTAACAAACAAATTTCCATACTTTATTGGAGCATATTTTATATGGAGGTGTCTTTAAATACTGGATGGAAATTTCACTGGGTTTAGATGAAGCAGCAAAATTAAAATCTGGTATATGTACTTGAGAAAAACCAAGCCAATATTTAAAAGAGCTGTATTAGTTATTATCCTGGGCCAATTAACAGCGCTGTTTGGGGATTTTAAAGCCCTAATTAATTTGAACATGAGTTTGGCCTTGAATTAAGTTTGAATTAATTTAATCCATTATGATCTCTCAAGGCTTTTCTGGGATGTAATGGGGTGGTAATATTTATATATGCCAACCTTTGTGCAGGAGCTCAAGGTGACAGTGACAGAGCTCCCTCTTCTATTTTTCCCTACAGTGACAATCCTGTGAGGTAGGTTTTGCTGAGAGAAAGTTACTGTCCTTAAATAACTTAGCAAGCTTCTATAACTAAAAGTAGACTTAATTCTGAGTTTCTCAGATACAAGTCCAGTGTCTTAATCGCTGCCATAATGCCTCACAAATAGAAAATGGAAAATAGAATAAAACTTTTTTACTTATGTCCCTATGATATTGTTCCCTCTCTTTTACTATTTGTAAACATACTCCATAACAGCATTTAATTTTTTCTGCCTTTTAATAATCCTGGTATCTTTTTAACTTGTTTTAATTCAGAAGGAGACCTTATGGATTGTGAAGGAAAATCAGATACAAGTCCTGAACGAGAACCTATAGATGATGATCCTAAGGGAATGGAAGCAACTGAAGGGATCAAAAAAAGAAAGAGAAAGCCATACAGACCTGGTAGAGTACATACTCCAAATATTTTCATATTTATTAGGTTTATATTTATTGGCTATATATGCATACATAGTATTTTATTTAGAAATGAGGTTAGTTAAGTGTTGTTGAGAATTATATCTGTTGTATTTTGCAGTTTCATACAGTGGTTTTCATTTTCAAATAGGTAGTCCTTGACTTATGTCATTCATTTAGCAACCATTCAAAGTTACAACATCACTGAAAAAAGGATTTATGACCAGCTTTCACACTTACGACTGTTGCCATATCCCATAGTCACAGGATCAAACTTCAGACCCTTGGCAATAGGCGCCATCTATCGAGGGTCCCAGGGTCATATAACCACCATTTCTTACCTGTTGAAGGTCCCAGGATCATGTGATCCCCATTTGTAACCTATCCAGTTGGCTTCTATGATGACCTGGGGCGTGACATAAAAATAACAAAGTCACCAAAGTAGAATAAATTCCCTTTAATGCCTCCAATTTGGTCCCAATGTCCAATTATCCTTGGCTGGATATCAAATTATTCAAAAAACAATCTATGAAGGGCAGAAATGCAGTCCGAATCCAAAGTAAAGATAATTAGAAATTAAAAAAAACAACACAAACCATACTGAAGTAATTAACACGGCATGCCAGGATGATAAATTGCAGACTTTCAAAGGATAACGCAGCACCCACAGTTGGGAGGATGCCAAAATCCAGATAAGGCTCAACCAAGATAATGCACGCTTTGCTTCCAGCAAGGAGCCGTGTGCAAACGCCCCATTTATATTGTGTTCTCCCAGCTACAACTAATGAAAGGGATCAGGACCTTCTTCTGTCTCGTAAACCATGTTGCTCCCTTCTCCGTTCCTCCCTGTGTGCCCTAAGATGAAGAGGGGATGGCCCTGGGTCTTCCTCTGAATGTCCAGCCGGACTGTGCCCTTCCCCCTTTTCTTCCACAGCCACCGGAGCCACACTCCCTCTCCCTGTCAGCTGCTCAATCTCCCCCTCAGAATCAGACTCCAACAAGGATATGACAGCTTCTGACAAGAAGAGTCAAGAGTCAGTAGGAAGCCAGTTTCACTTAACTATGGCAACAAAGATCATGAAATGAGGTGCAACTCACTTGACAACTGTCTGGCTTAGTAAGGAAATTTTGGGCTCAGTTCTGGTTGTAAGTCGAGAATTACCTGTACTGCCTGATTATCAATATATGCCAAAGTTACCAAACAACAGAATAACTTTTCTTCTTCTACATCATCATTATTATTAAATAAATCCTCATAGCTTCCATGTGAAAGAAATAATCAACTTATCAAGGTTTGACGATCACAAATTTTGATGTTCAAGAGGGAAGTGTGAGGATTTTTTCATTTGATATTTCTATTGATATACAGATCATTGTTGGATTAATATGGGAAATTGTTGGATTTCTTATGCATTGTATTGAATTCTTACAGATGGGAGCTATCTCGTCAGGCAGAAATTATAGATACTCAATTTTTTGTTGAGTATCTTGACCTAGGAAAGAATTCTTAGTATGTCTTTGTAGGAGGGCAGGCTGCCTAGAAAAGGGCCAGCAACTGTGTTACTGTTGTCCTGCCTCTTTAAGCTTCTCCCTAGCCAGCATAGCAAGACAGCTGAGTGGGGTGGTGCTGTGTGTTTGTGTGTGGGAATAAAGTAACTACAAAAATTAAATATATTTAATATCTAGAATTGCCTTTAGTAGTTTATTATTATTATATTTGAATGACATTATGTATTATATTGAAATGACTACAAAATATCTACACTCTAGGATGTTTCTCTTTATTTAAAAAAATTAACTATAACTTAATAATTTAAATAACACAGTTGCCTGTGTGAGTTGAGTGGGCTATCTAAATTTTCTTAATAAATACTGTGAATGTATTTTTTTATAGGCATTGGTGGATTCATGGTACGGCAGCGGAGTCGTACAGGACAAGGAAAAATGAAAAGAGCTCTATCTAGAAAAGATTCTTCTGGTTCTGTATCTGAGCAAATACTCAGCAGAGATGAAAGTAGGCATCTAGCAAATTATTCTCATAGTTCTGTGTCACTGCCATGTCCTGTAATATACGATAATTATATTTTAATTAATCAGTTACTTTTTTTAACCTCAGTTTCTTCCACAAAGCTTAATTCATTGTCATTCCTCAAGACATTACATGATTTCATCCTTGTATGCATTCATGTATTATAATTTGAGACTATTTTCCAGTTTGAATTAAATTCAGTCAGATTTAATCTGAATATTAAAAGTGTAGTTCTACAATTTTATTAACCATTCTCACTTGAAACAACCTTTCTAGTTAAAAAGCATCCTTGTGGTAGTTTATTTATGCAAAGCTGGTGTATTATGAAGAGATGGACTTAATTCTTGCAAACAGAGAAGAAGTGATAGAAGCAGTTGAAACTGTAGGAACCTTGGGGAAAGTGACCATATCATACTAGAATTCAACATAACACAAACATAAGCAATAGAACATAATGACACCACATTCTTGGATTTTAAAAGAGCTGATTTTAATAAACTCAGAGAGAACTTGGAAAAGATTCTTGGGAAAAATCCTAAAGGGTATACTCTGAAAAGTACTCTGATCATAGAAGTCCAGACCAACACAATACCACTGAGAAAAAAAAAACAAGAAATCCAAGAAGAAACCAGCATGGCAAAATCTCTCTGGCAAATTGAAAGAAAAAAAGGGCAAGTACAAAACATGGAAAGAAGGACATACAACTAAGGCAGAATATCAGCAGATAGCCAGAATCTGCAAAGACGAAGTCAGGAAAACAAAGGCTCAGAACAAACAAAGACTTGCTACGAAAGTCAAAGATAATAAAAAAAGTTTCTTCCAACATATAAATAACAAGAAAAAAATCAAGGAAACAATGGGTCCACTAAAGAGAGAAGATGGCAAGGAAGTAATAGGCAACAGAGAGAAAACAGAACTGCATAACTCATTCTTTGCATCTGTCTTCACGCAAAAAGAAACTATAGCTCAACCCATCAAAAACATAACTGTAAAAGACAGACCAGAAATAAAAGTTAAAATAAGCCAAAAAATAGTAAGAAAACACCTGCCTGATCTTGATGAACACAAATCACCGGGGCCTGATGGATTACATTCCAGAGTTTTAAAGGAACTGGCAGAGGTCATCTCAGAACCACTGTACCATATCTTTCAAAAATCCTGGAGCACTGGGAACCACCAGAGGACTGGAAAAGATGGTTCCCATCTTCAAAAAGGGGGGAAAAAACAGATCCAGGAACCTATAGACAAAACAGCCTAACATCAGTACCTGGAAAGATACTGGAAAAGATAGTAAAAAAACAGATCTGCCAACATTTAGAAACAAGTAAAGTAACAACTAGCAGTCAGCATGGGTTTGTTAAGAACAGATCATGCCAAACCAATCTTATTTCATTCTTCAACATAGTGACTAAATTAGTAGACTAGCAAAATACTGCGGATATAATATATTTAGATTTCAGCAAGGCATTCGACAAAGTGGACTACAACCTACTTCTTAGTAAACTAGAAAAAAAGTGGAATAGATAGCACTACCACTAGATGGACTCGCAACTGGCTGACAAACAATACTCAATGAGTAGTCTTAATGGATCTAAATCTACACAGAGGGAAGTAAGCAGTGGGGTGCCACAAAGTTCTGTCTTAGGCCCAGTACCCTTCAATATCTTCATTAACGACTTAGATGAGGCAGGAATAGCTAACACCCAAGAAGATAGGCTCAAGATTCAGATGGATCTTGACAGGCTAGAACACTGGGCCATATCTAACAAAATGAAATTCAATGTAGAGAAAAGTAAAGTCCTACACTTCGGCAAGAAAAACCAAAAGTACCCATATAGACTGGGTGAAACCAGGCTCAATAGCAGTAACTGTGAGAGGGATCTTGGAGTCTTAGTGGACAACCAGCTAAATATGAGCCAGCAGTGTGCAGCAGTGGCAGCCAAAAAAAGTCAATGCAATCCTAAGTTGCATTAACAGAGGGATACAATCAAGATCACGTGAGGTACTAATACCACTCTATAAAGCCTTAGTAAGACCATACCTAGAGTACTGCATCCAGTTTTGGTCACCACATTACAAAAAAGATGTTGAGACTCTAGAAAAAGTACAGAGAAGAGCAACCAGGGTGATTAGGGGACTGGAGGCTAAAACATATGAAGAATGGTTACAGGAACTGGGCTTGGCTAGTCTAGTGAAGAGAAGGATGAGGGGAGACATTTATTTATTTATTTTATTTGTCAATTGCTTACAAGATAATAGGTATAAGTAAAACATAGTTATGAATACATGGATACATATAAGAAAAATAAAATATAAAAGAAACAATAGGACAGGGATGGTAGGCACATTGATGCGCTTATGCACGCCCCCTACAGATCTCTTAGGAAAGGGGTGAGGTCAATAGTAGACAGTCTAAGGTTAAAGTTTTTGGGGTTTGGGGAAGAAACCACAGAGTCAGGTAGAGTATTCCAGACATTGACCACTCTGTTGCTGAAGTCGTATTTCCTGCAATCGAGTTTGGTGCGATTAACCTTGAGTTTGTATCTATTGTTTGCTCTTGTGTTGTTATGGTTGAAGCTGAAGTATTCATTGACAGGATATTGCAATGTATGATTTTATATACTATACTTAGATCGGACCGAAGGCGGCATAGTTCAAGGTTTTCTAGGTCTAGAATTTCGAGTCTGGTAGCATAAGATATTCTGCAACGAGTAGAGGAGTGAAGAACTCTTCTTGTAAAATATTTCTGGACTTTCTCAACTTTGTTAATATCAGATACGTAATGTAGGTTCCAGACTGATGAGCTGTATTCGAGTATTGGTCTAGCAAATATTTTGTATGCTGTAGTTATTAGTGTAATATTACCAGAGAAAAAGTTACGTAAGATTAGGTTAACAACTCTTAGCGCCTTTTTGGCTATGTAGTTACAGTGGGCTCTAGCACTTAGGTCATTTGAGATGAGTACTCCAAGATTCTTTACAGAGTTTGGTCATCAACAAGGTCTTGATTATTCAGCCTGTATTTTATTTTCTGATTTTTTTTGCCAGTATGTCAGACAGAACATTTATTTGTTGAGATCTGAAGTTGCCATTTGTTTGACCATTCTGATACGTAGTCAAGGTCTTTTTGAAGGGTAACGGTATTTTCTGTGGTGTTGAATAGCTTTACATCATCAGCGAAGAGAATGCAGTTGCTCTTGATGTGATCACAGGGGTCATTTATGTAGAGTATGAAAAGAGTTGGTCCTAGAACACTGCCTTGGGGGACACCACTGTTGACAGGTATAGAATTTGATAGGACTCTCCCAATTTTGACCATTTGTTGTCTGTTTGACAGGAATGCTTCTATCCAGTTATGCAGGTGTTCAGAGATACCATAAGATTTTAGTTTTAGGAGTAGTTTGTCATGTACCACTGAATCAAAGGCTTTGCAGAAGTCTATGTAGATTGCGTTGATAGCAGTCTTCCAATATTTGAGGGGCTGCCACAGAGAGGAAGAGGTCAGGTTATTTTCTAAAATGCCGTAGGTTAGACAAGGAATAATGGATGGAAACTGAACAAGGAGAGATTTAACCTGGAAATAAAGAGAAACTTTCTGACAATGAGAAAAATCAATCAATGGAACAGCTTGCCCTCGGAAGCTGTCGAGCGCCATCACTTGAGACTTTTAAGAAGAGATTGGACTGCCATTTGTCAGAAATGGTGTAGGGTCTCCTGCTGGGGCGGAGGGTTGGACTAGGTGACCTATAAGGACCCTTCCAACTCTGATTATCTGTTATCTATTATCTGAGATGGATAATTTAGTAAAGCTTATTGAAATGTGAATTGAAATACAATTTGTTTGCATTAATATAAAAACAGATGATGAACAGGGGAAATAAAAATAATCCACTAGAATCAAATATTAGGGAGGTCTACAGGTAATGTTGACTCTTCGTTACTGCCTGGATAGGTTCCTACAATTTGCTTGGCAAGAGTTTTCAGAAACGGTTTGCCATTAACTCCTCCTTAGGACTGAGGGAAAGTGACTGGCTTTGTAACTAAGGTAAGACTAGGTTTTTCAGTCTCCCAGGTCTAGCCTTAATTAATACACCAATGGCTGAAATTTTAAAGAGAGCTAATGGCAAAGGAAGACCATTATAAAACAATATCTTTAAAAGATACCTAAAATATCTTAACATTGTATGTTAGGTATCTTTCTAAAAAGCTCTGCACCTTTTGAACTGTCAGTCTGAAACCCATGGCATGGGTCCTTCCATGAA
The DNA here is from genome assembly GCA_023653725.1 of Bungarus multicinctus. Taxonomy (NCBI): domain Eukaryota; kingdom Metazoa; phylum Chordata; class Lepidosauria; order Squamata; family Elapidae; genus Bungarus; species Bungarus multicinctus. The sequence continues at coordinate 9,227,568 of CM042840.1, read as the reverse complement.
GATTGCAGATGACTTTAAAGAAACTTCCTTTAGAATATGGTGCCAAGCGTTTTAAGAGTTTTGCATATCAATGCCACATATTACCTTTCATCACTTTTACCAGGTTTTCAGTTTCAACTTTTGCTGTTTTTAAATCGGGAAAAGAACTAATCAATACCCTCTTTCTGTATTTTAGCTGTAGTCTAGAGTGAAATAAGGTTGTAACATTGTACATGTTTGATATTTCTAGGTTGGAATGAACAACTGCCTGATACACTTGTTGACGAAACTATGTCTGTTTCTGAAAATATGGAAAAAATGAAAAAACGTTACAGGAAGAAGAAAAATAAGCTTGAGGAAATTTTCCCAGCATATTTGCAGGTACTGTCACAGCTATGCAAAATATTTTTCCTAAGATCATTATTTGCATGTAGTAAATAATCTATCTGTAATTTAAGAAATTGCTTTATAATTTGTAATCCATTAACACTAGTGTTAATTTCCTTGTTCTATGAATAATATTATTTTATTGGATTTCTGAAAAGTATAGTATTTATTTTAATATATTAATATTAATACGTCATAATTTTTGAATGCATTAATAGAGACATATTAATATAACATATCAATAGTTAATTATAGTCTAATTAGCTGAAAGAATGTTCTGTTTCTAGTATGAACACACTTGTTTGTGTCGCTGAATTAGTCAAGAGGCAATGAAGTTATTTAAATTTTACTTTTATAGTATTTAAAGGAACTAAATTAATTGCTTGGATTTTATGATAAATGAATGGAGGGAACTTCATAGAGGAACCTGTCTGATAAATACCTTCTGGAGAGATTGCATTGCCCCTCCCCCCCACCCAACAGAGCAGAAAAGGGTAGAGGAACAAATCACAAGTGAACAACATTAGCAATTTTATACACAGAATCATAATTGGGTTAAATATGAGTGTGTTTTGAAACAAGAGAAATTAGATTTATTAACTATAATATTAACCAGTAAGTATTTGAATCTGTTTCAGTTCAGATTCAGATTCAAATATAGGAAACCTGTGGCTTATAAAGACATTTCAATTAAATGCTTGCTTTTATTGTTTGTTTATTATTTGTTTTAATTCTAGGAAGCTTTCTTTGGAAAAGAACTTTTAGATACTAGTAGGCAAAGCAAGCCAAGTTTGGATAATTTATGTGATAAAAGCCTCAGCATTTCCTGCAAAGCGAGCCTGAGCACCAATTTCTTAGACCCATCTTCAGATCCACTTCTGAGTTCAACTTCTACTTCCACTCCCTCAAAATCTGGTGCACAAGGTACATAAATCTGAAGATATTTTCGCATGAGGTGGGCATGGGCACAGATCAGAAGAGGCATTGCTAGAAGAGCCTTTTACTAAAAGGAATACCTGTTTAATGTCATAGTTACTCTTTGGAGTTCCTTCGTTCAGAGGTAGAGATGATCTACTACCATGGGTAGCTGAAATGTTTGTTTACTAAGTTTTGAAAGTTGCCATTCCTGATGGCATCTTTATTATGTTTGAGCTTGAGCTGTCTGTTTTTAAAGGTACTCTGGATGACCCATTAGCTACTCTTGTGCTGAATACTGAGGACGACATCCTTGGAATTCTTTCCGATGATTTAGTGAAACCTGGGGATCATTCAGGTATGATTATAAAAATGTTCTTTATGATGTTTATAATAGCTGGTTACTTGCTCTTGGAACATTCACTTAGGGTTCTTTTTGATTCATATTATATTGTCTGAGATGACAAAAGGGAAATTATTTTGCTTTTGAACTTTCATATTTCTGCCTTGTGATCCCCTCAATGTATATGAGTAGTCGTGGGTCTTAGGACCACAATTGGGACCAGAATTTCCATTGGTATGTAAGGCAGTTGTTAAGTGAGTTGTGCCCGATTTTACAACCTTTTATGCTACAGTTTTTAAGTAAATTACATTGTCATTGAGCAAATCCAGCTTCTCCTAATGACTTTGCTTGTTAGAAGCTGGTTGAGAAGTTGCAGATGCGGATCACATGACCTCAGGATGCTGCAACTGATCTAAATTCATGCTGATTGCCAAGGCTCCAGATTTTAATCATGTGATCATGGAGCTGCTGCAACAGTTGTAAGTGCGAGGATCAGTCATAAATCACATTTTTTAGCAACATTGTAACTTCCAACAAGTTCAGGACTACCTATTTATTTATATGCATAATTTTAAAATATGCTTTTACTAGTCAAGGCTATCTCTTGCTTTGCTTAATACATCTGTCCTTTGTTTTTGTTTTTTTATTGTCCTTTATTACTCTGGGGATAACTTTCAGTGTTTTTCATATCCATGAACTATTTCAGCATGCAGCTATATACTTTTGATTTGTTCTTGCTTGCTTGCTTCACTTTTTTTGTTATAATCATCCATTTTATCTGATTTGGATCCTGTAGGTCTTGATTTATGCACTTTCCAGGTTGAGAACTCCTCTTCCCTTTTTGGTAAGGAAATATTCAGTGGATGATCAGTGTTTAGAAGTAGTTCTGTTTCCTAAAGGTTGCAGCTGATTTTTTTTAAATGCATGCATAGTGTAATAACTCTTCTGTTGCCTCACTTTCTTTCATTTTTCACTACCTTTGTGCAGATTCTTGCGCAGTGTAACATGCCTGAATTTATAGTGCACTTAGAAGAACTTGATTTTTTAATTTAAAGAATATTGTGAATAACTACAAAATTGTCTATGTGTGCATTTCACAATATCAAGTAATACATTTCTCTTGAACTTATTTAAAGCATTTCATGTCTCTATTTAGATTAGTGGACTTTTTATTTAGATCAATAAATATAACAGCATGGAGGGGCAGGAACTTTCTGGTTTTTAATTTAGCTATGGAATATTTTTGCAAATATAAGTAAGAATGCCAGACATAATGCCTAAGGTTCATATTTTAGAAAATACTTACTTCTGAAAAAAAATTAAATGTATTACAAAAGCTCTAAAATTCCACAGTATTTTCATTCCCGTAAGTGTTCTGCTTTTAGACATAAAAAGTCAGTCCTTTGAGATAGGTTAGGTCAGGAAAAGATTGCACAAGCTACAAAAACACTTCATTGTTGCAGCAGATTATATTGGAATTTTGAAAACCTGTTTCCCTTTGCTCCCTATTTTATGAGGACAATCATGTCAGGGTTATCTTGAATTTCTTTTTCGCTCCCTTTTTCTGTGGCTATAAATAGTCCTAGACCTACAACCATAATGGAACCTAGAGTACTGCATCCAGTTTTGTTCACCACATTATAAAAAAGATGTTGAGACTCTAGAAAGAGTACAGAGAAGAGCAACCAGGATGATTAGGGGACTGGAGGCTAAAACATACAACAAACAGTTGCAGGAACTGGGCTTGGCTAGTCTAGTAAAGAGAAGGACCAGGGGAGACATGATAGCGATCTTCCAATATTTGAGGGGCTCCCACAGGGAGGAAGGGGTCAAGCTATTTTCTAAAGCGCCTGTAGGTCAGACAAGGAATAATGGATGGAAACTGAACAAGGAGAGACTTAACCTGGAAATAAGGAGAAACTTTGTGACAGTGAGAACAATCAACCAATGGAACAGAAGTTACCCTCAGAAGTTGTCAGAGCGCCATCACTTGAGAAGAGATTGGACTGCCATTTGTCAGAAATGGTGTAGAGTCTCCTGCTTGGGTGGGGGGTTGGACTAGATGACCTACAAAGTCCCTTCCAACTCTGATTATCTGTTATCTGTTAATCTACCCATTAGGCTGACAAGTTGTTAGGTTGTACAGCAGGTCATCCTGTGACTGACCCAATTTCACATTCTTTTTTTTTTTGTGGTGGTGGTTAAGTAAATCAGAATGATCATGAAATGAATCCATGGTTGCTAAGTGAACAGCTCAGTCATTAAGTAAACTCTTTATTTGCTATATGTCATTTTGCCGAAAACCAGAAATAAACGCTGGTATTCGGCAAAAATGTTGTAAATCACAGACACCTGAGGGCAGAGCACTGCAAACAGCCATAAATGCAGGCTGGTTGCCGAACACCCAAAATATGGTCAAGTGACCATAGGTGGTAGGTGATTGTCAACACTTTGGATTGAGTTGTAAATATCTAAAAGTTGTCAGGTTGAATCATTGCAACTGGACTAATTTGTTGTTGTTAGTTTGAGAGACATTTCACTGCCTGTCCAGACAACTTCCTCAGTCAGAGGAAGGCAGTCAGTCATTGGGACATACCAACTCCGGCCACCACAACCTCAGGGGTTTCTTTCCCAAAGTGCATTGCAAAATGCCGATGAAGATTCTCAGACATCCAGGTAGAGTTCTCAAAAGTTGTCTGAAGGGTGAATCATTGCAACTGGACCGGGTTTTTTTGTTATTTGTTTGAAAGACATTTCAACGCACTTTGGGGAACAATCGCCTGAGAATGGTGTGGCAGGAATTAGTACATTACAATGACTCTATGCTTTAACTGCCTTGTTCTGACTGAGGAACCTGCCTGGTTGGACAGTGAAATGTCTCTCAAGCTATCAACAAAATTTAGTGCTGTGGCATTGATTCAACTTTCAGACAACTCCACCTGGATGATTGAGAACTTTCATCGATGTTTCAAGTCATAAATACCTTTTGTGTGGGGTCTGTCATAACTTGGTTGCTAAGCAACTGATTGTAAATTGAGGACTGCCTGTTTACCTAATTAATGTTGCAGTTGTGGGATCTGTTGTCTAGTTTTGAAATAAACAATCACCAGCCAAAACTTCCAAGAGAAAACAATGCTAATTTTATTTACTGCTTTGCAAAGAGGGTGCCCCCACGGGCACGTAGGTACAGTGGATACAGCCTGAATCATCAATATGTTTTCCTTATATTCTCTACTGCCATTACAAATTTATCTCCCACCCTTTCCTCATTAACTTAGTACTCATGCTGCCACAATCTATCCAAAGCATCTAAAGTGAATACATTATTTCCACCCCTGATTACATCTCCCACTACTCTAATTCTATCACATCCTGCCCTTATTTATAAATCACCTTGTGTGGTTCTAGTTCCTAGGGATTGTCTCTCCTAAGAGTAAATATCATATCAGTAAATTCTGGTTAAGACCAGTTTTTAGTATAACAGCATCTTCCAACGTACAATTCTCAAGCTTCAGCCTAGCTCCATGATGGCAACCCTATGGCATGCATGCCGGAAGTGGCACGCAGAGCCATCTCCGCCGGCACATGAGCCGTTGCCGCAGAGTGGGTTTATTGCGCACGCGCGCATGCTGCCCACCCACCCGTCAGCTGATTGTTGGGTAGCTGCCGCACATGTGCAGGGGGTTGGGCACATGCAGGAGATGCGTGCGCATGCGCAGAAAGTGGCATGTGGGGGGGGTGTCATACATGCATGCGCAGAGACATGCAGCACACATGCGAGTGTTGTGCACACTTGCGCAGGGGCATGGGGGTTCCCGCGTGCATTGTCTTATAGGTGTGTGCGAGTGCGCACTTTTGGCATGTGGGGAAGGAAAAGTTAGCCATCACTGGCCTAGCTCATGAGATTAGAAATGTATACAGTGTAGTTTCTTCACAAGCTAACATGTCTTCTTACAATTCTGTAAAAACAATAGGCTCTATTTCCCACAGACTTCTTTTTCAACACTGGCATACATGTTTTCTCTCTTTCTAGATACACACACACACACACACACACACACACACACACACACACATACCACACATACACACACACCCTTATATGCATACCTCAAATTCTATTAATTTGATTAATAAAACTTTAATGCACGGAGGAATAATTTTTCACCATCACTACTTGTAATACTTTTCTGTCAAGAAAAAAAAAGCATAAGCTAAAATATATTATCAATTTATATTTTTAATAAAACGATCAAAATGGTTTGAAGCAATTGGTTAAATAGTTAACCAACTAATTTAGTCATATAAGTCACCCTAAACAGTGAAATGGGCAGCACATAAATTTAATATGTTCAATAAATAAAAAAAAATATCATGTAAACTGCTGCCAGAACAACTGAATAAAATCCAGCCAAATGATTTCAAATAATGAAACATACGGAATTTCAGTTGGCCAGCATTGCCTCAGCAGTTTAACAAAAAAGAGAGTTCTACTTGGTGCCAATACTGATTCAAAGAAGCTTACTTTGGTTTTGAATTAAATGGGAGAAAGTAAAGCATATAGTTGTCACATAGTCTTGAAGAGACCAGGATTAGGTCAGTTACAGAAGAAACTAGGCCAGAAAGATTCTAATTCAAAGCAGCAGTCTGCAAAGGGAAGGAAGGACAAGGAGAAAAACCAGGATGAGATGCACAATAAGCTAGAATCAGGAGCAATGTAAGCCAGCATGTGGTTTGGTATTTGAAATAATTAGCAATTTTATGCGCAAAAGTTTTCCCTGAGCAGTAAATTAATGTATTAAGCCAAACTTGGGATCAGAGTAAAAAGTTTTCTTTCACCAAAATGTAGTTTCTAAGCCAGAAATCATGACAGTTCCCACTACATCTTGTCTGACTTTTTAAATACTCGTAAAGTAGAAAAGAAATAAACAGTTTATAATCTTCCTACTGGTAGTGAAAACATTCATTCCTCAGCCTACTAAATAATTTGAACTAATGCTACACATACCTGTTCAAAACCATAACTGTTGTTTTATTATAAAACTACTCCATAGTTGCTGTCTAACACTCTTCATCAAACAGTATGCATTATTTGTGTCTAAATCATATTTATAAAGACGCTGAGATTTTTTAATCTTTTGAGTAGTTCAGATATAGTTTCACAGCATCCATAGCACAGTTTTCATTTGTTGACTGATTTATTTGAAAAAAAAAAAATTCCCTTAAATGTAAAATACCCTTATCTATTTTTGATATATGTCAAATATTACAGTAGTTTTATTGTTGTCAAGATTTTGATGTGCATTTCGTGATTCAAATCCATATGGAAATAATGCTTTTATTGAGTTAACTGAACATTTACAAAATAGCTGATACATTTCAGGTGTTATTCATTAGACAAATTGGTTATGAAATGTTTATGAAACAGGAGGGGGGACAAAAGTTAGTAATCTGTCATTATTTGAAAACTTTAAAAGTTTGCAATTGCAATGTAAGCATTTCACTAAGAAAAACTTTCCCACAATATATAATTGGGTTTTTTTTTTCTGGTACCGGTATGGATGTTTTTCCTGTTTATTATATTCAAAATATTTTTTAAAATGAAACATTGACTTCTTAAACTTCTCAGTATGTTTATTACATTTAGTTGTATGCACGATAGGATTTTTTTCCCTACCATTTAAGCCAATTAATGTTATTCAAAATTATACTTTTCTTTCCTTCAGCTGGACTAGACATTGGGCCTATCTCTGATGATCCCTCCACCTCGATGCCTCTGCAGAATGTCAGCCAGAGTACCCGGCCACTGAGTGAAGAACAGTTAGATGGGATCTTGAGCCCAGAATTGGACAAGATGGTCACAGATGGTAAATGGTTATGTTGCGTCCTTGTCTTCCAAGCCAGCTTGTTGTTTTGGCATATTACCACATATGTTCAACTTCATGCTAATAATTCTTGAAATTAATGTGTTGCAATTATCTAAATGCTGTGAATGGTGATTGGTAATATTCATTGCTTTTACTTTGTGCAGGTGCAATTCTTGGTAAATTATATAAGATTCCAGGTATGTGACCTATTTTTAATATCTTTCTGTGAAGTTTATTTTACACACATTCATATTATATGTGTGTGTGTGTGTGTGTGCACCACATCAATATCTGTCTGCTATTGTTCTAATGCCCCCTTATATTTTATAGAACTGGGAGGAAAAGATGTGGAAGACTTGTTTACTGCTGTACTGAGTCCTGCAGCCACTCAGTCAGCTCCTTTGCCACAGCCTCCACAACCACCTCCACAACAGTTAATGCATTTGCACAATCAAGGTTTGTTTTTTATCAATTTAAAAGTATTTCATCCTAAATGAACAATATGGCAATTGAGAGCAGTTCAAGAATAGCCAGTGCCTTGTACATAGTCACAGATATAGTCCTTAACTTAAAAAATCATTCATTTAGTATCCATTTGAAGTTACTATGGTGCTGAAAAAAATGTCAGGTGCCAATAACCAGAACAACTCCATGAACAGGCCCAACCAGATACTTTATTGCTAACCACCTATACTACAAGATTTATATATTTCTTGGGAAACAACAGATCTAGCTAGACCTAAGGACTTGACCTCAGACATTTCCTTCTCTGAGGAATGAGATGACTGGAAGTTATGTTTACTTCTGTAAAAGGTCCCCCTCTCTTCAACCTGTAATTTCACCACAAAAAGTGACAGAGGGCAATTCCTCACACTTGCAACAGTCACAGTGTTCTTGTAGTTACATGATCAAAAGTTGGGCATTTGGCATAATTTCTGGCAGTCTTGGGGTCATGTGGGAAAGGTGGTTTTTTTTTTTAAGGATTTTTAATATACCTTAACTGCTCACTATAATTTGTAAAAGGGATTCTGGCCTCTTTTGAGGGGAGATGTAAGGACCTTTACTGTATTTTTCAGAGTATAAGACGCTCTGAAATATAAGATGTACCTAGCTTTTGTGTGTGTGTGTGTGTGTGTGTGTGTGGTGGTGGTGGTGGGGGGGGGATGGGGGACGGGGGGGGGGACGGGACGGGACCGGGGGGGGGAACACACACGACACTGCCTCTGCCTCCCAGCAATTTGCCTCCTGGCAGAAAACACAGCCTGATTAGCACAAGCAGCTGATTGTCGGTTGGATTGGCCTCCCGAAGATCAGCTGTTTCAGGCTGCAGGGATCGCCATTGCCTATTGCTGCCTCCACGTGCCCCGTTTTCGGCCTCCGCATCTTGTTTTTGGCCTCTGTGCACCCTGTTTTCGGCTTCCGCGCACCCCATTTTCCGCCCATTCTAATCCCTGCCACCTGAACATGGGGCATGTGGAAGCCGAAAATGGGAGGTGGAAGCCGAAAATGGGGCACACAGAGGCGGCAATAGGCGAGGGCAATCCCTATTGCTAATGACCAACAATCAGCAATTTGTGCTAATCAGGCTGTGCTGAAGGTGATTAGGCTGTTTGCTGTTTGCTGCAAGGAGGCAAATTGCTGGGAGGCAGAGGCCAAAGGGTGGTGCATGTAGGCAAGGCTTCGGTAACATTCACTGTGTAAGATGCACAGACATTTCCACCCACTTTTTTTTTGGGGGGGGGGGGGGTGCGTCTTATACACCAAAAAATATGGTGTATAAAATATCATTTTTGCATTTATTTTTTCATTATTGAGATTACTTTAAACTTACATGTAAATTAGTCTCATAACTGTTTTTTTACACGTTCCCTTCTTATATTATAGATATTCCTTACCTATACAAATGGTGTTTTATTAAAGATAATATTAGTTAACACAGGCCCTGAATATATCCTTGTAAACTATTCCCAACAGAATTGAAGCTGTGTATTTGATACTATGGCTTTAGATAGATATATAGTTCCTTCAAAAGCTTTAATTTAATTCTATGAAACCATGAACCAGAGGTTTATTAGCCTAATCAATGTGAAACGTTCTAAAACATGAAGAATAACTAAATGCTGTAGATATATCCTAAGTTGTGTTCTCCTGTTAGCAACAAATTGGTCTTGAATTGGTTGTTATTAATTTTATTTTTCCACTTTATTCTTCCAAGGGGAGAATGCATTTTCAAGAGTTCCACTTATGAATGGCCTGATTGGACAAACTCCCCATCTCCCTCATACACCCTTAGTATCTGGAGGTGGATTAGGAACTTTCTCTACTATAACACAGCCTTCCTATGCTGATACCAGGTTAGTAAATTTAAAAGTTTGAGTATTTTTTAAAAAAATCTGGTACAGCCTTAGACATGAAAGCCACTTGGGTGACTTTGAGCTAGTTCCTCTTTCTCAACTCAGCCTATTTCACATGGTAGCTATTGTGAAGAAAATACCATAGGAGAATGAAAAGTCATTGTATATGTTCACTTTCCCAAACTATTTATAAAAATAATAATGACAGGATAAAATTATAATTTTAAAAACATAGCAAGAAATTAAATTAACACAGAATTAAGTTAAAAGATTGGGCTCCCTAATTTCTCACTGACACCAGAATACGGGGTGTCAGTACTGTTAACAATTTTAAAATATAAGGTTTGGGACAGTGTAGTTCTGTATGCAAAAATTGATATCTATGTTTTGTTTTTGTGTTGCGATTTTAGAGATAAAAACACAGTATTTAATGCAATGATTAATGATCCTACCAATCCTTGGGTTGCAACTGCAACTCCTCTGGAAGGAGAAAATGATACCATGTCTAATGCGCAGAGGAGCACTCTGAAATGGGAAAAAGAGGAAGCACTTGGTGAAATGGCAACAGTAGCACCTGTTTTATACACAAATATCAATTTCCCAAACCTAAAAGAAGAGTTTCCAGGTATGTTATCAAGTTAAACATAATTTCTGCAGGGCTGTTGGATGTCCACTTTGTTTCAGAGTATTTTATTTTTTTAACATATCCTATGAATTGGATAATATTCCATAATGTATCAGTAATAATTCTAGTACCAATTAATGCATTTGTCTCCTTTCTCTTCTCCATGTTCTCAGACTGGACTACCAGAGTCAAGCAGATTGCCAAGCTATGGAGAAAGGCAAGCTCTCAAGAAAGAGCTCCATACGTGGTATTGAATCTTTTCAGTTTGTGAAAACACATTTTCTCTTTACCTACAACTTCTCTGAATTAGTCTAGAAATTATTTTAAACTGTGAATTGCTAAAAAATGTATTGCTTCAGCAGAGTACATTTTAAAAACATAAAATCTAGTAAAACTAACTTGTTCAATAGGGCATTTTTCCAGACTTCTCTGTGGATTACATAGAGATCCATGATAATTCACTGAATTAAAGTTGATTTTATGGATTTCCCCCCTTTTTGTTTAGGCTTTCCTCTGTTTCTTATCCACTCCCATTCAAGATCTAACTGGATCAGATTGAGAGGAAGGCTTTCTTTATGAGTCTAGATTTCTTTAAAGTGGTGTGTGACTGAAAACAATAAGATTTGATACATAAATAACCCATAATTCCTGGGACCTTTGATTGCCCAAGAGGCAGAACAAGAAACACATAAGTGTCTGAACCCTTGAAGACCCTTTTTGTTCAGATCTCACTCCCCATTACATGTCCCAAAATTTGAAAGTGCCAAGATAATAGATTAATTTGAAGAAACATTCTAAGAGAAAGCATTGTCTTCTTTCATTCCTCAAGGACATAAATCAATGGTAGCTAAGATTTCTTGCTTTCCTCAATACTCACTGCTTTTTGATTTCCCAAATATACTTTTTAGGGTATTAAAATTGGTTATTATTCACGTTTTGTGAATGCTTTGTGTAACATTTTACTTTAATATGATTTTACATACAGATCAAATTTTTGGTAACAACCTAGTTGATTTGGTCACCTAGAGTTGCAATTGGAAGAATCTTAATTAGAAATAAGTGCGTAAGATTTTTGGAATTATTAAAAGCCATGTTTGTGGCTTAGAATAAAGCAGGGCCGCATTTCCTAGATTTAATTTTCTGTTTCAAATGTACCTTGATTAAAAATACTCCTTTTCTTTAGTATTTCAATATTTATTTGTTCTTGTTGATGGCAATTTTGTCCTCCATCTGGATCTGCATAAATCCATCTACTCTGTATTTGTCTAGTGAAATAAATAACTACCTTGTTACTTATTAAATCATTTTTGAAACCAAATAAATAAATTTAAGTATTTCTGGGATAATGAAAAAGGTTGGTTTTATTTAAGAATCAGAACCCAAGTAAATTGTGTTTTTGTTTTCCAAATAGCAAAAAGCCAGAGATAATAGGGCTGCTTTACGGATTAACAAAGTACAGATGTCCAATGATTCAATGAAGAGGCAGCAACAGCAGGATAACATCGATCCTGGATCTCGTATTGAAACTGATCTCTTCAAGGATCCATTAAAACAGAGAGAATCTGAACATGAGCAAGAATGGAAATTTAGGCAGGTGTGTTGCATTTGCTGCTTGCTCTTTGCTGTTTGTCTAGCACAGCTGCATATTTTTACACTCCCATTCAGTGGATATGGACTGCCTAAATGTGATGTAGCTTTTGTATCATAAATAGAACTTTAAATAAATTTCAACAAATTCATGCAGAAATCATACAAAGTTGAATTTATATTTCTGTCTTAAAGTGAAGTGAAGCATTCATTATAGGCAGAAGGAAATACCAAAATATATAATGTTTTTATAAGTGATAGGTGTTAGAGGAATATGGCAGACTCTGAAAACACAGGCTAATTTAGAGATTAATAGAAGCTGTCTGAATTTATTTTATTTATTTGATTTGTCAATTGCTTACAAGATAGTAGGTACAAGTATAAACATGAGTAAAAATACAGGAAATAGGTACAAATATGGAAATTGTTTATTTCCATATTGTTACAATAATAGATTGCAGAATTTCTAGTCTTTTCCATAGTTGATGAGAACTCGGGGAGTCTACAGGATGCATCGCTTCAGGGGAAGGTTTTATTTTATTTTACAGAATTGAATTCAAACTTCACAATAAGTTGAATGAAGATGAAGCTGAACTTATGTTTTTTGGGGATGTCAGGAAATATTGCATGTCCTGCAGTCATGTTTCAATCCAGTTTTTTAAAAAAACTTACACTAAAAGCAAATTTGAATGGGAGATTCCAAAAAGTTTGAGTGGCTTGGATGAAACTTTAGATATGACTTGGAAGCATTTTCTATAGTATTTGACTGTTATGTTCACTTTTAATATGAACTTCTGATTTTCAAAGACACATACTTTTAATAATTTCAGGTATGACTTTATGAAAAAAAAAATGAAAACTTTGCCATTGGTTTCTTCTTAGTGTGTCTGTATATGTGTATAAATAATATTTAAATATGTGTGAGGGTTTACTACTTCACTTTTATTTAATTTTAACTTTTTTTCTTCCTTTTCTGAAACAGCAAATGCGTCAAAAGAGTAAACAGCAAGCTAAAATTGAAGCAACACAGAAACTTGAGCAAGTGAAAAATGAGCAGCAGCAGCTGCAGCAGCAACAACTAGGATCACAACAGCTTGTAAACCAGTCAGGCTCAGATACCCCTAGCAGTGGGATGCAAAGTCCTTTAACCCCTCAGACTAGCAATGGAAATATGTCTCCTGCACAGCAAGCATTATATGCAAAACAATTGCCTGGTCCTTCTACATCTACTCCTTCTGATGTTTTCCTAAAACCCCAAGCCCCACCTCCACCTGTGACTGCTAATCGAATGCCTGCTCAAGATGGTCCTTGTCAGACTCCATCACAACAGACATTCTCTTCTTCCCCCTCTGCTCAGCCACCTTCTCCCGTTGACCCATATGCAAAAATGGTGGGAACTCCCAGACCATCACCTGTTAACCAAAATCAAAAATTTGTCAGGAGAAATTCTGCTACATCAGCAGAGGTCTGTCCACTGCCTTCGATATCCAGGCCAACTCAAGTTTCTGAATCAATGGGAAGGAGGCCATCACCAGCCAGAGATTCGTGTTCTTTGTCCCCAGGCACCAGTGATCCTTATGCAAAACCTCCAGATACACCAAGACCTGTAATTGGAACAGAACAGTTCTCTAAACCTTTGGGGATATCAAGATCACCTTTAATTTCAGAACAACCGGCAAGCAGTGACCAATTTGCTAAGCCACCTCCAAGAACAGGAGGTGATACTTTTCAGAGACCACGTATCTCTTCTACTGATTCATGTTCAAGGCCTTCATTGACTTCAGCATCTGTTATTGAAGGGCATTCCAACCTGTTTAAAACACCAGCATGCCCAAACCCATCTTCTCAAGATTCTTACACAAAAATGCCACCTATTTTAAGGAGAGTAGCTGTGGATCCTTATGAAAGGCCTCTTTTGACACCAAGGCCTGTAGATAGTTTTGCACACAATCCATCTAATGATTCTTACAGCCAGTCTCAGTTGGCTTCACATTCAGCAATAAAGGATACTTTTGCCCATCCACAAAGAGTGTTGCGAAATCAGGGTGATTATTCTGGAGCTCTTTCAAGGACAGTTGCTCAGGATCCATATGCCCAGCCTCCCAGCACTCCTCGCCCTATCACAGACCCTTATGCCCAGCCTCCTGGCACCCCTCGACCTGCTTCAGATCTTTATGCCCAGTCTCCTGGCTCCATTCGACCTGTTTCAGTTGACCCATATATGCATCAACCACTGGCATCAAGACCTCCACAGACTGCAGACTTATTTGCTCAGGTTTCAGCTAATCAGAGGCATTCTGATCCGTATGCCCAGCCTCCAGGTACACCAATACCAGTTACTAATGATCCATATTCTCAGTCACCAGCAACTCAAAGATCTGGAATTTCAGAAACTTTCAGTAGACCTATTACCATGTCAGATCGGGATCCTTACCTACAGGCATCACAGAGCAGGACTTTATCTGGGACTTTTGTCAAGCCATCAGATCCTTCTCAACCTTCAAAGCTATCAGGATCTACAGTGACAGATTCTTTTAGCCATGATCCCTCACCTTGTGATCCTTTTGATCAGCCTCCAATGACTCCAAGACCTCAACCTGAAACCTTTGGAACAGCTCAGCACCCCCAAGATGACCAATCTAGAAGTGGGTCAGAGGGAAATTTCAATTCCTCTGTAAATTCATCCATGAATTTGCAGGGAAAATTATTTTCACAGACTACACAAGGTTCTGTCCCAGGCCCTACTGCAGGACTAACACAGAACAGCACAATGTCTCATACAGATGGAGAGAAATTAAGACAGGTGAATTTATCTTGTTTGATATTATGCTGTTTCATATTGAGGTGACAGTTGAAATATTATAAGAATAGCTTTTAGAAGCATAAGAGGCTGCTTATCTCGATCAATCATTTATTTATACAGCTAAATTATACAAATGTACAGTTGACTAATTTCTGGCTAATGTTGCCATATCTTTATTAAATACTTATTGTGTGAATATTATCCAACATCTCTTCTTAACCAGCGTTAAGGGTAGAAATTAGCTATAAAATTTGTATATTTCCCCCACCTTATATAGTTAGAATCAAAAAGCACTTACTTATTTGTGTTAACTACTGTTCTTTTAAAGAAATGCTTCTTGGATTCAAGATTTGTAAAAATTATTCAGTGCTTAAGACCCTTACATTGTGCAGTATGCTTAAGTGTAATCATGTAATTCAAAGCTAAATTAAATGAGACAAATTGAATAGAGCCATTTCAACCTAATTTCAAGCCTATCTTAGTCTAGTGAATAATTGATTCTGTATAGACATGAGGATTGTGAAAACACTCATTCATTTTATCATAATAATATTCTGGATTGGCTGTCTAGACTTAGAAATTGAGGGCATTGTATTTCAGAAGATCCTTTCTTAACTACAAAATTTTATTGTAAACTGCCCAGAGTTACTGAGGTGAGATGGGCAGTGTAGAAATGTGACAGAGAGGGAGATTCTGAATGCCAAGAGACTGATTTTAAGCCAGAGGATTAATGTTTTGAGTTTGTGTAAGTTTTTTGTTAAAGTCCATCTAAAGCAGGGCTGTCAAACTCCTGGCCCATGGGCCGGATTTGTCACATGCTGGCCACACCCACTCCCAGTTAAGCAAAGGGGGGGGGAAAGTCCTGATTTGCCCCGTGATGACTTGAGTTTTGCACTCCTGATCTAATAGATGAATAAAGATGGATGAATACAATTTTAAAATGAGCAAATGCTGGTAAAAAAGAAATGTGGTTTACAGGAGATGACCTACTGCAAGGAACTATGTTTTATTAAAAGAAACAAAATGTTTCTATGTGAACATTAGCTTATAATTTTTTCTGTTTCTTGTCAGCGCCAGAAGTTACGTGAAATTATTCTTCAGCAGCAGCAACAAAAGAAAAACGCAATCCGTCAAGAAAAAGCCCCAGCAGAGCCTGCTTCAGCAACTCCAACAGTACCTATTCAACCATGGCAGCAAGAAAATCTGAATCAGATTTTCACCCGACCACCACCTCCGTATCCTGGCAACATTAGATCATCTATAATTCGTCCAGGTGGATTACGGTTGGCAGGTTTTCCTGTTGATGGGCAGTTGAATAGACCTCAGTTTCCAGGAGATGCTGTTGGCATGGTGATGAGGCCTCATGGAATTAGGTATAGAAATACTTCATCACACTTTACTAAATTTGGACTATTTATGAAGAAATTAAAGCATGTTTGTCATTCAGAATGTCCAAGACAAATTTGCATGTTGATTTTAATGCAGAAATTGTGCTATAGATATGATATACGATACTATATGATATACATCTTTCGTGAAGGGGAGGAAATGGTAATTTTCAGCAATGTATTTTTTTAAAAAAAATCTTCATTACTTTTAACAATCCCCTTAAATAGCATATAGTTTAAAATAGTACTTGTATGCAAACGTATTAAAAGTTACGTGCAGCCACTTAAAATTTAATTCATATTGTATTAAATATTCTTTTTATTTTGTAAAATAATGAACCAAGCACAAAAATATTTAACTTCTGAGACCATAACACTCTGACACCAGAATATATTATTTTTGTTTAAATTATAATTTTATAGTCTGTAAATTAAAGTCCATAAATGTTTACTTTCCATGTCATGTATAAATATGATTATATCTGGATGATACTATCCTTATATCAATTATATTAATTAGCCTGAAAATTAATTACAATTTTATTAATTGGCCTTAATTTACATTTTTTCTGCAATTTAATCAAGTTTAAAATAAGATACTTTGCCTTTTTATCTTAGTATAATCTTTTTTTACACTAATTCTGTAGTTCTGTAAAATATGCACAATTTTTTTACTGGATTATATACAGAGAGGGATCATCTATTTTTAATATTAAATTGATAATGTGAAAATAACACATCAGAGATGTCATTAATTTTATTTATATGAAAATTAGCTACACAGCTATTGTACTTGGTCATTATGGAGGAAATATTCCCCTGTGGATTATCCAGTTTAATAAAAACTTGTTTTTCTCTCTCCCAGATTTGGCTTTCCCAGTGGTGGCCATGGACTTCCACCTTGTCAAGATCATTTTCTTGGTCCACCACAACAAATGCAACATGTTGGTGTCCCACCACAGTTTAGAAGAACCATAGCTATAGATCTGCCTAGACTGTCTAACAAACCATCAATGAATAATCCCATTGGTTTGTCACAGCATTTCCCACCGCAAGGTATCCAGGTTCAACAGCACAACATAATGGGGCAGGCATTTATTGAGCTTTGTCATAGAGCACCTGAAGTCAGACCAAGACTGTCTTTTATTTCTTCATCAACTACTATTATGAACCCTGTTCCTGAGCATCAACAACAGACTGAACTTCTACCTAGACAGAATTGTCAGGGCCCAAGACACCTAGAACCCACAAGATGTAATTCTCAAAATTCAGATAATCCGTTGCAGAGTTCAACAGGTTTGGAACATTTAGCACCATCCCAGCAGGATAAAATGAATCCAGGTCATCCACCTGCACTAGTCATGTGTTCCTTAAATCATCCATCAATAAATAATGCATTTTCAGGAGACTCTTTGCCAACCACAAGACCTACTGATGAAACAAATAACTTACGAGTGCCCAGTCAGCCTACAGATACCTTAGGAGAGAAACTCGATCCTGATGATCCTTCTGTGAAAGATTTAGATGTTAAAGACCTTGATGGTGTTGAAGTTAAGGATTTGGTTGATGAAGACCTTGAAAACTTAAACTTAGATTCAGAAGATAAAGGTGATGAATTGGACACATTAGATAATCTTGAAACTAATGACCGTCATCTTGATGATCTTCTGAGATCAGGAGAATTTGACATAATTGCATATACTGACCCAGACCATGATTTGGGTGACAAAAAGGGTATGTTTAATGAAGAGCTGGATCTTAATGTGCCTATAGATGATATACAGGGCAGGGCAGAAGACAGTCTGCAAAAACATTCAGATGATAAAACTTCTGTTCCTGAAGTGCCTGTTCCTCCCCAGAAAAAAGCTACTGAGAACAGTGAGACTAAAACAGAAGCGCTTTCTCCAATTGAAGAAGCTACTTGTAACCATGAAAAGATTGACAAGAATGTGGCAGCTTCTAGTGCTCATCATGATGGAGAAACTAAACCTGTTTTGCCTTGTAATGTGGAAGCAACTGATAAAGCAAGTATGAATGAGGAAACCACAGTGCCCAGTTCAGATGCCGTTCCGTTACCTACTCAAAATACAACAAATTCTTCCACCCCTGGATCTACACCAGTTCTTACAAGCCTACTTACTCATAGTAATTCAGAAAATCCTGACACAAGATTATTAGATTCTCCTTCTCACTCTTTCCGGACAACCCAAACAAATCCCATTTCCAGTATCCAACAAACTTTGATTACATCCACAAGTCAAAACATGGAAAATGTGTTATCTGATGTGAACATGGCTCCACCAGTAGGCCATAGTTTTTCACAAGGGACTGCGGTAAATACAGGCTTTATCTCTGGCCAGCCCCTCAATTCCAGTTTGGGGGTAGGGCAGTCTGGAAGTCAAACAGGGCCTGTTGTAAATAGGCCTGCTCCTGGTGGTATTCCTGGTTCTCAGCAGCTGGTGCTTTCTCAGGCATTGGTCCAACAGCAGAATCGAGAGAGACCTCTGCTTTTGGAAGAGCAGCCTCTGTTGCTGCAAGATCTTTTGGATCAAGAAAGACAAGAGCAGCAGCAGCAGCGGCAGATGCAAGCCATGATTCGCCAACGGTCTGAGCCATTTTTCCCTAACATAGGTATGCTTTTGTTACTTTTCCAACCATGGTAATGTTGGCTGGGTATGTGTACTAACTAGATGGAGCAAATAAATTTCATTCTTAGTTGTCATGAAGGTTAACTCATCTCCATTTCTATATTTTATTTCCAACCTTTCAGGGGAATGTGTAGATTTGTTAACGCACTTTTGATCATTGAATAGCTTCTATATTCAGGGATCTTTCTTTAGATATGTATTTATATAGTTGATTGATGGCATTGAATTTATTTCCTGCAGCTCATTAGGTTCTAGGTATAATTAAAAACAATAGGTTCTAGGTTGAAAAACAGTAAAATGATTAAAGTAAACGTTAAAACCATTACCACGAAAACTAAAAATTAGAGTAAGCCAGCAATTTCAGTCCCCAGAAGTATAACAAACCATTTTTGTTGCCTTTCTAAAAGCTGAATATAGAGACAAAATCTGGATACAGATAGTCCTTGTCTCATGACCATAGTTGAGTTCAAAATTTTCATTACCAAGCAAGGCAGTTGTTAAGTGAATTTTGCCCCGTTTTACAACCTTTCTTGCCACAGTTGTTAATCATTGTAAATTGACTAACATGGTTGTTAAGTGAATCTGGCTTCCCCTTATCAGAAGGCTTCAAAAGGGGATCAGATGGCCCCAGGATGTTGCAACAGTCTTTTAAACGCCAAACGTCCAAATTTTGATTATGGAAATGCTGAACGGTCTAAGTGAAAAACAATCATAAGTCACATTTTTTCAATGCTGTTGTAACTGAATGGTTAGGAAATGAATTGTAAGTTGAGGACTTCCTGTATTAATTTTTTATAGTCTTTTTTTTTTAAATATTGGCTCATGCAAAGACTTGATTGCTTTTGTTCTTCTGTTGATTTATACAATATAGTATGATACATACTTTGATGCAAATAAAAACATAAATTTGACAAAATAAGAACAGGGAACATTCTCGAAATTTCATTTAATTCCTGGCACTAACTCAGTGCAGGCATTAAGAGAAACTGACAGTTTAGCGTTTCTGCTTCTGCCAAAATATTTATCTGAATCACCAGTTGGCTAGCCAATTTTAGTCTAAGGTCATGTAAACTTTAAGTCTAAAATGATTCTAAAATGATTGTTGGTAGCTTTAGTTTGTGATCTGAAACAAATTCAATATATCCATGGAAACAGTTTTTCAAATACAAACTTTTTTTCTTAAAACAACAACATTGAATTGATTAGCAGATATAAATATGAAAAGATTACAGTTTACTTTGTAAACATAATATATTCTATCATTCTGTTTTCTTAGATTTTGATGCAATTACTGATCCTATAATGAAGGCGAAAATGGTAGCCCTGAAAGGGATCAATAAAGTTATGGCACAGAACAATATGGGGATGCCACCATTGGTCATGAACAGGTTCGTGAAAAATGATGCTTTTGCCTCTAAAGTGATGTAGTATTGTTAGATAGTAATTTGGAAGTGCAACTCTTCTCCTTAATTATAAGTTCAGATCTAACTTGCTTGCGGAGATATTAATGAATGTATACAATTCTATCATTAAATAAATTATTTCCTTTTTATTTCTGTTCTGCATGATGGATGGATGGATGGATCTTAAAATAATGATAGGTACAAATGAGGTAATATCAGCTGATTTATATTATGATGGAATTGTTTGAGATTATGATCTCTTCATTAATACAAATTGCATAACAAATAAATCAAATTGGTATTTTACTTATTACTAGATTTACCTTTATGGGTCAGACAGGACCTGGAGCCCAGAGCAGTGAAGGCCAGCATCTAATACCACAAGCAGTTACACAGGTAATTCAATTTTTCCTGAGATCTGCAGTAACTCAGTTCAAAATAATAATTTTTAAGGGCAACGTATTTAGTGGTTAAAGTATGAATCAAATCCCCAATTGTTCTTGTACAGTACTTTATGGAAGGGTTTGGCTGAATCTGAAATATTGCCTTTCCCTATCTTACAGAAGATTGTTATTGTTGCTTCTGATTGCAGTAATAATGGTTTTATTTATTGGGGAAAGGGTTAGAAATGGAGAGAGATAGCGGATTCATATGTGAGGCATTGTACTTTTAGTACTGGAGGCAGAATCATGCACACTATATGCATAATGCAGTGTTTCTCAACCTTGGGGACTTTAAATTATGTATACTTCAACTCCCAGAATTTCCAGCCAGCATGGGGCATTCTGGAAGTTGAAGTCCACACATTTTAAAGGTTGAAGAACACTGACATAATCTGACTTCTGAGCTGGAAAAATCTCCATGGCTTTCTCAAATCATCTCAACAAATTTTGTTTTTGTTTTTTTCTTTGAAGGATGGTAGCTTAACACCTCAGATGTCTAGACCAAATCCTCCAAATTTTGGTCCTGGATTTGTAAGTAAGTATAACTCTGTTCATGTGCTATGTTCTTGGGGCGTGATTTCTAAACATAATTTACAAAAATAATACATCTAAAATACAGTAAATTATTGAATTTCACTGAGTAACGTTCATTATCATTATTAATGAGTAATTAGATATTCATTCATGTGTTCAGTTTTTGTAGACTTAATATGTTTTTGTATAAGTGTATTCAGCCTCATCACTGACTTTAAAAAAAAGGAATGGACCATTGGCTAGGACCTTATAAAAGCTATTTTGGCATTTCTTTAAAATATTTTATATTTTTTTCCATTGTTTAAAACATACTTTGAAAGGAAAGTATGTTTGAGACGAAGTATTAATACAGGTGGTCCTTATTGGCCAGTTGCTTAGTGACTGTTTGAAATTCTGATGGCCACCCCAACCTGTGGTCACATGAGTGCATTTGGGGCATTTGGGGCAGTTAACTAGCATTTTAAGTTATTTGCAGGATCCCATGGTCATAAGACTACAACTTATGATGTTTTTGGCTGGAAATTGGTTTATTTTTGGTTTCCATCAAAAACAGCCAATTGAAAACAATGGGGTTGCTTACTGACCGCAGCATTCACTTTACAACTTCCACGCTCATTTAATGACTATTGCAAAAAAAGCCAAAAACAAAAAATCGCACTAGTCACACGATCACCTGTTAATGACCTGCTCAGTTTATGACCATGGTTCCAGGCTCAATTACGGTGAAAACTACCTATATAATGTTGAACATAAAACAGATTGAGAGAGAGCAACTGCAGATCTTTTCTGTAGCTTGCTTGAAAACATGTTTTATAGAAGCTAGTAATAGCTTGAGCGTCAGTGGAGGAATTCTTCGTAGTAACAACATGGCCCAAAGCAAAAATTAAAATCTCCCTTTAACACTTGAATCTTTAGAAGGAACGTGGCATTTGTTATCTTTTAACCCCAGATGATTCATATAGAAAGCAATATGAAGAATGGCTACAGGAAACCCAGCAGCTTCTCCAAATGCAGCAGAAGTATCTCGAAGAACAAATTGGAGCACACAGGAAATCAAAGAAGGCCCTCTCTGCAAAACAGCGCACAGCCAAAAAAGCTGGACGTGAGTTCCCAGAAGAGGATGCAGAGCAGCTGAAACACGTCACCGAGCAGCAGAGCATGGTTCAAAAACAGCTTGAACAGGTAAGGGCTCTTGGGTTTCATGCGATTCATAATAAAATCTTGCAATAGTGAACTTTCCCATGGGGAAAATAGGAGAAGGACGGAGTATTGTGTATGTTCGTGTCTTTCAATTATTTATAAAAACAATAAAGGTGGGGTAAAGATGTTTAAATTTACATTATAATTAAATAAGAACTGAATTTTGCAGATACGAAAGCAGCAAAAAGAGCATGCAGAGCTGATTGAAGAATACCGGATAAAACAGCAGCAGTCCGGAATGGGATCCCATTCAGGGATGCCAGGCCTTGCTTCACAGCCCCCCATGATCCCTGGAGGGTCATCACCTGCCATGGGCCAGCAGAATTTCCCAATGATATCCCAGCAGCTTCAGCATCCACAGCACACAGCTGGCCAACCCAATCCACCTAGAATACCAGGCCTGCCCAGCTGGCAACCTCCAAACACTCCAGTACTTTTCTCCCACAATGCACCACGGATGCCACCTCCGATCCCGCAACTGCCAGTTAATCCTGGGACACCTGCTTCTGTGTTAGTCCCCAGCCCCAGTGTGCAGTCGGGCCCACCGCCCCGTGTGGAGTTTGAGGATAATAACCCATTTAGCGAAAGCTTCCAGGAACGAGAGAGAAAAGAGCGTTTGCGGGAGCAGCAGGAAAGGCAACGAATCCAACTTATGCAGGAAGTGGATCGACAGAGAGCACTACAACAGAGGATAGAAATGGAGCAGCATGGCACAGTGGGCTCCGAATTAAATGCTAGAACGTCCTTCCCTCAAATATCTTACCTCGGTTCAGACCGACCTTGTGATTTTATGAGGCCACCACAGCCCCTTCAGCAGTCTCCCCAGCAACCGCCACTACCACCACCACCACCACCTCAGCAGCAGCAGCAGCAAGGATCAATTTTGCAATTAAGACCCTTAAACTCTTCTCCCACTGCCACTTTTCCACCATGCAGTGAGCAGCAGCAGGCGGGATCTTCCCCTTTTGCATCTGATCCAGTCCCTGTTCAAGATGGAAGCTCTGCTTACCATTCTGCTAAGCAGTCCCACGGAAGTATTTCTGGAGTCAGCTTTACCCAATCCTTGTCTAGGTCTCAGTTTGCCACTGGTGTGTCTGCAGTTTCTACAGGAACTAGCAGTGGTCTGGCCAGTGGTCAGGATTCCAGCCTGCCACCTGGAACAAACTTTGCTGGGACAAATCCAGCAAACCAGTCTCTGATTCAACTGTATTCTGATATCATCCCTGAGGAGAAAGGTAAAAAGAAAAGAACAAGAAAGAAGAAAAAAGAGGATGACATTGACTCTGTGAATACACCCTCAACGCCTCATTCGGATATAACTGCTCCTCCAACTCCAGTTGTTGTGGATGCGGTGTCCACCCCAACTCTTAGCACCCCTGGTGAGCCTGCACGCAACTCGGGAGAAACGGAGAAAGAAGAACTGCCAAAGGCAGCAACACCAAGCGCTGCAGAAGTTCAGTCTTCCCTAGAAGCTCAACTCGCTGAAAGCAATTTGCCACAAAACCAACTCCCTGAACAGTTGAGTCTAAACCCAGAAAGGGACGCAGCCAAGACTGATATTTCTGCAAGCCTTCAAGAAATTAGACCAGAAAAGGCAGAAGAAGCTGATCAGTGCTCCAGTCAAGCTGAGTGTAAGACGAAGACTGAAGTTGACGTGGAAGACAATAAAGCTGCCATTCAGCTTTCCCCTCCTGCACAGAATCTGGCACCACCTGTCAACACACCACCTGCAAAAGTGGAGTCAGGGAATGAACTCCTGAAACACCTGCTTAAGAACAAAACAGCCACCGGTCACATCAGTCAGAAATCAGATAACAGCTTCCACTTTCGAGAGAATGCCGAAGAGAACAAATCAATCGAAAAACAGGAATTGGCTGAAAGCAGCATGGTAAACATTTTTTTATAATAACAGCTTGACTTTTAGGACATTGGAAAATATGTTAGGAATGGTTGTCATATCCACAACCATTTGTTGCTGGGTAACGGATATTGCTTTTTCAGCAATTTAGATAGATTTTTACCACAGCTTTGCCATTTTTTGCCAGTCCTTGCTTAATGTCTGCCCTGTTTAATGGCCATTTGAAGTTACAATAGCACTGAAAAGTAATTTTATGAACAGTCCTCACATTTATGACCATAACAGCATCCCATGGTCCTATAACACTTCCATGCTTCATAATTGGCTTCCGGCAAACAGAGTCAATGGAGAAGCCAGCAGTAAAATCAATAATGATGGTCACAGGATGATTTAACAATCAAATGGAAAGTAATATCATAAATCCATTGTTGCATGACATTTCAATTAGTGACCATGTTGCTCAATACCTGAGTTTTCAGCCACAATTGGGGTTGCTGAGTGAGGACTACCTGCATTTGATAAAACAGATGCTTTTCTCCCCAACATTCCAATGTCTCTGGCCAATGGGAAAACATCTTCCACCGAAAACATCTTGCACCGCCCCGAGTCCCAATTTGGGAGAGGGGGCGGTATATAAATTAAATTAAATAAATACATAAAATAAATCATGACAGTAATGGGGAAAGACTTGTGCTATTTGCTGTGACTTCTGAGGCTCAGCCTCAATCTAACTCTGATTCTTTTGTGAAATTGGGGGTTGTTGATTCTCTTCCTTTCAATTTTTACGGCTGGTTTTGAATTTGATTAAGAGAAATGGGAATGCAGTTAAACTATATGTTCATCAATATTTATCTTTGTGATCATATCGTTAGTTGACCTGGGTGGGAGGTAGGTAGGTAGTTTCACTGTCAAATTCAATGTTCAGTTTATAAAGTCTGAGTTTTGAACATTTAGGACTTTTATTAAAGTGATATGATATGCTATATTTGCTTTTTCCTTAAACAGCCATTAGGGAACCAATTGCAAGGCTCATTAAGTTGTGGTAACCAAGTTCAGAGAGCAGATTTAGGACATGAAATGAAGAAACAGAGGAACAAACGAACTCAAAGAACAGGTGAAAAAGCAACATCTCGCCCTAAAAGAAAAAAAAAAGAGGAAGAAGAAAAACAGACTGTTTTTCCTAACACAGAAACTTTCATGCAATTGAAACAGGTGAGCACTGAACAGAATAATCCATAATGAAAAGTTTTGGAAGAGATGGAAAAAAGCCATTGAAAATTTCAGCTTATATTTGGTTTTATAGGTATCTGTGTTCTATTTTTACCATGTTTCCTTATTCGAAGCTGTTATACAGGTTTGAGTATTTCTAAGTTTTATTTGATACTTACCCACTTCTTGCATTTATTATAAAATATTCCAGAAGATAGTTTTCTCCTTTGTGTGCCTTCTAATAGACCACTTTTTATTGGATTGCTTGATTGCATGCCATCATGTAATCAAGTTGATGTTGACTCTAAATAATGACAGAGATGGAAGTCCAAAGATGCTTTTTTCAAGAGGCAACTGGACTTCCTTTGTTTTTCCTTGAAGACATTTCACCTCATTCAAAAAACATGTTTAGTTCTGAAACAATGGTGTTTCTTGGATGGGAAGCGAAATGTTTTGAAGGAAAACAAAGAAATTTCAGTTGCCTCTTGAAAAAGCACCTTTGGGACAACAATGACCTGGATGCCTGAGAATCTCCAGACACAGAGATAAAATTTCTTCGGGATGATATGCTCCTGTCCTGGCCCATCATTTCTTCCAGTGATGTGCTCAGTCATTGCTGTAATAAAAGTCCTTGCTGCTGAGATATATGACATAAAGAAGAAATGGAATAAAGAATATATTGGTGAAGAAAAAAGTTTGTTCGGAGAAAAGATTAAAAGCAACTGTTCGTTATTGTTAAATTTTTACATTAGCAGCTATGAAACTCTTGATAATTTAGAACAAAACTGCAGTCTGGAGATGAGTCTTGATAGAATGGTTATGATGATGATGATGATGATGATGAAAAGATTTTCATTAGATATACTTTCATTGAGAAAAATTTTCCGTATCCTGAAAATATGGTATTAAGATCAAGGCTTCCACAACAATTGCTGTATTTGGAAGTCATTATTTCTGGCAAAATTATTTATTTTTTAAGAACAATGTATAAAAGTTAGGATTTTGCTTAGTATAAGGAAACTTTGAAATGCTTGTATCTGGATTGCTTAAGCTTATAAAAGTATCAATCTTCAATTGTGATCAATTATGCATCTTTCCTCCAGCAACTCTCCTTGCTGCCTTTAATGGAGCCAATGATTGGAGCGAGCTTCACCCACTTTCTCCCGTATGGTAGCAGCCATCAAAGTAGTGGAAGTCGACTCGTGGGAGCTTTCGGCAGTGCTACGCTTGATGGGGTATCTGATTACTATTCTCAGCTAATCTACAAGGTGTATTATTTTTCTATGTAATTCTCTCAAAATTTTAAAAGAAAAGTGGCGTTCTTATTTTATATATCTCAGGATTTCTTGAGACTTTTCCTCGTGTTTTTCATTCTTCCTTCCCATTCACTGAAAAATTGTGGTATGCTAAAACCTATACTTAGAGAGCCAGTTTTCTCTATTGATTAAAGCACCAGGCTAGAAATCAGGAGATTATGAATGCTAGCACCGTTTTAGGCATAAAAGCTGGCTGGGTGATTTTGGGCCAGTGGCCAGTAGACAGTGAACCCCATCTTTAAGCATAAAAGCTATCTGTGACTTTGAGCCATTCATTTTCTCTCAGCCTACAATGTCAGACTCTGACAACAAGCCATTTGGTCAATTTTGGATCAATATTTGATTGATCCCAAAAAAGTAGGTCCTGCACTTGCAGGAAAATGTTAGAGGGAAAAAATGAAAACCTATAACAGTAATCTTTTAATGTGTTTCAAGCACATGTACATGTGAAAGTTATAATCCTACTTTCCGTTTATTAACAAATCCACCCTGGATTATTATTTCAAAGACAAAATATTGTTAAATAAAAAGTTTAGGTCTATTTTGCATAGATTTAAGGGGCCATCACAAGGCCCTTCCATAATTGTTTCTCCTTTAGGTGATCAGCAAAGAATAATTGGTGACCGGGAAATTTTCCCAGAATCTATTGTTATGCCCCTTCCAGAAATCAGCAAAACCAGTCTAGTCTTCAAGGGCTTTTGGAAATATCTAAAGTTGATGTTACTCTTGTTCCCATAATGGCTGTTGTTTTTATTCTTCTATTTGTTACTGGTTAATTTATACAGTGCTTTTAAAGATATCGAAGCCACTTAACTCAATGATAGGATATGAAAACCCTAACTAAAAAATAAAAATAAATAAAGATGGCAGCATTGCCTGAATGTCTCCCACTGATAACAGAATTGACTATTGCAGATGGAATAAACCCCAATATGTGCTGAATGTGCTATAAAGACTGTAGGAAATGAGATGAAAATCGTAGTTCTTTCCCAACTGTGAATTGCATTCATTTCACATTGTGTTTTCTGTATTCCCACAACTGTGGGAATGAAATCTCTCGGTAAACATCGCTTCCATGGGTTCTTCCACTGGCTGACAATTCCTTCATTATAGTTACAATTCCTCCTTTCTTTCTAGAGCATTTTACAGCCAGCAGGACACGCCAAGCAGGAGAGGATCAGGGCGGCAGCCCTTCACAATGATCTCAGTTTCTCATGTCACCCTTAGGGAAAATTAATTGCCCGCACCTGTTCTAGAGTACGCATCATGGCCCTTGTTCTAAGGAGGCCTTTGCTTTACTCCTGTATGCTTTTCTGAGGGGTTTGTGCCATTGATAAAAGAATCAACCAATGTGAGAGAGTGTTACTTAACCCCGCAATTGAGTACGTTTTTTTAAGATTTGTTCGTTAGATACAACTTATCAAGAGAAACTAACAAAAAAAAAGCCACATGAAAAGAGGGGTGAAACCAGAAAAATAGAATTGTCCTAAATGGCGTATGTGAAAACTTTAAACAAATATCTGTCATTGTAGTTCTAGGTTAGTTTTTAAAAGAGTTTTTTTTTTTATGTATGCCCATTAACTCGCTTGCACAAAGCTTCACTTTAGTCAGTGCTCTACTGTTAGCAGAAAATTACTTAAAAACCTGGAATAAAATGCTTTTTTCCCTCGTTCTCAGTAGGAACTGGAGAGCCAGTTCTCAAATAAAAACAATGTGATTGATTTCTTGCCTTGCTTGATATATGCTCTTGATTACCTGATGCAGAGTGGCAAACAGAACATGGAAATTATTTCTGTTTGTCCTACAAGTAGTGCCGGTCATAATTTGTGTGTTTGGTGAGTAATTATAAGAAAACTAAAAAAAATAGTTCCTTTACTATGCTAGTAACTAGTAAGTAGTTACTAGTTACAGAGTGGAAATAAGAAAATGAAAGACCTGTTACCTTGTTTGGATAGCACTGAAATCATGACTTGGTGTTTGGTCTGAACTAAGTTAATATGTATGCACTTTGATTGCTACTTCGTAGTTAGTTTTGTTATTAAATATGCAGGTTTACCCAATAATCTTTTGGAAAACCAATTGAAAATATCTTCTCTTGTGCAGCAAAATAATCTCAGTAACCCACCCACACCTCCAGCATCCCTTCCTCCTACACCTCCACCTGTAATTTGCCAAAAAATTGTGAATGGATTTGCAATGACTGAAGAACTTGGTACCAAAGCTGGAATGTTGGGAAGATCTGATGGTAAGATGTTTGCTATCCACATCCCTTTGTAGAAAGTCTGCCTATGTGGTTGCTAAAAGTCAGCAATGACTTGAAGGCAATAATTAATAAAACCAGACTTGTATAACATACCTGTTATATTCACTCAACTAATTTAAAAAAATGGAAGATCTCCACCTTGGAAACCACAAAAGCCAGGACTAATCTATCTTCTAGGGGAAAACTGTTTCATAAATATGGACTCCATCATGGAATATCTCCCAGCTTTGGTTTCCTGATTTTCTGGGGAAACAATGATTAAGAGAAAATGAGGAACAATATGCTTTTTTCCCCTAAGATGTTCTTATTTGATTCTTGTAGGTTTCAACCAAGCAAGATTCATAATGTGTCTTGCAAAACAAATAGGACAAGGTTAATGTATCTCATTCTTCTCTGCCCTTTTCCTCTGCTTCAGCCACCCACTGATCAACCCACCTCCTTCACTTCCCTTTCCTTCAGTGCAATATCCATAATTAAATTCGGATACAGCACAGTCTAGGCTAGAAATCAGAAGACTGTAAGTTCTAGTCCTACCTTAGGCATGAAAGCCAACTGGATGATTTTGAGCTAGTCACTTACTCTTAGCCTAATCTACCTCACAAGGTGGTTATTGCGGGGAAAATAGGAGGAGGAAGGAGTATTAGGTATGTGCGCTGCCTTGTATTGTTTATAAAAATAATAAAGATAGGGTATTAAAATAAATGAATGCATATAAATAATCCAATTGGTCCAGGCTTACTTACCCTTCCTCTTAATTGCTCTAAACATCTTCCTTGTTTCACCTTTCCCCATCTTTGCTGTCTTTACCTTTTCCCTCCTGTAAACCTACCCTGGAACCTCTATGCCAGTGGTTCCCAAACTTTTTCAGTCCACCGCCCCCATGGTGCTACAAACTCATCCTCAATGCCCCCCACCCAGGGGCGGGATTCAAATTTCTGTGGGCGTGGCCTAATTTGAGGGTGTGGTTTGCTGGTAACATGATTGGGTGGACGTGGCTTGCTGGTCACGTGACTGGGTAGGCATGGTTTGGTGACTGGCAAACCAAATACAAGTGGTCCTCACTTAATGGCCGGCTGCTTAGCAAGTGTTCTAATTTATGACTGGCCTCCCCAGAACTACTTGACCTGTTTTTGGAGTTTCGACAGCCATGCGTGTGTGTGCGTGCACACACACACACACACATGCACACACACTCCCTTCTAACCCTGCTGAAGCAGATCATTGGACTAGAATAGGCAAAGCATCTCTGATTAGATTCTAGTAGTGAATAAAATCTAATCAGAGATGCTTTGCCGATTCTTGTTGATTTGTTTTATTTGTATTTCTTTATTTTATGTTGCTGAATTGCATTCACATGTGTGTCCCTTCTTGTGCACAGCCCAGAAGCTTTTATGATTCTTTGCAGCAAAAATTACTGACCTCTGGCTTTGCTCTCTACATGGGGCTCCCTGCGGGGAGCACCCGGAGACTCCAACTGGTACAAAATGTGGCCGCACGGGTGATTATGGGGGCGTCACGAAGCTCCCATGTGACGCCTCTCCTGTGCAAGCTGCATTGGTTGCCGGTGGTTTTCCGGGTTCGCTTTAAGGTTCTTGTTCTGACCTTTAAAGCGATCCATGGCATTGGACCAGGTTATCTGCAGGACCGCGTTCTGCCGGTGATCTCCAACAGACCTGTGCGTTCCCACAGGGAGGGCCTTCTCTGGGTGCCGTCGGCTTCTGTGTGCCGTCTGGCGGCCCCCAGGAGTAGGGCCTTCTCTGTGGGGGCCCCCGCCCTCTGGAATGATCTGCCCCCAGAGATACGCACCAACACGGACCTGAGAGCCTTCAGACGGGCGTTAAAAACTTGGCTCTTTGAGCAGACTGGCCTAGGCTGACACAGGATTTTAATTTTGTCTCACGTTTTTAATTGATTTTGAATATTTGGGGTTTTAATTATTTTATGGGGAGGGGCAAAATTTTTTAAATTTTTAAACAGCCTAAATTATTTAATTCGTTTTTAACTTTTGTACAGTGTATTGGGGTTTGTGATTGGCTGTGCACCGCCCTGAGTCCTTCGGGAGAAGGGCGGTATATAAGTATTAGTATAAATAAATAAATATAAATAAATACTTTTCAAATGTGCCAGCACTGCTGCGTTCTAGGTGCTAGTCCCACAGGTCCACCCCATTGATCCCGCTGCACTGGAAGGCCCTGCCCAAGCAAGTCCGAGTGGAGCGGTGCACCAAATCAATGGGGTGAGCCTGGGAGAGGGAAAGAGAGAGAGAAAAGAAAGAGAGAAGGAAGAAAAGAAAGATAAAAGGAAAAGAAAGAAAAAGGGACAAAGAAAGAGGGAGGAGGGAGTGGGGAGGGGGAAAGAGGGAGAGAGAGAGAGAGCTGATGCATCAGATTGAAATGAGGCCTAGTTTAGAGGCCCTTTTCCACACTGAAACATCTTTGCCAGCACATTGAAACATCTTTGGCTTCCATTAATTAAAGGTTTTGTGGACGAAACATGGCCAAGACTATCAGGAAGCTCTCACATTTTATTGAGATTAAACAGGATCCATTGGACCAGACTCCACCCTAAAAAATTACTTTTCCCCAATCTATTACAGTGCCAATTCTGAAGAAGGCAAAACCAAAATGTAGTGGTAAATTACAAGGAGAACATGCACACACACGCACACACAGAGTCCCTTCTAAGCCTGCTGGAGTAGGTGATTGGACTAGAATAGATATCTCATTATATTTCTCCTCCTTCCCTCCCTCCCTCCTTCTTTATTTCTTCTTTTTTCTGTCCCTTTCTGTCCCTTTCTTCTATTCCCCTCCTTTTTTTGTCTGTCCCATTTTCTTTCTGTCCCTTTTCTCTTTCTCTTCTTCCTTCTCTCTCTCTCTTTCCTCTCTCTTTCCCTCTCTCAGGCTCACCCCATTGACTTCGTGCACTGCTCCGTTCGGACTTGCTTGGGCAGGTGCCTCTGGTGCAAGGGGCTCAATGGGGTGATCCTGCGGGGCCTCTCCACGAACCCAGCGGTGGAGGGATGTTTGAAAAGGAGAGCCACTCTGGCTTTGCTCTCATTTCCCAACACTGCATTCAGGGCAAGGACCCGCAGAATTACCCCATTGAGCCCCTTGCACCGGGGCATGCAAGTCAATGGGGTGATCCTGCGGGGCCTCACCTCGAACGCGACAGTAGCGGGATTTTACTCACCCCTGAATTGTATCCTGCCACCCACCTCCAGCGCCCCCTGCCACCTCTTAGTGCCCCCCTGCCTCTTAGAGCCCCCCTAAGGCATCCCACCGCCCCCCAGGGGGCAGTACTGCCCACTTTGGGAATCACTGCTCTATGCCTTTTCCAAACACATTCAAATTCAGGCAAAAGATTCATATTTTGGTCCAAGTATGATCTACTCCGAATCTGGAATAGTCTACACATAGAGTATGTTGGATGTTACTAAATGTTAGCAAAACATTCTCTGGCTCCTCAGATATGCATGTAAAGCTTTCATTAGTCCAGTCCAGTCAGGTAGCTGTTTAAAATCATTTGTTTAATCTGTGCATCCTATCTGTTGCCAAAGCTTTAGGTTCAAAGCAGTTTCAGCTGCCTTTCAGGCCACAGGATGATTTGTTAGCCAGGGCCATAATTCAGGGTCCTAAGAGTGTGGATGTCCCTGCTTCTCTTCCAACCCCGCCTCATAACAATCATGAAGAGCTCAGGTAGGTGTCTTTTTTTAAAGGCATTAACATTGTATTGTGCTTAATATGCTCATGTGTTCTGATACTGAGCAGAATCTGCTGTCCCATAATGGTATTTTTACTATTAAGTTTTTCGATCTGTAAATGAGAGGAATATCTGTAATTTATGTCTCAAAAAGCCTCCCCAAAGACAGCACGATTTATGGACTTCCAAGGGCTTCAGGCTAGTTTAGCCCATTGTTTTTATAGTTCATCCACGCAATGTAGTTTTCAGCATTCAGAATGGTTTTTAGTCTTGATCTGTTTCTCCCATTTTGAAAAAATCAGAATTAGACTCTGTTCTATCATTGTACGAGCTTTATCTGCTGAAAAAGGAAAATGCAAGTTTCTGGGACCAGACTACAAAGCTAGTGTTGTCTAGGCCAGCAGTCCCCAAACTTTCTAGCTTGGTGGCCTGGTTCAGGAGGGGGAGAGCATGTGAGTGGCAGGCACACACACCCTCCACTCATTGCAAAAGCAGCCTCATGCGCAAATGACAGGCACTTGCGGTCAGGCGTGAAGCTTCAATCGTGTGAGCAAAAGGCAGTTGAATGGAGGGTGCTTGTACTTGCATGCAAAGCTCTATTCTTGCAAGCATCAGGCACTTGCACTCACCTGCAAGCAGAAGATGCTTCAGTGGAGGGGACTTATGCTCGTGTGCGAAGCTCCACTCACAAGGGCACTTAGCACACGAGCGGAGCTTTGCACGCAAGCATGAGTGTCCTCCACTCACATACGAAGTGGAGCTTTATACATTTGCCCATATCTCCTGTGGTTTTGAACAGGCCGTGGCCCAGTAGTGGGCTCTGGCCCGAGGGTTGGGGACTCCTGGTCTAGTCGAGGAACTGAGTCTGAGAGTTAAAAATAATAAATATCAGGGAGATAATAGCTTGTGTGGGAAGAAATTGAGATCTTATTTTTGAAATTCTCTTTATTTTATTTTCCATATAAATTACTTGTAATCACAAGACTGTACAATCATTGGAGGATTAAAAATTAACAGCTAAAGTAAGTGAGTGTCCTTATCAATAGATACCGTACTGTAGGTTTTTTGTTTTTTTTTTGCATCACATTTCTTTGCACTCTTAGCATATTTTGGCTGTAAAAAAAGAAACCTAACAAATTTGATTTTGAAAAAAATTGAAAGGCCTCCGCTTTGCTGTCAAGTTCCTGAATCATATGTTTGCTCTTTGTATAGTGAGCCATGCTTACAAATGTCCTGGTTTTGCTGTGTGTCTTAGGATTCAAGATCCTTGTGAGGATAGAGAAAGTCCAGATAGCTTTGTTCCTTCTTCTTCTCCTGAGAGCGTCTTGGGCATGGAAATAAGTAGGTATCCAGATTTGTCAGCAGTAAAAGAAGAGGTGCCACAGCCTGTTTCGTCTCCTGTCATTCCAATTCTGCCAGCCAGTACTGGAAAGGGTAAAGCCAACATTTATTCTAAACAAATATATATTGATTTCTCTAACCAAGTGGTGAGATGAGTAGACTTCACTTTTCAGAATTCCCTAGCTAACAGACTGTCTGAGGAATTCTGGGAGTCGAAGCCCACACTTCTTAAAGTTGTTGAAGTTTGGGAACATTGCAGTCTAACCACATTCCAATGTGACTTAAAGTTCAATTTCTTCTCTTTAAGGTTCAGAAGCAAAGCAACGTTTCATCAAAATGGAACCTTGTTCAACTTTCTTCAGTTCTCAGATTGGACTTGCCCCAAATAACACAGAATCCGGGCTTGTGTCCATTGCCATTACTTTGCATCCTACAGCTGCAGAGGTAAAGGTACCACACCTCTAAATGGACAAGGCTGGGTGCCGTCCTCGGTGTGCTATTGATGTCTTGGTTGATAATTTTATTTCTACTGCAGTCAATTATTGAATTAAATGCTGCTATGCAATTTCAGTATGGTTTCATTGAATTGTATATAAAAGAGTCATAAAAGCTCATCTCAATAGCTTTCCTATATTCTGGATAAGAACATTATCCTATTGGCCATTCAATTTCCAGCTCCTTTCTTAATCATTCCAATTTTGTAATTAGCTTCTTTTACTGCATTTTCATTCAAACTATCCATCAAAATCCCTTTCTTCGTTAGACACCTGATCATTTCAGATCCGATTAATTTAAAGTTAAGATTTTGTGGGCTAAAATGCATTATTTTATACATTCTTGTCCTGAATTGCATTTGCCAATTTGTTACCTTTGTGACCAGTTTGATTTTACCACTCTGAATAATTTGGTATGATCAGCAAAGGTGGCTGCTTATTGCTTAGCCTAACCCTGGATCATATATTCCTAAAATCTTTTCTGATTCTTAATCACTTGTCAGTATATGGGAGTGATTCTCCCTTTCAGCTGAGTTTGCTCACAATCCTTTAATTTGGTATTTATGGGAGGATTTTTTAAAATTCCAAGCATATAATATTTATCCGGCTTATGTTATGACAAATTAGTGTTGTAGCAGTTGTAGAATCCCCATAGTCACATGATCATTTGTGACCTTCACTGACACCTTCTAATGAAGCCAAGAGGGAAGCCAGCAGGAAGTTGCAAAAGGTAACCATGTGATCGTGGGATGCTGTGACACAAC
Organism: Bungarus multicinctus; assembly: GCA_023653725.1. Lineage (NCBI taxonomy): Eukaryota > Metazoa > Chordata > Lepidosauria > Squamata > Elapidae > Bungarus > Bungarus multicinctus. The sequence continues at coordinate 9,192,148 of CM042840.1, read as the reverse complement.
AGGGGTAACTAGGACTGCCAGAATGTCCGTTGTGATGTGACACTGTGCCTGATGATCACCTTGCTAAGTGATGGGAGTTCCTAGTCCCAATTACGGTTGATAAGTGATAACTATGTGTATCTTATTAACCACAAAGAAACTATGCACTTATTTTTCTCTATTCTAGAATATTGGTAGTGTGGTGGCTGCATTTTCCAATCTTCTACATGTCAGAATTCCAAACAGCTATGAAATTAGCACTGCATCTGATGTTCCGTCATCCATCGGAATAATGAATCCACATAGAACAAACCCGGCATTTGAGTACAGACAACATGTGCTGCTTCATGGTGCTCAGCCAGGGACCTTCGGCCCTCCTGGACTAATAGGGCCTTATGGACTCAAGCCACACAATGTCCCATTTTTATCAAGTGGAAGTGGTGAGTCAGTGTGGTGTGTGACCTGCTAATATTTTGTTAATAAATAAAAGGTTAAACTCGGCATTGAAGATTTGAAAAAGGGATTTCAAGATAAAAACTAAATATTCATTACTTTTAAAAAAAATTGTCAGTGATATAAATTGAATTCTGATAAAAGATTTGTAGGATTGGGTATTATTCTGCTTCCAAGGGAACTAATGTGATATCAGTCATTAATCATGATAGTTCCAAACTGCTATAGAAGATACCGAAAAAAATACCAAGAAGGACAACAATGTATAGATAGGTTGAGCCTTTTACTTAGACTATTCAAAATTACAAAGGCACTGAAAAAAATGACTTTTGTCTATTTTTCATATGACTGTTGCAGAATCCCCATGGTCATATGATCAAAATTTGGATGCTTGGCAACTGGCTTGTATTTATGACGGTTGCAGAGTCTCAGGGACACGTGATCCCCTTTTGCAGCCTTCTGACAAGCAAAGTCAATGGGGAAGCCAGATTCACTTAACAACTGTGTTGCTAACTTAACAGCTGCAGTGATTCACTTAACAACTGTGGCAAGAAAGGTCGTAAAATGGAGTAAATCTCATTTAACAACTGTCTCATTTTGCAACAAAAATTTGGGGCTCTGTTAAGACTAACTGTAAATTAGATACAATGAGATGTTGCATTAAGGAATGGTTATTAACTGATATGGAATCCCTGAGGAACCATCTTATTCCCCTCGCTCAGTCTGGTAGAGGAGCCATGCTCCAAATCCCTTCAGCTAAGGAACTGTGGCTGGTGGAATATAGGAAAAGAGCCTTTTCTGCCATGGCACCTAATCTTTGAAACATTATTCCCTTTGAAGTAGATTTCACACACTACCCCGCCTTCTGAAAGGATCTGAAGACCTATTTCTGTCAACTAGCTCAGCACCCTAATAGGACATTTTATGGTTAACTTAGTGTTTTAACTTTGCTGTCTTTTGATGTTTTAACTGTTTTATATCATTATTTATAACATTGTGAGCTGTCCAGAGTCTCTTGATAGTGAGATGGGTGGTATATAAATTTAATTAATTTAGTGGTAATGGAGCAGGTATTTGTAAAGACAAGAATATTTACAGTAGAATGATGCGTACATTAAAAGAATTCGTATTCTTCTCATCTTCAGTTTTGACAGGATATAAAGCACAAAGTTCAAATGTTGCCGATGGTTCGGCATTAAGGTCACAGTGGTGTTCTCATTGTAAAGTGGTAGTACTGGGCAGCGGAGTACGAAAACCTTTCAAAGAACTGCATTTCCTGAAACAGGTATATTTGTATGACGTCCATTTTTAATTGTGTTTTCCCTTATAGTATTAAGGATACAAGAAGTTTGGGACTATTCCATTTCTTGTTGACTATGTTCCAACAGATAAAATTTAAAATTAGTTGAATGCTGCCTATTTTACCTAAATAAAACTTGAAATGTATCAGATATTCCAGGGAAAAGGCACAACAAAGAATCAAAGCAAGCGCCTTGTTTTTTAATCCAAGGCCATAAAATCAGGTGCAGGGGGGAAAGCCATGTTAACTGCTGGCCACTGACCAACTTGCATTGATATTGACTAAGAGGATTATTTTCAGAACGTTTTTCAAGAACTTATAGGAAAGAAGTCTTGTTGTTTTTTGTGTACCTAACTTCTTCTATCTGTATTGTAAGCTATACGTCTGCAAAAGAAGGCACTACATAGTCCACCCACATGACCTCTAACTTTAATAAAAGTATTGCTATGCCCAGGATTTTACTACAATGAATGTTACCTTACCTGGTCTATGGCAATAGCAGTAAAAATATGATGAAGCCCAGCTGCATTAATATTTATTTTGAAAGGGAAAGGAGGGAAAAACAGTTCAGTGATAATCCACGAAACGAAAGTGCATTTCAGGGCTTAAAATATTTCAGACCGTTCAAGATAATGCTGTCTTTTTGATCAGGTACAGAATGATGAGAATGTCCATTCTGAGTTCAGAAAATTTTACACACCCGAGGTATGTTATTAGTGAAATCCTTCAGAATGGTAGTGTTGAATGTTTTTCCAGTCCAACATAAAAGAAATTTCTCAAAATCATGTTTTAATGTAAGTTTCCTACAGTTAATGAAGAGCTTGATGTTTCCGTCATAATTTTATTTTTTTGTTTGGTTTTTTTTTTATTTTTAGGATTCCAAGGAAAAGTCTGATAGAATAGAGAAAGACATTGTCTTCTGTAGTAACAATTGCTTAGTTCTTTATTCAGCATCCATGCAAGCGAAACATTCAGAAAGCAAGGTAAATACTTACCACATACTTGTAATGATAGTGCTTTAATATAGCATTTTAATAAAATATATTTAGAAGATCAAGAGCAATGCAGCTTGTTTAACATTAGATACATGTATTTGTTTTCCATTTTTTGCATCAGTCTGCAATGAAGATTTACCTTTTTTCACATAGGACCTGTATATATGTTTTAAAGTGTTTTAAAATGTAAAAACCAAATTATATATGAATCTATTTTTAAGGGAAAATTTGGACTCTTTAGGATATAATTATTTTAATTATATTCTAGATTTTATATAAAGTGGATATCTTTAAACAATATCTGTACCTCTCAAAGTGCCTCACTCATAACCTTACAAGATTTTGCAATTGATGTTTGAATCTACCACCCTAATGGGAAAATATAAGTGTTACACCTGGATTTCATTTAATAAAAGTGGGTTTAAAGTTATAAATAAATTACTTCAGCTTATCATTTCCCCCACAGTGTTTAATAAGAACACTCATATTTTCCTCTACCAATAAAATAGATGCTGCTGACACTAATAGTAGCTCATACCTTCATCAGATTGGATTGTGCATGACAAAGAAAGAATATAATATGGATATATAACCATCTGTTCAGATACCTTTTGCATTTTCTGAACCTGGTCCAAGATATTGAAATTCCAATTTACAATGATAGAATAGGGGTACAAGTTTATGCTTTGTATCAAGATTTTATGTGCACATTTGTACATATACCTGTGTACATTTCAAAACCAGAGATTCTTTTGGTTAAGAAGGTACTTGTAATTCCTTAAACATTATTTTAATATTCCCAGCTTGTGAATTTTAAAACCATTCAGTCTTGCAAAGTGATTATTAATCCAAGCACATTTCTGTTACTTAGTACATAACTGTGATCTGATTCCAATAATGCCTGCACAAAACTTTTGCTGTGAATCTCTCTTGAACTGCTGTTCTGATTATTTCTCAGGAATCTGCCCCTCCTGAAATCCAATTTCCAATGAAAGAACCTCCAAAAGGTTTCCACCAATATAATACGAACATCTCCACATTTGACGTTCACTGCCTCCCTCAACTGCAGGAAAAAAATTCTCCCCCCTCATCACCCCTTATTATTTTTCCTCCTGCCTTTGAAGCAGCCAAAGTGGAGCCCAAACCAGAAGAACTTAAGGTAACCGTGAAATTGAAACCCCGCTTAAGAACTGTTCCCAATGGCCTTGATGACTGTCGACCAGTGAACAAGAAATGGAAAGGAATGAAATGGAAAAAATGGAATGTACAGATTGTGATTCCTAAAGGAACGTTCAAGCCTTCCTGTGAAGAAGAGATAGATGAGCTTCTCAAGAAACTGGGCACAACCCTTAAACCTGATCCTATCCTGAAAGATTACCGGAAATGCTGCTTCTGCCATGAAGAGGGCGATGGGCTTACGGATGGACCGGCCAGGCTTCTGAATCTGGATTTAGACCTCTGGGTTCATCTGAACTGTGCTCTTTGGTCTACTGAGGTCTATGAGACACAAGCTGGTGCCTTAATCAATGTTGAGTTAGCTCTGCAAAGGGGCTTGCAGATGAAATGCGTGTTCTGCCACAAGATGGGTGCTACCAGCGGCTGCCACAGGTTAAGGTGCACCAATGTTTATCACTTCACCTGTGCCATTAAAGCACAATGCATGTTTTTCAAAGACAAAACTATGCTTTGCCCAATGCACAAACCGAAGAGCACTCATGAGCAAGAACTCAGTTATTTTGCGGTCTTCAGGCGAGTCTACGTCCAGCGTGACGAAGTCCGACAGATCGCTAGCATCGTACAGAGGGGAGACCGTGAGCACACCTTCCGGGTAGGGAGCCTGATCTTCCACAGTATCGGTCAGCTGCTGCCCCACCAGATGGTTTCCTTCCACTCTTCAAAAGTGCTCTACCCAGTGGGGTTTGAGGCCAGCCGGTTGTATTGGAGCATACGATACACCAACCGCCGCTCCCGCTACCTGTGTTCCATTGAAGAGAAGGATGGCTTCCCTCTGTTTGTGATCAGGGTGATTGAGCAAGGACATGAAGATATGGTGCTGACTGGCCTGACTCCAGAAGGTAAACTAAAACCTGGGAACCCTAGTCAAGCTAGGCCAAGGAGATCTGATTGAATTGATGCACGTTGATGTCTAAAATACCCAGAGGAAAGCAGCTTGCCTATTTATGAGATAGTCTTTTTAAGCACTGCATTTCTTTACTTCATGTGAAAAAAAAACCCCAAATACTTTTTATTTTACAAAACGAAAGCCAAAATGGAAAAAAAATCATAAATGATGACAAGGTGTAATTTGTCATGAATCTGACATACATGAGAATGTATTTACCTATTTTTAAGAACAGTTAAGGACCAGATGGTTTTTACCATGTCCTGATGTGTAAAACTCAAAATGGGTGTGTTTTCTTTTTCATATTACTGTACCTTCTTTATAGTTATGTGGCATTTTCTGGTTACTTTGGAAGCTGATAGCAAAACCAGCCTGAAATCACATCACCAGGGTTTGATTGTCTTGCTTTGGAATGTTTCCATTCTAACATTTATAAACTCCCCACCACCCCTCAGGCCTTTAAGAAAACACCTAGTCAGGAGAAGATTACTAGCTTGAAAATTCTGATCTTGATTTAATACTAGCTTAGGAATGTATCTAAACCTGGAAAGCAAAATTATTGAAGAATTCATCCCAATAATATGTAAGGCTATTTCCCATGATAAATTCCTTTAGAAAATGTTAATTATCTTTATCATCTTTCTATCTTTCCAATATTTATTGTATTTTTCCCTATACAGATGTTTGGGATAAAATCCTTGAGCCTGTTGCATCTATACGGAAGACCTCTGAAATGCTCCAGTTATTCCCTGCGTATCTCAAGGGCGAAGATCTTTTTGGCCTGACTGTCTCTGCAGTGGCTAGAATAGCTGAATCAGTGAGTTTTTGGGCAATGGTGCCAGGCTGAATCTTCACCAATTCTTGCTTAGTAATAATCAGTATTTGGCATTTGTGGCAATTGTTTATAGAATACATTAGAGAAGAGTTCTGTAGTTGGAACAGCAGAACTTAACAAAATATGAAATTCATCCTTAGAACAAAAAACATAGAGACAGATACACAGACACGTACTTTCTGTCCTGTGCAAATAAATCAGAGCCATTTCCCTGGTTGGTGGGAGTGGGAATGTAAAGGGGGAAAATAAATCCAGTTGTGTATTTCGAACTGCCTAGAATTGTTCGGCAGTGATGGCATATACATTTAATAAATAAACAATACTTACAGCACAGAACATGCTGGCCCTAAAATTTTTATCATCTTGGGGTTTGGGGCTCTATATTTTAAAAGAAAATAGAAGGGAAACAGGAAACAGTTCAGTGCGCTCTTTGTTCTTCTTTCCTTGTTGTGAAGAAGATGGTTCTGTTTCAAGAGTCGTTCCATCGGTTCTTCTGCCGTTTCACTGACCCAGTTTCCTTCATGTTACAGCTTCCTGGGGTTGAGGCCTGTGAGCGTTACACCTTCCGTTATGGCCGAAACCCCCTCATGGAGCTGCCTCTCGCCATCAACCCCACTGGCTGCGCTCGTTCTGAGCCCAAAATGAGCAGCCACATCAAGAGGTTTGTGTTAAGGTATTTTCTTTTAAATTCACATAGTACAGCCCAGGGTTTATAGGCTACGTAGGATACTCTGCTTTTGTGTGCTGCTTACAAACCCTGCTGTCTTTGGCTGTGTATGTGGCCCATCCAAGTTTGGGCAACTGCTTTAGTGTCTCTGCTAGTTGGCTTTGAATGTCTCTTTACCTAGGAGCTATTTTATGATTCAAAACCTTGCAACATTCAGAGAAATCTTCAGTTTTCCTTCTCTGTTTCTTTTGTTCTATGACCCTTTGGTACAGGCCTCATACCTTGAATAGCACCAGCACTTCAAAGTCATTTCAGAGCACAGTTACAGGAGAACTAAATGCACCTTACAGTAAACAGTTTGTCCATTCGAAGTCTTCTCAGTATCGGAAGATGAAGACCGAATGGAAGTCCAACGTCTATCTGGCACGGTCGCGTATTCAGGTCAGTTTGGACCAGGAAAGTATTAATTTTTTTTTTGTATTGAAAATACCAGATGTATTTAAAAATAGCACTTATTTAATAAGCATATTTTATATATTTTTTTTCATTTACATATTCATGCTAGTTTATCCTTCATTGAAACTCACTATTTGTTTATTTATTACTAGCATCTGTTTGCTGCCTACTTGAACAACTCCATTAAATTGCAAGTGATTAATCTCCATTGAACATAGTGGAACTTTCTCTCAGTATAGGTAGTCCTCCACTTAGGACTGGTCACTGAGCGACCATTTAAAGTTACGAAGGACATTCCCATAGCTACTTATGACCTGGTTTCAAAGTCCTGATGACCTGTGTTCCCACTCCCCCATGATCGCATTATCATATTTCATGCACTTGGCATTTAAGGCCATTTGCATCATCCCATGGTCACATGACCATGAATTTTTTCCCTCCCATAAACCACCATTTACTTCTTGCAAAACACAAAACACCCGTTGGGTACAATGCGTTTGCTGTGGCATTCACTTTGAGTTTGCATTCTTTAAAGTCATATGATTGGCACAATCATGTGGTGACCTGCTTAGTGACCACAACTCATGCTCATAATTCCGGGTTCAGTTACTGTCATAAGTCAAGGACTACCTGTAACCATTGTAGCATTAGTTGAAAAGAATTGTAGGATTGTTAAACTATCTTAAGTGGCCATATGGGATTTTTGAGATCAATTTAAATCAGCAGAAGAGGCCAGTGATGTGCTCTGTTACCAAATCATTCCTGCCTTTTCAGGGCCTGGGTTTATATGCTGCTAGAGACATTGAAAAGCACACTATGGTAATTGAATATATTGGAACCATCATTCGCAATGAAGTAGCCAACAGAAAGGAGAAGCTTTATGAATCTCAGGTATTCCATAAGACAAGAAGCATTTGCATTTCAAGCTTTGTGGGACATGGAGGATCTAATGAGGACAAGAGTTCCATGGGTTTCTTTAAGGCGCTTTGGTGCTAATTATGACTTTACAAGGTTTTATAGGTTTTTCATATAGATTTTAATAATATTTGTATTTTCATTGATAACATCATCCTAAGTGCTGTAAATAAGGGAAAGGCTAGCTGGCTGACTGACTGGTTATCTCTCTTTGTCCATCCATCCATTCATCCATCCATCATCTATCAGTCTACATCTATATCTATCTCACTATATCTGTCTTATCTATCTTGAAGCACTGGGGCATGTGTGTATGTGCGTGTATGTATTTAATTGTTCAGATAAATTTGTTGTGAACCAACCATAGCAACATTTGATTCTTCCATTTGTAGAGGCTAAATGTGACTATGATTAAGTTATGTTTGAGCCTTGGAGTTTCATTTTTGGTGTTTCCATTCTCAAAATCCTAACAAGAATGCTACTGTTTTGGAAAAAGACATTAAAGTTTTCAATGTTTTAATAAACCTTTGGATTGTAATTACAGTTCAGGCGTGGCTACATATCATATCTTTGAATATTGATACTTGTTATGCTAGCTTAGACCTTTTCTTTTCTCTCCTTTCTGATTTCCTCCCCACAGAATCGTGGAGTATACATGTTCCGCATTGATAACGAACATGTCATTGATGCCACATTGACTGGGGGTCCTGCAAGGTGAGTAGTTCTAGAACAGTGGTGTGGGCACGTGTGCCATTGCCCCAGCTCAGCTCCAACGCATTTCTCCATGGCATTTCTCTCCGTCCTTTGCAGGGAAACCAAAGTTTCCCTGTAAACGATGAAACAGAAGCTCATGAAAGAAAAAGATATATATCACCTCTTGCAGAGCTACTGATGTTGGGATGCACCACCTCCCGATGGCCAGCTACACTTTGGGTGTTTGCACATGCGGGAGGCGCCTTGCAGTTTGGGCATGCGTGCACGCTCTTTGGTCACTCGGTTCCTAAAAGGTTCACCATCCATGGTCTAGAAGGAAACTAGTGCTGGATTAAAGGTAAAGGTTTCCCCTGTCCAATCATGTCTAACTCTAGGGGTGGTGCTTATCTCCATTTCTTGGCTGAGGGAACCAGCATTGTCCATACAGATTTTCCATGGTCATGTGGCTGTAGGCCAGAGGCTCGTGGAACACTGTTACCTTCCACCAAAGTGGTACCTATTAATCTACTCACATTTGCATGCCTTCAGTTTCTAGGTGGGCAGGAATTGGGTCAGGAAGGGGAGCTCACTCTTTTTGTGGAACTTAGTTCTTGAACTCAGGCTGTCAGTTCTCCAGCTGATAAGCTCAGCATCTTTAATGGCTGAGCCACTGTGCCCCAGTGTCGGATTAAAATGGGTCAAATTCAGCCTTGGAAGCTGACTGAGTGCCTATTGTGCCAGCCAATTATCTGCATGGGATAATTGTGGAAAAGATTGGAGGAAGGTGTGCTGTATAGGATACCACCCTGGGCTACTGACAAACAGATCACAAGACATCCATGGTCTGTTTATTTTTGGGAGAAACTTCACTTGAAACTTGTTTCCACAGCAGCCTAAGTTGGTATTGTCTTTATCACCAGTAGTACCTTCCTACTATATTGCAACCTTGTTGTCTTATTTCCTAACTTTAAATACCCAATTTTATATTTTGTTGCTCAAAGTATCATATAGTAAAATTATTGCACAATATATAAAAATATCTATACTTCTCTTCCCTCCCCTACCTCCGTAGGTACATTAACCATTCCTGTGCACCCAACTGTGTGGCTGAGGTGGTAACCTTTGAACGGGGACATAAGATCATAATTAGCTCTAACCGGAGAATCCAGAAAGGGGAAGAGGTACGGTTTATATGGCTTTTAGTACCATGCATATATTCATACAATGAATATTCTGTTGCTACTTTTTGCAAAGAACAAAATACTTGGTATTGATGGCTGGCAGACAGAGCCTTGCTCTCTAGAGTAAAGTCTGTAGGAACCTTAGAGTTTGCTCTCTAAGCGGAAGCAGTTTCCCATCTGAAATGCCTTTTTGTTTTTCCTGGGATGCATCCTATTGAAGGCTGGCATGTTTAGGATCCAAAGGGAATTTATTTATTTTTTTTGGGGGGGGGCAGAAGGGCCTTAGCAACTGGAGCAATTTGCCCTTCGTTAAAATACAGGCCAAAGGCATTTTTTTTTTTGCGGGGGGGGGGGGGGGGGGAAGAAGATTGGTGTCCCTTTAGGGCAAAGAATTGAGACTGAACTAACACGTTAATGAAATAATAGACTTTGTCCAGGAAATAATAAGGAATATTCTAGGGTTGTCTCAGGACTCCTTACCTTTTAAGACAGTTGTTATGATTCCCCTTATAGGGTTGGGTTGTCTACAGGCCAGTTTGGTCTCTAGTGGTTAAGGCTCCAGATTAGAAATGAGGTGAGTTCTAATCCTGCCTTAGGCATGAAAGCCAGCAAGGGGACTTTGGACCATACCAGTTCCTCTCTCAGCCCAGCCCACCTCACAGGGTTGTTACTGTGGGAAAAATAAAAGGAAGGATTATTAGATATGCTCGCCACCTTGAGTTATTTATAAAAAGGCAGGGTAAAAATAAACAGATAGTTTGTACTTCTCACTTTTTATTCATTTTTATACAATGTTTATGTTGAAAATACATATACCTTTTAATTCTGGACTAATAATTAAAGCTAATTGGCCCTTTTCATTTCAGCTGTGTTATGACTATAAGTTTGATTTTGAAGATGACCAGCACAAGATTGCATGTCACTGTGGGGCTGTAAACTGCCGAAAATGGATGAACTAGATGCATTCCTTACTCCCTCTTGAGGGCTGCGTGTCCCAAGGAAGAAGTGATTTTTGATGCTGTTCATTTGCAGGGTGGGGATGTGTTACGTGTATGAAAACAATCGCTTCTCTCAAGTCATCTCTTCTACTCCAGTGTAAAGTGAGCACCAGAAGCCAGCTGGCAGTATATGGAGTTAGGCCTGGCTTCAGGAAACTGATCTCCAGACCAGTCCAGCACTTTTGATTTCATTAAAAGAGAAATTTCTTTTCACTAAAGAGAAATCAGACTCGGGCAGAGAAGCTGTGGCTGACCTGCTGAAGGGCAGTGGGGCACTAATGAATGTAGACTGAAATCACCAGCGTAAGGGAGATATCCAAAGTGCTGGCCACAGCCTTACTTACTAAAGGGGCAGGCCCTCTAAACACAGGAAAAAAAAAATTAAAAACGTAGACACCACTGAACAAGGAATGTACTGAAATGACTTCCTTAGGGATAGAGCTAAGGGAAAAATAACTTGCACTAAAATACATTTAAAATACTTGATTCCATGAGTCAGTTTATTGTAGTTTTGATTTCTGTAAAATAAGAGAAACTTTTTGTATTTATTATTGAATAAGTGAATGAAGCTATTTTTGAAAGGAAAAGTTAGAAGCCAAGCTGCTGCTGTTACCTGCAGAACTAACAAACCCTGTTACTTTGTATAAAAATGTAAATATTTTGAGGATAAAAGTACAGTATAAAAAAATAGGAATTGACCAAATGCTACCAGATCTTGCAGCAGTTCGGGTGCTTATTAAACTTAATAGGGATGTTACAATATGATTTCGTGTATTAAACCTGTCATTACAATTGTGGGTAACCAAAATCTCAATTTAAGAGAGATTTTACTTTATTTTTTTAATCTTTAAAGCAGGCTGTTATGCTGTATTGACTTTTTTTGAAGCAACCCTTCAGATTGATTAGAGAGCATGTAAATTACAGCAGTGGTTTTTGTACATGTTTGAGGAAATTTAGACTGATCTATTTTATTTGTATTATATTGTTACATCCCTATTTCTAAAATCAGGTTTTTTTTGTGTGTGTAGAATTTGTGATAACTGTGAATAACTGCTAAAACCACCCAAACTAGATGCTGAACATTGATTTTCTTTTCCAACAGAAATAGTGGAGATTATATGAACTGTTCAGCTTACACTAAAATTATGTAATGAAACTAGGAATGTGTAGTGAGAGCGTAAGTCAATAGCTGCCTTCTTGAAAAGTAAAATTAAGGAAAAATTATAGAAATTGTGCTTTCAGCTGCAGGACTCTGCCAATAGAATTTTGAAAAAAAGTAATTTAAAATGTGTTTGTATGAATTGTTTTTGTTTACATTTCTTTAAAAAAATAAACACTGTTTGTGTTTGCTTGTAATCAACATTTTGAACCAGGTTAGCTTTTTTATTTTGTACTTTCAATTCTGGTACTGACACTTCACAGTCTAAATATTAAAAAAATGAAGTTTTTTTGTGTGCACAGCTAAGGTGGACTGTAAAACTGGTAGTATATTCAGTGATACAGTTCTGAACTTGTAATGTATATGGCATGATGTATTTTTATCTTACAGAATAAATCATTGTATATATTTTTCTCTTGATAATAGCTGTATGAAATTTGTTTCTTGAATATTTTTCTTCTCTTGTACAATATTCCAACATCCTACCAGTATTTGTCTTACAGGTTATTATTCTGTTCTGTATAATAGTTATCTAATGTTGGCAAAAATGAATTTTTGAAATATACAGAGTGTTATGGGATTTGAAATTTGTGGAAACAAATTTAGAAAATCAGCATTTACAAATAAAATATTTTACATCTATAAATATTTTAATATTTTCCTTTATGTCAGGATGCAGCAATCCTGAATATATTATTTCCAGGGATACACCAAAAAGGTTGTTTTTGCCATCAAGAAGATACCTTAAGATAACTCAGTGCTGTACCCAAAACCCAATTCTACCAAAACAGATGTATATGTAATATAAAAGTATAGAAAACATAATTGCACAGATTATGTTTTATGCATAACATAATTTACATTTAATAAATGATCATGCTAGTAGTTCCAGTTAATTTTTTTCCATTTTGGACATCCTTAATAATTATAGAACCTGCTCTTTGGAATTTAAAAAAAAAAGCCTATTTAAGATTATTGTAGCCTTCTCTCTTTCCCAAAGTTTTTGATTATATCATATGAACAATTGATTCTGCACACTTAATTGGATAACAGAGGATTAGGAAGAGTTTTCTACCAACAGACTGGCTGGTTTCATTAAATTAAAACAAAAAGATACTGTTACAAAAGTTAAAATCATAAATGGCATAAGGTACTCAAGCATTTAATGTACACTAGAGACCAAAGGGACAGTGGCTAATATGAGTGTCAATAACACCTAGTGTTAATAATAAAAAATGCAATACAAAATACATAAAAATGGATATTTGTTGTCTCTCCATGATATTGCAAAGATAAATGATAAACATTTTCCTAGACATAATACTTTAATGTGCTACCTGATTTTAAGGAGGAATATCACAACCTTAACTAGAATCTAATCCCATTCACAATCCTTAATGTGGGCCTTAAACCTAGCACTGCATAAATTAAGGACCAGGTTTACTAATGAAAGTTTTCGGTCCAGTATCAAATTCAAGCTTTTCACAAATATTTATGTGTATCAGTAACTTGTAAAATATAAAAGGATCTGGGTTTTTTTAACTTCTTCACAAACAAATGGGGTGGAACTGAGTATGGTAAAAATCAAGCAATGTACAGGTAAGTTCCACAATTTACAATCATCACTTAGCAACCATCTGAAGTTACAACTGATCCAAAAGGGATTTATGATCTGGATTCGAAATTCTGACAATGGAAGTTTGTTCCTTCAGCACCTCACCAAAATCTGGGCATTTTTTAATGGCTCCATTTATGGCCATCTGCAGCATCCCACAATCATTGATCATGTTTTACGATTATTTTGCCAAAAACTGACATTTACATCAAATTTTCAGGAAAAATGTACCCATAGAAAACCATTGGTTTGCTTATCAATTGCTGCAAAAAGTTGTAAAATCATTTTACAATTGTTACAACATAAAACCATAATAGGCAGTCTCTATTATAGTTACATAACAAGGCCTATCTGTAAACTTTTTTTAAAATAGTGTTTTGTACTGCGACATTCCAAACTGCCTTGCAAGAATAGAAAGGTTATGCCACCTTCCCATTCCCCCTCGTTTATCAATCATCCTCTCATGCAGAATTTCTCAAGGTTTAAGATGTCTGCATTTCAACTCCCAGAATTCCCCAGTTGAGGAGTCCAGACTGTTTCAATGCTGCAACTCCCACAATCGCCCTTTGGGCTTTCTGGCAAACAAGGGAGGCTTGGTTGGCGGGGCGGGGGGAGGTATAGCATTGGGAGCTGCATTGAAGCAGACAAGTGCTACATGGTTTTCGGAATCATGAAAATGGCATCCCTGTTCAAATATGATAGGATGTGACAAACGGACATTTGATTAGGTGAAAATTAATAAAATTATTTACAAAAAAGACAGAGCTAAACATACTTTTCTCCAGAATTCCAGCCATGAACTGAAATGAAAAAAGTACCATAATACTTCTGCAAGAAATACTGGCAAAACACAGTAGATTTCTGACAAGACCACTTAGGCCGGCTTCATTAGATGCATCCGTTAATTAAATTATGTTGTCCTAATTATGACTTAGAATATTTCCTTATACTGTTGGGCTCCCAAGAAATGTCATCGTACTTTTTACTCCTGCAGAAAGGAGGGGCAAGAAATGCAGCCACTTCTGCTCCACTTGAAGATTGCCATCCATTGTGATTTCTAACCTTCATTAAAATAGTTTCCTTTAAGTGTTCAGGGAAAGAAATAGCAGCAAGGATTGCCAGCCTTAGAAAATAATGCACTAAGCCAAGAGTCCCTGCACAAGTGGGCATTCCTTGAGGCGGTACTCAATTCTCCAAGCGCCACTGCTGAAGGGATGAGCCATCGCATATGGCCATGGTGACGTAGCCTTTGAGATTAAGTGGGTCAACCACCTTCATGCACTGTCCAACAGATACCTGATACAGCCGGTTGTTTTTCTGCAGAAAGAAACAGCAGGTGAGATAAAACGGTTCCAAACCTATTCTTGCAGCCACATTGTTCTTTTTGGCAGGCTGATGGTGTTACTTAGGTGCTCCCGTGCCAGCTCTGCCATTAATAGCAATAGTAACAGCAATAACACTTAGATAATACAGCGCGCTCTGGGCAGTTTATAATGCATGCATTATTTGAATATTGCCCCCAACAATCTGGGTCCTCATTTTATCGACCTCGGAAGGATGAAAGCTAAATCAAACTTGAGCTCGCCAGGATTCACCACTCATGTAAAATCTACCTATCTGGCCTTGAAAGACCTAGTTTTGATTAAAAGTACTTTCATTCTTCTGCAAATATTTTTGCTTCTATAAATTATTAGTCACCAATAAAATTAAAATACCTTGTATAATTGCCACTTCCCAATTCCAGATTTAGACCATGACCACTCTACTAGTGAATTAAGGCTAGGTATTTTGGCACTGTCCTACTAACAGTTTTAGCAGGCGCCAGGTTAGAAGGCAGGAGATGGCGAGTTCTAGTCCCATCTTAGGCATGAAAGCCAGCTGGGCGATTTTGGGACCAGTCCCTTTCTCAGCCCAAATCACCTCACAGGGTTCTTGGGTGGGGAAAATAGGAGAAGGATGAGCCTTGGTGGCGCAGTGGTTAGAGTGCAGTACTGCAAGCTACTGCTGACTGTCGGCTGCCTGTAATTTGGCAGTTCAAATCCTACCAGCTCAAGGTTGACTCAGCCTTTCATCCTTCCAAGGTCGGTAAAATGAGGACCCAGATTATTGGGGGCAATATGCTGACCAGAGATGGTATTCAGCAGGTTCTGACTAGTTCTGGAGAACCGGTAGTGGAAATTTTGAATAGTTTGAAAGACCGGCAAAGCCCACCTCTGACTGGCCCCGCCCCCATCTATTCTCTGCCTCCCATCGAGTCCCAGCTGATCGACTGGTTCTTCTTTGGTTGCCCTGCACAGAAGAATGGAGCTGGAAAGCAGGTTAGTGGGGTGGGGAGGGAATGGGGATTTTGCAGTAACCTTCCCCTGCTACGCCCACCAAGCCATGCCCACAGAACCGGTAATAAATTTTTTTGAATTTCACCACTGATGCTGACCCTGTAAACCGTTTAGAGAGAGTTATAAAGCACTGTAAAGCGGTATTTAAATCTAAGTGCTATTGCTGTTGCTAAAGTAATAAATAAATAAATAAATAAATAAATAATAAATCATACTGAAAGGCAAGGATTTAAGCTTTCAAAACTATCAAACTGGTCAAAACCATTTTTGTCCATGTGGCATATTCCTAATTGGAGGCCTTGCCTTGTGAAAGATCCACAGCCAGTAAGGTTAAGCTTTCTCATGAATATCTAGATCATACAATAATCTATGTAAACAGGAACTCATCCATGCACAAAGAACCAATTCTCAAGCTTATATAAACTTTAACAATCTTTAGCCAGAGCTACACTAGAACGAAATTCGTCCTGACCAAATTCACTTACTCCAAGTAGCCACTGTTGAGAGCCTCCTGAGCCATGGCATTTCATAAGGCGTGGTGGATCGGACGTGCGTGTTTCAGATACATCCAAACACAAGAGGTTATTTAAGATTAATTCATGATCCTCGTTGTATATCCATACCTACGAAATTAATTACGAATATTTTAGGATCACTAGGAACCTATGTTTGAGGATGGTTTGATCACGAAGGAGAGAAAACTACACACCCTTCTCTTTCATTGTGTCAGTATCATCTGTGTGTGTTTCCCACCCTAGAGAAAAACTATTTCGTACTGCAGGGAATATTATTTAAGATGACGTGCTGTTGATTAGCCAAGGAAATTATGAAATTAACAAACCAACCAAATCACTTCTGCTCATATGACCCTCTCCAACCATCCAGATGGAACAGCAAGAAAAATTCTTATATAGAAATAGCTGCACTGAGATAGAAGCAAGTGAATTAGCTCGATTGGCAGGTTCATGTTTCCAAGCTGATACATTTTGCTGTTAATTAAAAAAAGTAGGTGAATTTACCGACGTTAATACTGAATGAAAAGGCACTTAAAAGTTGCATATATACCAAACAAATAACAGCTTCCTATTAATTTTGCTTCTGTTTGGATGATCTCAAAAGACCCCCTGCCCTTTGTTTCCATCTGTCTGTTCTTTCACATTTCACAGGCACATTTCCAGCTTCATTAGATTTGTTTCATGTAATATTTACTTAAATTCAGAACTTCTTTCCCCAACTTGGTATTTTTCATATGTGCTGGACTCCAATTCCCATAACATTACCCAATGTGTCCAAGGAATTTGGAAAGCTGATTCAATACAATTTGAAGGGCAGATAATGAAACAAGCTGGAAATCTATTGCCACACAGAATACAATTTTAACCAAGGAACCCCTCAATGTTTAACATATAATGGTTGATTTCTGAAAATACTGAAAATTCAGGGAAAAAAAGAATTAAAAAGTGATTTATTTCCTCGCTTTCCATAAAGTTTAGGCATAAATGTAAACCAATCTATAGATTATAGGATTTTTTTAAATTTGTCCTCCAGTGTGCGAACTCATTTGTGAGTGTCTATGGAGATTCTCAGTCATCCAGGTTCCAAAGCTGCTTTTTCAAAAGGCAACTGAACATTGTTTTTCCTTGAAGACATTTCGCTCCTCATCCAAAAAACTTCTTCAGTTCCGACTGAATGTGGGGGGATGGAAGGATGGAAGGATTTATATTCCTTGCAATCATCTACTCATCATCCCTCTTTCTGGAGTCGTTAAGGCCACTTTCTCTGTGCCTTTTCACCTAAATAGTGCAAATGGACGTGGAACCTTCTTGGAATGGCTGAAAGGACTTTGTTGTAAACAGGAGATAAACAACCAGTTCACAAACACATGGCACAACATCAGAGAACAAACCCATCAGGACCAGATTTGACAATCCATGTGCATTTGAAGGACAGAAGCTACTCCTTTGAAGACAGCAAAGTCCACATTCTGGACAGAGAGGACCACTGGTTTGGAAGTGGGATCCAAGAGGCCATCTACATTAAGATAGAACAGCCCCCTCTCAACAGAGGGAGGCTGGAGAGAGAATATGACTTACCTCTCTCCTGTTTACAACACAGTCCTTTCAGCCATTCCAAGAAGGTTCCACATCCATTTGCACTGTTGAGGTGGCCCTGAGGGCACAGAGAAACCTCCAAGTGGCCTCCATGGCTCCCAGAAAGAGGGCTAATGACCAGATGACAGCAAGGAATATAAATCTTTCCATGCTTCACCATTCACTCAGAGCTGAAGAAGCAAAACGTCTTCGTGGAAAAACAAATTCCAGCTGCCTTTTGAAAATGTATCTTTGGAACAATTAGTTTGCAAGTGTGGCTGTAATAAATAACCATTTGCTCTTAACCAACAGCCCACGAATGAATAGTGAATTAGAACCTAAAAACTTAATTTCAACACTTGAAAAAAAGCAATGGGTCTTGATTTTAGCGTAGGACTCACCTCTTTTCCCACCATCAGCATAAAAGTACAGAAAAATTTCCCACCAGCCTAAGCTTCTCATTACAAAGGGGACATAAGGGGGAAACCACTAGTGGGCCAGAAACACTCATGTCCACTTTTTTAAAAATAATTTATAAGCTTTAACCATGGCTAACTATGGACAGTTTGCTACACAGCTGGCACTTTTCTGTAATGCACCTAAATTCAGGTTTTTAACAAACAAAACTGTATTCTAGATTTACTTATTTATTCAGCGTATGGCATGTAATCTAGTTGGTCAAATTTGTCCATGTGTATCTGTGAAGGGAGAAGGTGGGGGTAGATGCATTCAGTGAATAAAGGGATGAAAACTGCTTTAGCTGCAGATACTTTTCTGAAATCTGCTAAGCTGTGGTGACAGTTAATGCACCACCCCTGGGAAGAGATGTCGCTCTTTTTAAGGTATAATTTTCAGATATACTGTTGATCCAAATAGCAGCTGGATCTGCATAGCCCTAAGAAGAACTTGACCTAAGAAAGCCCTAAACTGTCCAGAATAATTTTTCTCCACCTGATGCCTCCAGAAAAGTTACAAAACTCAGATTATATCACAAATAGCTCCTGACCTAGATCAACAGGCTTTTGTTATCTGTAAATTGTGGGATTTACAACAGGTCTAAAGGTGCCCAAGTTGGATAAAGCTTATCCTAGAACAGTGGTGGCTAAACTTTTTGACACCGAGTGTTGAAACAGAAGTGCACGCGAAACCAGAAGAGCAGCTGCCTGACGTATGCACGGGAGTGCCAGGAACCGGGCTTAGCTTCCCAGCACACGCATGCATGCCGGCCACCTGGTCTTCCATTTTCTAACATGCATGCATGTGCGAAGATCAGCTGGGTGACACTCATATGAGCTCCAGGGAGCTGCTCTTCTGGTTTCCGCGCTCCTGCATGCGCAAAGACCAGCCGGCTGGCACGCGCATGCGCTCTAGGGAGCTTCTCTTCTGGTTCCTGGCGCTCCCACACACACAATGACCAGCTAGGTGGCGCCGGAACCCAGGAGAGTAATGGACAATGGCTCTGTGTGCCACTTCCAGCATGTGTGGCATAGGTTCGCCATCATGGTCCTAAAGCATTGATAACCAGGATCTAAACTGGCTACCTCTCAGCCAAAAAACATGCTCTTAGATAGGGGCTCTGCTACCAAATCTTAGAGGGAGTCTTCGGTTCAGGGATGTTTGTTTTTTTTAAAGCAAGATAAAATCAGCTACTCATAAGCATTTTGAGATTAATGATGTTCAAAAGTAAATTTAAGTTTGTGTGATAAATGCCTTTTGCCTACCTGGCAAGGCCAGACTCTGGGTTGTATTTGCAGAGACAGCACGGAGGGGAAGAATGACCCACTGACAGGTTTCCGCATTCTAGGAAAATTAGGACTGTCCTTAGCAGGAGTTAAGAGAAGAGAGGCTGATCCAACATAGGCACAGGCAACGTAGCTCTTGATTTCTGAGTGGGGGATGCAATAAACTTCACGCTTCTCTTCAGTAAGAAAAAGACCTATCGGGCAGTTCTAATACAAATCTCATGGCTTTCCTTCACAAATTATTTTTTTATCAATTGTTGACAATTCTGAAAGCCAAATATGTCAGCACTTCTTGCCCTAGAAATGTTATCTTCCCTCTCTTATCTTGCTGTTGGGAGATTAAAGTTAACTTAGATGTAAACAAATGCCAACTCCTCAAGATACAGTCTATATCTGTTATACCTGGTATATACTAAGCGTCTTCTAATTGGTAGTCTTGAAGCAAAAATCAAAGGGATAGTAAAGATCTGTAAAAACTGATAAGAAAGAATATAAGAGGAATATTAGAAGGGGGAGCGCGGGAGGACCCCTTGCAGGGACAGGCTGAGGATTTTTCAAAGTTCCTGGTGGATAAAATCACTCAGATCCGGGATGGCTTGGACTCCGAATGGGCAGTTCTGGGTGGGGAATCGGGGGCGGAATTTGGAACAGTCATTTGGGACGAGTTTGATCCTGTGACCCCCGAAGATGTGGACAGGTTACTGCGGGGACTGAATGCGACCACATGTTTATTGGACCCGTGTCCCTCCTGGCTGGTGTTAGCCACCCGGGAGGTGACACGAGGTTGGTTCCAGGGCATTATTAACGCTTCCTTGAGTGAGGGATATCTACCCGCCGCCTTGAAAGAGGCGGTGGTGAGACCCCTCCTCAAGAAACCGTCCCTGGACCCAACTTTGTTATCTAATTATCGTCCTGTCTCCAACCTTCGCTTTATGGCGAAGGTTGTTGAGAGTGTGGTGGCACAACAGTTTCCCCAGCACCTGGATGAAGCTGTCTATTTGGATCCACGCCAATCGGGCTTCAGGCCCGGGCACAGCACAGAGACGGCGCTGGTCGCATTGGTGGATGATCTCTGGAGGGCCCGTGACAGGGGTTATTCCTCTGTCCTGGTCCTCCTAGATCTTTCGGCGGCTTTTGATACTGTCGACCACAGTATCCTATTGCAGCGGCTGGGGGGGTTGGGGGTGGGAGGCACCGTTATGCGGTGGTTCTCCTCCTTCCTCTCTGACCGCTCGCAATTTGTGTTGGCAGGGGGGCAGAGGTCGGCCCCGAGGCCCCTGGTTTGCGGGGTGCCTCAGGGGTCGGTGCTCTCGCCCCTCCTGTTCAACATATATATGAAGCCGCTTGGTGAGATCATCCGTGGCTTTGGGGTAGAGTTCCATCAGTACGCTGATGACACCCAGCTGTACATCTCTACCCCGGGCCACCCCGATGAAGCCGTCGAAGTGATGGCCCGATGCCTGGAGGCCGTGCGGTGTTGGATGGGGCGGAACAGGCTTCAGCTCAACCCATCTAAGACTGAGTGGCTGTGCTTCCCGGCACCCCGATACAGCCGGCTGGTTCCATCGCTGGCTGTGGGGGGGGAAATTCTTGCCCCCACAGAGAGGGCCCGCAATCTGGGTGTCCTCCTGGATGTACGGCTGTCATTGGAAGATCATGTGGCGGCCGTCGCCAGGGGGGCTTTTGGACAGGTCCGTAGGATCTACCAGTTGCGGCCCTTTCTGGATCGGGATGCGCTTCGCACGGTCACTTCCGCCCTGGTGATCTCCCGCCTAGACTATGCCAATGCTCTCTACATGGGGCTGCCCTTGAAGAGCATCCGGAGGCTCCAGTTGGTGCAGAATGCAGCCGCGAGGGTGGTAATGGGGGCACCTAGGGGCTCCCATGTTATGCCACTTCTACGCGGGCTGCATTGGCTCCCGGTGGCCCTCCGGGTGCGCTTCAAGGTCTTGGTCACTATCTTTAAAGCGCTCCATGGCTCGGGACCAGGTTACTTGCGAGACCGCCTCCTGCCACCATCGGCTTCCCACCGACCGGTACGCTCCCATAGGGTGGGCCTCCTCGGGGTGCCGCCGGCTGGACGGCTGGCGACCCCGAGGGTGCGGGCCTTCTCATTGGGAGCACCCCCTCTCTGGAAACGAATTACCCCCGGAGATAAGGGCCGCCCCGATCTCATGGCCTTCCGTCGGTTGCTCAAACGCATTTATTTCGGCAGGCCGGACTGGCCTAGGGGTTTTTAAATTTAATTGGGTTTTAATCTTTTTAATACTTGTTTATATTTTATTAGAGCCATATTGGATTTCAGTTTTAAATTTTATATATCATGGTGTCTCATACTTTGTATATTGTATATGGGTTTTTATTGGCTGTTCACCGCCCCGAGTCCCGTCGGGGAGAGGGGGCGGTATATAAATCAAATAATAATAAATAAATAAAAATAAATAAATAAATAAATATGCTTACTGAATGACTGCCAAAATAAGGAAGCTGTCAGGATTCCGGCAGTAGCCCTAATCAAATCATGAGCTGTGAGCCAAGCTTCAAAAACTCCAGAGGATTAGACACAGAAATATTTTACGAGTTGACAGAAACAAAATCTAAGTACAGGTAGTCCTTGACTTATGACTAATCCTTTAGCAGCTACCTGAAGTTAAGACAAACTCCAACAACTCAGCAACCAGCCCATATTTATGGCCAGTTGCAAAGCCTCACAAAAATCACCACAATTTATATTTTTTGCCAGAAACCCAGCATTTACTTCTGCTTCCCAGTGAAAATGGCCATTGCAAATAATGGGTTTGCTTAATGACTGTGGCATTCATTTTATGACCCCCATGTTCATTTAACAACCACTGTTAAAAAAGATTTAAGGGGGTCATCATATGATGAGCCCCCTTAATAAACAGCACAAGTTGTGACTGCAATTCTGGCTCAGTTAAGGACTACCTATGGAACCAAAGATTGTCCCAGGAGTCCATGATCTCCAGAGCAACCACTGTCCTCTCCACAATGAACTCAGCCATTGGAGGAGGAAGCATCCAATCCAAACACAGAGGAGAAATGAATCCCATCCCTTTTTGTCATGGCCAGATCATGGCCAGATCACTCGGTTAAGAGGGTCAGCAAGGGTAGAAGACCCATTGGAAGGGTTCAACCCAAGTGTTGAGTGGATCCAGTTGGTTTTCAGGATATGCTTGAAGAATTTCCAGCCATCTGCCAGGTACCTCATCATGGCCTGAAACGGTGAGGACATCGTTCCCGGTGGCCCCTCTGGACTTTGGAGAAGGTCCAGAATACACAGCAACAGAAAAGACAAGGGAACAATGAGGGTGGTGGGAAAAGAGAACACAACTAATTGGAGGAAGGTTACCATGCTCACGACAACACCGCGGCAACGAAAGTGGAAGAGAAGCAGCCTGGGTCCGCAGCTATTACTAATCAGCACATGGGGGTCAGAAACAGACTATTGCAACTTACAGCCATTCATTGTGCGACTGTTCAAAGTTACAACAGCACTGGAAAAACTGACTTAAACTTACTCTCATACTTGCATTAGCTGCAGCACCCCCAGGCATGTGATTAAGAAAAAATTGGCTGCTTGGCAACTGGCATGTCCTCAACTTACAGACCTAATCGGGAGAATAATTTCCACTGCAAAGCAAGCAAGGCAGTTGTTAAGTGAGCCACACCCAATTTCATTACATATTTTGCCTTGGTTGTTAAGCCAATCACTTCGGTTAAGTGAATCACGTAGTCATTAAGGGAATCTGGTTCACTTCATTGACTTTGTTTGTCAGAAGCTGGTTGGGAAGGTTACAAACTATGATCACCTGACCTCTCCAGGAACAGTAAAACTGCCCTAAATACATGCCAGTTGCCAAGCATCTTCATTTGGATCATGTGTGACCATGGGGATGCTGCAACGGCAAGCGTGAAAACCAGCCGCAGGTCGTTTTTTTCAGGGCCAGTGTAAACCTGAAGATTCATTAAATGAATGGTTATGTAAGATGAGGATCGTTTAATCCAGAAGTGGCATTCAGCAGGTTCTGACCAGTTCTGGAGAACCAGTAGCGGAAATTTTGAGTAGTTCGGAGAACCGGCAAATACCAACTTTGACTGGAAATTTTACAGTACCCTTCCCCTGCCACGCCCACCAAGCCACACCCACAGAACCGGTAGTAAAAAAAAAATTGAATCCCACCACTGATGTAATCCCAATTTGTAATCTTCCTAGCCAAATTCCTACAAGCAAAGCCAATGGGGGAAGTCAAATTCGCTTAACGACTACATGACTCACTAAACGGTAGTGATTGGTTTCACAACCATAGCAAAAAATGACACAAAATCGGATGCAACCCACCCAGTAACTGCCCTGCTCAGCAATGGAAATTCTTGTCCCAATTATGGCTGTTAAGTGGAGGACTACTTGTATTTGGGACCGTTTTTAAAAATTACATAGACAGGAAAATATGTCAAATATAAAAATTCGCTGAACAAACAATGGCCATGGCATCTGAGGACGTATCTTTTGTTCTGCTGTGAATGGTTGAAGTAAGCAAGCTCAAACCATGGCCTATAGGCCACGTGGACCCCTGGGCAACTAGTAGCCACAAGATAATACAAATATTAAAAAAAAAAAAAGGAAGTTTGCTGTTTATGTATATTAACTATATTATGTATTTTATATGCGGCCCAACTCTTCTTCACTCAATGTGGCCTAGGCAAGCAAAAAGGTCAGACAACAATGGACTAAAGTAAGGCAGCCCTTGGGAGAAACAGGAACATGACATGTCAGAGAGATCAAAATTAGCAAAACAATAAAGGAAACTTGCCTGATTTTTATTACTGTAGTCACATTCTCTGACCACCACAAGCCCTCCTTTTTGGCTCGGGTGGCTTTGAGCTGCCAGACATTTATTAGTGTGAAGGTGATGCAACTGCAAGGAAAAGTAACACAAACACACTGAGAAGAGAACATCCGATGTGAGCAGAGGTGAAATTTCCAATCACCCTTCCTTAACATTCCTATAATATTCTCTAAGAAACAAAAGAGTGAGGAACAAACAAGAAAGGAGGAGGTGGGGTTTTTTTCAAACATAAATTACATCCAATGTTTTCAGCTTTATTTCACTGGGGTATTTCACAAATGAAATATTTGTCTGATTCTACCATTAATATTGGCCACCATCCTGCTGGGCCAAGAATCAACTTGGCAAAAAAGATGCATGATATGCTTTTAAGATCTCTCCTTAAAAGCCATCTGATCACTTGTATGGCTACAACTGCATTACTTACGTCGTGCAAAACATTACTTCTAGAAGTGGAGACAGTGTAATTAGTGAGAAATATTACTACTTGGCAGTTTTAAAACACAAGATATATAAATAGAAAACTAACTGGCACAATGACAACACTTTTTTAAAAAATTCAATGCTAGAAACCAATTTCTATAGAAGAACTTTATATTGAAAGTATAGTGGTCATAGGGTTCAAAACTACTATATTTTGAAACTCTGCTTCTATATGGATAGTAGACAAGAAAACAGGAAGGGCTGTAATTTTTGGGAATGCACCACTGTAACTAAGAATGGACATTTTTTTAAAAAAAGATGGAGGCTCCTGTACTCTACCTAGAATTTAGATAAAAAAGTCATCCCTTTTAGAGCACAGGTGCTACGACCAAAATAAATCACTTTAATTTCTGCTGATTTCTACATAGCTCCTTTGTATATGCAGCTAAGAGAAGCTGCAGGTCCGAGGAGTGGAAGCTACCAGAACAAAAGCTGAACCTCAATAAGTAGGGCAGTGCTCTAGTTAAATCAATCTACAGATTGATCCAAAAGGAAGAAAATGTTAGACAAGCTATTTACCTCCCCAGGCTGTGCAGCCCTTTCTGATAAAGGAAATCACATGGCAAGTGTGCTTGTCAAAAATTAGATTTAAAAAACTGATCAGCACTGACTGTTCAGTTATGATGTGAGCTCTTTCCCTCACAGTTTTTAGCACCAGCTGTAGAAGACATTCAGAAAGATTAAGCACTGTTTGCCCAAACAGAAACCAAATGACACAACAGTCAGACATCTTTATTCCAATTACTGCAGTGTATTAGCTAAATTGCTGTGTTGTACTAATATACTTCCTTTCCCTTCAAATACCACTTTAAAATTTCCACGTCTAGATTTTTTTAAGAGCTTGGATTTAAGTAAACCTGAAGAACAGCCTCTTACCCTTCCTTGTTGCAGTATTTTTGGTCTTTTCTGTCCTTTGTTGAAAAAGACCGGAGGTTGTACCTTGGCATTGGGCCCAGAGATTTGCATCTCTGGATACACATTGTCTAAATACCATTTAAATGATTTGCAGTTCAATTTTTTTCTTAATTCCACACGGTCAGTAATATTCCCATAGTTCCTTGTCCGCAGCTCTGGACGTAAGGCAAAATACTGTTCCTGTTTGAAAAGATTAAAGATCACAAAGAGAACCATTGTTGTTGCTGTTATGCGGAACTAAGTCTAAGAACAGGCAGTCCTCACTGAATGACAGTAATTTGCGGACTGATAACTCTGTTGCTAAGCAATGTGGTTGTAGGAAATTTGATGTCATGTGACCACGGCAAATTATGCAGCAGTTCTGATTGTGGCTGATAAGCAAATCCTGCACAGTCTTTGGTGTTATCCTTTGCACTCTTCTCTGGCTTTTCATTGACCAGCAGGGAAGGTCACAAATGCCGATAGTGTGTGGCTGCAGGACGCTGCAAATACTGTAATTGTAAACGGTTGGCCAAGCGCCTGAGTCGTGACTATATGAGGCTACAGTGGTCACAAATAAGAGGATCGGTTGTAAGTCTTCTCGTTCAGCCCTGCTATAACTTCAAACAGTTGCTGAATGAGTGATCGTTAAACAAGGACTACTGGTAACCACAGCATTAGGTTGGGAGCTCAAGAGACTGAT
Organism: Bungarus multicinctus; assembly: GCA_023653725.1. NCBI lineage: Eukaryota > Metazoa > Chordata > Lepidosauria > Squamata > Elapidae > Bungarus > Bungarus multicinctus. Next base: position 9,165,664 of record CM042840.1, on the reverse strand, counting down.
TTCTCTGAGCTATACATTCAAATTCTTTCCCTAGCTAAAAATTACAAAATTCTACTGAAAAAATTTAAAGTTTTTATATTCTGTTTGCAACGTTTACGCCTCTGTTCCCTTCCCATATGACAAGCGTCCGAATTTCCAGGCACAGTCTAATAATCAAAAGCATTAATGCTCTGGAAATGGAAAATGCAACAATGCTTATTTCTTCCAACAGCCATAAAATCAATAGATTTTTTTCCCCAGGAAGGTGGGAACAATTCCTAGGTCATTCTTTTGCCCCCTTCACAGGTGCATTGAGGTATATTCCTTCTCCCACCCACCCTGCCCCGCCCACTAATATATAGTAGGGGCAGCCTTGCCTTGTATTCATCCATCCACACATGCGCGAGGCGTAGAGAGTTGTGTGCCATTGTGTCCTGCCCACCTGGAGATCCATAGGGGCGCCTTTTACGGAAGATGTGCCCTACTCTGGAGCAAGGGAGGATGAGAAGTTTGCCTCCACACATCCAAATCTGTTCGGGAATAGAAGGCTTAGTAAAATATTTGTATTTGTACTGAAGGCAGGTGATATTAGGCACAAGATCTAGTTTCTGAAAAGGTCTGTTGATTTGCATAACTGTTACCCCCAGATCTTATTAATAGCTGAATGATCTCATTCAGGATGACAACTGTCTTCAAAGCTTCAAAGTTCAGTCCACATGCTGCTCTTCCAGTGACACAGAATGAAAGCAGGGAGTTTTATAATACAGGTAGTCCTCGACTTGCAACAGTTCATTAAGTAACTGTTCGAAGTTAGAACGGCACTGACTTATGGCCATTTATCACAGTTATGACCTTTGCGGCATCCCCATGGTCACATGACTATAATTCAGCCGCTTGGCAACTGGTTCATATTTACAACCATCATGGGATCCCCTTTTGCAACCTTCTGACAAAGTCAATGGGGAAACCAGATTCACTTAACAACCGGGTTACTAAGTTACCAACTGCGGTGATTCATTTGAGACAAAAAAAAAAATAGGTTGTAAAACGGGGCAAAAGTCACTTAATGTCTCATTTAACAACAGAAATCTTGGGCTCAGTTACGATCATTAGGTTGAGGACTACCTGTATTGTGAAAGCCCTCTATGGCATCGGTCCAAGGTATCTGAGGAGTTTTTCTTTCCCCAACAGGGTATAGGATCAGGGCTGGGCTGCTGGGGGCTTGCAGGAGTTTGGGAGAGCCTCTAGCTAAGATTCTGCAAATCCCACTCCTGGCTGGTCCCGCCCACCCCTCCCCTCCCCCGAGTCCCCACGCAGCCCCTTTTGGATGCAGGCTCCGCGAAAAATGGGCCTTCTGGAAGTTTGGGAAGGCCAGAAATGGGCCTTCCAGAGAGCCTCCGGAGTCTGGGGAGGGCAAAAACGCACCCCCACCCCCATGGTGGTGCAGGAGCCCAACTAGGCCATGCCACCATGGTCATGCCCACTCAGCAACCATGGCAAAGAACCTTTTGCTAAAATTTTTGAAGCCCACCCCTGGTTAGCCTGCCCCACTCATGCTGGCAGAAGGGCCTACTATCGACCCCATCAGCCAAGGAGCATCTACCCACTGGAGGCAAGATCTGACACCCCCACCCCACCCCGTTTCAGCCTTCAGGAAAAACCTTAAAACCTGGTTATGCTGGCTGGCATGGCGTCCTGAAAGAGAAGCCACTGGCTGAAGGTGGTTTGTGAACTAAGAGAAGACACCACCGCTACACTGCACCAGTAGGTATGGCTTTTAATTTGTTTCAATCTTTTGTAATTTGTTAATTGTTATTATATCTGTATATGTTTCATTATGTTGTAAGCTGTTCAAAGACGCCCCAAACCATAAGATGGGGGCATGTAAATTTAATACATGACAATAAATTACCAAGAGGATCTCTTTTTAGAATAGCATGCAATCCAGCACTTGCTTATTTCCCACAAATTGAAGTTATTTTATTTAAAAATAGATTTTATGTAACTGTTTTACAAATTATTTTTCAGCTTAATTTCACTGGGTAACACAATCCACGACATCTCTGAGAACACTGCAAACAATTAAAAAGTTTTCTGAATTCATTATCAAATTCACTCCAGAAGAATATCAATTGCCTAAATTCAAGCCCTGTCTTTCTGTAATAAAACAGGTGGGCAATTTTTTTAACAACTGATTCTGTGGGCGTGGCTTAGCTGGTGGGCATGGTTTGGTGGTCATGTGACTGGCTGGGAGTGGCCAACTCACCATCACTCACACTGAGGCATGCATCTCCTTGCCTGGCCTCTCATGACTGTGGGGATGCTGCAACAGTCGTAAGTGTGAAAAATGGTCATAAGTCACTTTTTTCAGTGCCATTGTAACTTTGAATGGTCACTCCACACAAGCAAAGTACCAGCAAAGGAGAGGAAAAAAACTCCAGAGACATTCATGAGACAGGAAGTCTAGTCCTGCCAAGAACGGAATAAAGGTTAACGGAGGGACAGTTTCTGTAACCAACACCAGAATGTTTCCTTCCTGCCTTCCTTACAGGATTAGGCCAGTAATTTCTTCTAACAACCAGTTCTCCGAACTGCTTAGAATATTAACAACCAGTTCTAGCAAATAGGTACGAACCTGTAGAATCCCACCCCTGCAAAACCCCCATAAACCATGTGCCTCTCAGTTCTTTGTAACCAATATATATTATATTTATATGTTATCTTTTATACATAAAACAGATTGAAGCTAACTAGATAGCTAGATAGCAAGAGAAACAATCTTCCTGCTTTTAACTAAATAATATTTCAGTTACTCTCACAATAATTACATGTATGCTAGATAATTTTTTTGTGTGTGTTGCAATGGATGCTTTACCTAAAATTATTTCAGAGAAACTACTACTCTAGAATTACTGTTTACATTTTGGAGGGTTTTTCTTTTTTGGAAGCTAATTTCATCTTGCCAGAATTCTTTCTAGCTGTTTAAAATAAGCAAAGTTCACACTACTGTTGCCTTCAATGCTGCAGAAAGTGATCACCTAACAATAATGTGCCAACCCCTCTGGATTCTGAAAGTGGCCTGCATCAATCATCCAAGAATGAAAAAGAATGCCCGCTAGTAAATCCCAAATCAAACATACCCGAAATGATATTTCTAGATTTTCCCCTCCCCAGATGTCCATGCCGCTGTCATACTGTCCAAGCGCATTGAAATATTGTCTGTCCATTGCGAACAAACCTCCTGCCATTGTGGGAGACCTATGATGAAAATGAATTCTTTAGCAAAGTCAAAGAAGTAGCAGAAGTGGAGGAAAGAAAAGGAAAACATAGATCTACAAAGAATTGGAAGGGAGGAACTTCCTAGGTCAGGGGTCCCCAAACTTGGCAACTTTAAGACTTGTGGAACTCCACAAGTCTTAAAGTTGCCAAGTTTGGAGACCTCTGTCCTGGGTCAAGAAAATATTTAAATCTAACCAACTGCCCCTTGCCTGGAGCAGCTTCAGGAGGCAACAGCATCGCATGAAGGGATCAGGGCTTGGCCACCCAGTGCAACCTTGGTCAAACGTGGATTTGCAGGTGAGTGGCCGGAGCACAGGAAGGAGCTATTGATTTGGCCCTCTTAAGACAGTCCCAGTTTCTCATGTGGCCCCATGGGAATATTGCCCACCCCTGCTTTACATACTACTTCTATGGTTTCATCGGATGCAACAGAGAACAACGTCTTGTCGCCTTATAACCTTAATAGAAGAAATGAAAGAAGCAGTTGATCATAATCTTAATAAAAACAAGAGAGAACAAACGTTATTATTTACTTAACAATTTTCTTCCTAACACCTTTAAAAAAAATAAAAATGGCAATAGCACTTAGAGTTATGTACCTCTTCACAGTGCTTTACAGCCCTTTCTAAGTGGTTGACAGAATCAGCCTCTTGCCCCCAACAATCTGGGCCCTCATTTTACCCACCTCAGAAGGATGGAAGGCTGAGTCAACCTTGAGCGTGGTGAGATTCGATCTGCCAAATTGCTGGCAGCCGGTGATCACCAGAAGTAGCCTGCAGTCCTGCACTCTAACCACTGTGCCAAAGTTCTGGCTTCAAATCTTTAGTTAAACTAAAGCAGTTTCCCTGGGAATGTACTATAAGTGAATATTAATGCACATATATATTAATGAATTACATATACATGTACAATGGCATTACACTGGCATTGCCTTCCCTCCAGCCTTCATTTTAAAATTCCATATAAAACGAAATGCCTATGATTTGGCATGACACCATTATTGTATTTTTTATTCCACACCTTTGGTTGAAGGAACCTGTAAAAACCTCCTTTCTGGTTTTAAGTGAAGCTGTTCACCCCATTAGAGCAGAGTTCCCAATTCCTTTCTGGGTTGGCGGCCCAGAGGGGAGGCAGGTGCCTTCATAATATGATTTGATTGCTTATTGTACCCATTGACTATCATTAAGTATTGTACCTTATGATTCTTGACTCTTGACAAATCTTTTTTTTTTTATGTATACTGACAGCATTTGCACCAAGACAAATTCCTTGTGTGTCCAATCACACTTGGCCAATAAAGAATTCTATTCTATTCCATTCTATTCTTTATGTGTACATGAGCACAAGCCAACGGAGCTACTATTGTGAGTGGAGCTGGGGGTGAGTGCCTGTTCATGCACACATACACTGGCCAGCCACTCAACTGGGCTGGTAGCCAAGAGGCCATGGCCCAGTAGCGGGCCACAGCCCACAGACTGGGGACCCACCCCTGCATTAGAGGATAGTATTTGAAACTAGGATGTCTCACCTGATGGGAGCAATGGCTTGTTCGGGTCCTTCCAACTCCGACAAAGGAACGAGATCCCATTTAAAGTGAAGGCCCCAGTTGAACCCCCCGCGGACAACCGGAGAGGAGCTGTATGTCAGCGTGTCTGCACTGATGATATCAATCACAGGACAAACAACTGTCGTGCGGGATTCCTGGATAGGTGTCAGCAACGGCTGCAGCCACATCTCGTTCACTTCGCAATGGCTGTCCAGAAACACAAGCACCTTTCCTGAGAAAGCAACAGCAGAAGAGGCATATATGAGATACAGAATAACCAAACAACAACGTTGGAAGGGACCTTGGAGGTCTTCTAATCCAACCCCCTGCTCAAGCAGGAGACCCTATAACTATTTCAGACAAATGGTTGTCCAGTCTCTTCTTGAAAACCTCCAGTATTGGAGCACCCACAACTTCTGGAGGCAAGCCGTTCCACTGAATCATTTTTTCTGTGAGGAAATGCCTCCTTAATTCTAGATAAGTTCCCTCCTTGATGAGTTTCCATCCACTGCCTCTGACAAAAGGCAAGAAGACCAGAGACAAAGCCCTCCTGAGAACACCATTATCTCAAGAATCTGATTTACACAAGAATATTATGACATTTATAACTTGCACCTTTCAGTGTAAGAGAAAATGGGAATTAATACCGAGAGTAGCTGATAGGAAAAGAAACAGCATTGGGGGGATCCCCTCAGAATTAATGGGAAGAAGTTATGTTTAATTGGAAGGTATGGAGCGAACTTGTTTTGTATCCGGAGATATCGTGGGCTTGGTTCCAAAATATTGCAATAAAGCGAGTTTTGGGGTTCCCAGAGCACATAAAAGTTATATTTATATTATACTATAGTATATTAAGTGTGCAATATCATTATGCCTAAAATAAGGTACATAGTTTAATTAAACATACTTTATTGGTAAAAACTAGACTTGAGCTTCAGTAGTTATAGTGTTTTTGCTAGTGGAAGGCCTTAAAAAATGCATTATCAGTGAGTCCAATAAAACAAAGTGCAATAAAACAAGGTATGCCTGTATTTCTATATATTTTACTTTTGCTGGAAATTGTTAGGTACAAAGTGAACTAATGTCACTACTGTAATTTCAACATATTTAAATGACGGTTGCAGTATCCCTGGGGCAAGAGATCATCTTTTGTGACCTCCTGATAAACAAAGTCAATGGGGAAATCAGATTTATTTAACAACTATGGCAAGAAAGGTCATTGGATATGGCAAAGATGACTTAACCACAGAAAGTTTGGGCTCAACTGTGACTGTAAATTGAGGACTATCTGCCATAAATCTGTAAATATTTCTACAGATGTATGGCAAACAACTATTAATGAATTTACTGCATTGATAAACCTCACTATTCCCAATAATTCCATTTAGGAAGAGTACACCACGAGAATATAACATTACTACTTAAAGGCACAAGGTTAGTGTATTGCCTGCATTGGTACTGGATGTTACCTGTAGCATGGGAAGCTCCAACCATTCTCCCTCGAATTAGCCCTTCACGCTTTTCATTTCTTACTAGTTTCACTTTATTTGGAAGATTTTTCGTTAAATATATGTCCAAGTCCTCTTTTAAATCAGCTACAATAGGAAAAGGAAAGATGAACAAAAATATTGCTTTATAGCCATCCTAAACCTTTCCAGCTACTTCTCACATTTCTTCTATTTTAAAAGGCTGGCAAAACAAACTTGAAATGAAACCCAACAGCTGTGACAATTGTTAAGTGTTCTTCCTTGTGGAAGGAAATGAGATAGCTGACTAATCCTAGTGACACGTCTCTTCTCTAATAAAGACTGGAATTTTAAAGGGTATGTCAGTATCCAGGGCATAATTAAAAATGCAAGAGAACAGAGAATCAATCAGACTATCATTTAATAGACAGAATTCCATTTTTGGAAGCAACTTGCATTGCCCTTGCTGTGTATCCTTAAGGCCTTCTCTTCAGAAGAATCCCCTAGTAGAGGGGTGGCGTGCAAAACATTTGAGACATTTTGCACTTGAAAAGCTGTGTCAAGTTTGAAATGCTTTGTTCAGTAATGGAACAGCTGCCCTGAACATTCCACAAGTGTTTTGAACTTAAAATGTCTCTCTCTTGTGTGTTCAATACACCTGTTTCAAAGAGGCTCAAAATACTTCCATAATGGCTGGAACCCTGTCAAAATATTTCCAACAATGCTGGAACAACCTGTCTCAAATGCCAAACAACTGCTCAAAATCTGAAGTACTTGTACACTCATACTATTGTCCTTATTTATTCCAGGGAGCTGAGATTGAGGCAATAAAACCTACATTCATATTTTAATCCAATTCTTCTTAGAACTGAACTGGCAATCTTCTTGTGCCTAGAGGTCAGAGGTCATGCCACACCAGGGATGGTGAAGCCATCATCAAAATGACTATCTAAGGAGCTGGATTGCCCTCTGTTTTGTGGGTTGGGAAAATATATTTCTTTTTGGGACCACACAATCAGGTGATAGTCATAGAGTGCCAACCCCTATCCCAGAGCGACACAAAAATCTAAGAATCTCTTACCTAATTCACTTCTATCATCAACCAAAATAATCTCATGGAGAAGATGTGATGGTGTTCGATCCAGAACACTATGAACTGTCCGGAGCAAGGCAGAGAAAGCTTCATTATAGAAGCAAATTATAACACTAGCAGAAGGAAGATCATGAGGATATATTTTTTCTTTACACCTGGAGAAGAAAAAAGGCCTACATTACCATGTCACTTCACTTTTCCTATCCACCATAAAGTCATTTGGCTCTTGGAACAAAATGTTTATTTTATGATGAGCATATGATAGCTTACTTTCTGTCCCTCGTATCTGGCACATCTCTGTGATATCCCAATCGGTTACTGATGAGCACATTGAAAGCATGCTTCTGATAGCCCAAATCTCTTACTTCCTGATCTTGTTCATTGAAAATCATACCTGAAACAGAGAACCCACTGATTCTGTTTATATACTAATAAATCATTTTCTAAAATATCCCCTTAATCTCAAAAATTCCACTAAGGATGCTTCCCAAAACAAGTTACTTTTCCTACAATGGTTTTGTTAATTTGTCTTGAAACTCAAGAAAATTGACAAGTAAATATGTAAATACACAGAGACATCATAAATCCCCAGCATGAGCAACATAACACTATAATATCTGTAACAACATAATGACATTGCAGCTCTATTTTTCACTCTTTGCATTAAAAGCCATAATGGGTTTGTCTTTATTTTGTCTGGCTTAATTAAAAGTATGAGGCCTCTACAGTGGCTTATATATCATGGGATTGATTGATCGATCGATCGATTTCCTGCCTTCATTATTTTCACAAGTGACTCATGACTGCAAACATATCCAACACACCTTCCTCCTCCTGTTGTCCCCACAACAACAACCCTGTGAGGTGAGTTGGACTGAAAAAGAGGGACCCAAGGTCACCCAGCTGGCTTTCATGGCTGTGGCAGAACTTGAATTCGCCTTCTCTTGCTTTCTTGCCTGGTGCCTTAATTACTAGGGCAAACTGGTGTGTTAAAATGGCTGCTAATTCACCAAATAAGCTTTAAACCAAATTTTTCCTCCTGTAATATCTGAATCCATATGGATCAGATATTGGTTTAGGCAGACAACATCTCTCCAAAGGTCTCGGCCTCCAACCTGGTATATCAGGCTTTCAGATCTGATTCAAAGATCACTGCCTGGCCTTCCCTGGTATGAAAATAACTACCTTAGCGCTCTATCCCTCCAACATACCCATTTCAGGGGAAAACTCTGTATCGCTCTTGAGGAGATCCTGAGCAGCATTTCCCAAAGGATTCCTGATCTTGCCATATCTGGGCTTAGGTTCCTGCATTCGTCCTGGCCCATTCACAAGCTGGGGATAAAATCTTTTGGAGAAGGGCTTCTGAGGTTCAAGCCCCTTGATGGGCACATTTTTAAAAGACTGGGCCTCTTCGCTGAAATTAAAATAAATGAACAGCAGGACTGTCCAGGTTACCGATGTAAAGAGACAGCCATAGCAAAAATAGCGTAATCCTAGCATTGTTGTTGGCACATTTTCAATCCCCTAAAAGAAATTCAAAAGGGAAAAAAGTAAGTACAGAGATTCTTTCCTGTTGCATATTAACAGTGGCCTTTCTGAAAAGAGACTATTCCAGATTAATTTTACATTATAATTACTTTAGAGACATTTCATTTTACATAAATGCAACAAAAACAGCAGCAAATATTCTAAATTATATATCTTTAATATCCACTACACTAATATGGCATTAAGGAAGGCATTTAATATGATTTAGAGTTACACAGAATTCTATAAAGATTACATTTTCAATTTATCAGGTATGTAAATGTTTCCCTGCAAACTGTTGGATGTAAATTAAAAAATTAGGAATTCTCATGTTTTATCAAATGCTATCATTTAATTTTTTCCCCTATTTTTCAACTCCAAGACTGAGCTGGACTATAACTTGCTGTATTTTTAATTAATTGATTACTTGAAGTTTAATTTGTAATATATTAAAAACCAATATAACTAGAAAGTTTAAATATTTACTGCTTGAAGTATTTGTCACTTAGGTCAAGTAACAATTTTTAACAGAAAATATATATTTTAGCAAAAGCTTAAAACCAGCAATGTTAGTTCTATCTCAATTCAATTATCTTTTCTTAAATGAAAACCTGAGACACAGATAGTATATATTATGAAATTCTAATATAGGAATTAGCCTCAAAACACAGTAGGAGAATACTGTAGATGGGAGGAAAGATCTCAAAAAACAGATTAAACTTGGATGAAATCTATATAATTTATGGAGTGATTAAAACTGCAAGTTTTTCTAAACTTGACATAAATTATATTCAATATGCTCTTTATTATAGGTTTACAGATCTTTATCACTAACATTAGCAACTATATACATGTGAGTTATTCTTCTGAAATTCACAATACTTTCAACACAAAGTACACAATCAGTATTCATTCTAGATTAAAAGTTTTTATAACTAGTCCTATCTAAGTAAGCACAACAAACCCATAGGGGGAATATTTAAAAGCACAGGAATAGCCTCTTTGAATCAGTCATATGATCCAGTTCTTGAATAATATCTTTGCCATTATAAAATCCTTGAATATTTCAAAGATGAATATGTACTATTTTCCTAATCTTAAATACCTGTGGTTCATGTAAGATGAACTCAATGATCTTGCAACATAGGACAGGGAAGAGAGAACTTAATAAAGCATTTCTCTGCAAGACCTGGAAAATTCTGAAAATTATTTGGAAAAAGTACTTCTGAACTGATATAACTCTTCACTCCTATTCATTGAAGCATCTATCTTTTATTCAGCTTTCCATGTTAGTCTTAAAAAATGTGGCTCTTTATGGAGTCAAAAATTAATGCAACTCCTAAATCAAAGTTAATGGAGAAATCATATGGATGCTTTCACTTAACAAGTATAGCTGGAGCGAATATAGTAATCTGGTGCTGACACAAGACAGTTCACTTTATGTCCGTGTCGCTTAGCAGCAGAGTAGCCAATCCTAATTGTATATGGGTAGTCTTCCCTGACTGCAGTTGGCCAGCAACTCTTATACAGGCAATCTTCAACTTATAACCACAACTGAAATCAGAATTCCCATTGATAAGCAGGGCAGTTCTTAAGTCACTACCTGTTTATGTTCTGGAACATTTCTTCTAAATCAATTTTAAAATGTGCAAAACTACTACTATATTTGTGGTGCCCCACTGTTTTAAAACTTAAACAACTTCTGTGGGAGAAGGCATAAACTTTAATATTATTTGGAAAGAGCTAGAAAAGACATTTACAGCAGAGTAATAATTGACTAACAAATCCTGTAATTTCTTAAAATTATAAGAACTCCCATTTAATCTGATCCATTAAAAGACTTATATAATTCCTTCATGCAGAAGATTATCTTGATTATCTGAATATTTGGCAAAATACTTAGTTACAGAGGAAGTATCTGGACAATTTGACTTATTAAATAACTCTGAGCATGAGCAAAACCAAATTCCCAAAGAAGTCACGTATCTTCAAAATGCTAGGTTTCTTCTCTCACACATCTTAATCTTACCCCTCTTTTATAAGCAAGATGCCCCATTGTTGTGTTTTTGAAATTTATTTAGGAATCACAAGCCATACTTTTAATTTTTTTAATTCTGTCTAGGTAGGTGAGTAGGTAGGTAGGTAGATAGATAGATCTGGGCCCAGCTGCATGTAGTGGCTTTCCCATCAGCTCCAGCCTCCACTAGAGGAACAAACCAGTCAGCATGTTGCCTCAGTGCCATGCTACAAAGATGAAGGGGTCAAACTATTTTTTAAAACATCAGAAGGCAAGACGAGAAACAATGGATGGAAACTCATCAAGGAGACAAGCAACCTAGAACTAATCCAATATTTCTTAAAGGTGAGAACAATCAACCAGTGGAACAGCTTGCCTTCAAAGGTTGTGGAAGCTCCATCACTGGAAGCTTTCCAGAAGAGACTGGACAGCCATCTGTCTGAAATGGTAAAGGGCAGTGGTGGCTTAATCTTTTTGGGCTCCTGTGCCAAAAATTGCACTCGCTCTCACGCATGCGCGTTCGCATGCCAGCATCCAGAAGGCAATGCGTGCAGCCTCCCACACCTCCTGCACATCCGCTCATGATTCCCCACCCTCCGACCGCCTCCTTACCTGCACTGTGTCTCCCAGCTGATTTTCGGCCCATTTGAGGCCTTTCAGGGGCTCGAGAGAAGCCTCTGCAGCCTTTGTAGGTCAAAAAATGGGCCCATTTCATCACTTCCGGTATTTCCAGAGATACAGGAAGTGATGAAACAGGCCTGGTTTGTGGCCTCCAAAGGCTGCAGAGGCTTCCCTCGAGCTTCTGGGAGGCCGGAAAATTTCTCAAACCAGCCGAAAATCAGCTAGGAGGCACGCGCATGCGCAGTGAGGTAAGTTTGCCTGGGGCTCACGTGCCTGCACAAATTGCTCTGCGTGCCACCTGTGCCATAGGTTCGCCATCACGGGTATAGGGTCTGCTCAAGCAGGGGGTTGGACTTCCAAGGTCCCTTCCAACTCGATTATTCTATGTCATTCTAATCCCATGCCACAAAAGGAGACCAAGGTGATCCAATGCAATCCACAGCTTTGCCATTCTGGGTGAACTTCATATAGGAGAAATGCTCAGACAGAATGTGGAAATTACTAAAGCACAGAAGCCAGTGGAGGCAGCAAAGCTTTCTACCCATAGGGGGAAAAAATCCTGTGGGATATTTAATTAAGTCCTGCTGTCCTCTAATCTTTGAGGTGACAATCAGCACAAGGAAACTCACATAGTTTTAGCATGTGATATATAGTTTGCCAATTTTGCTTGGCATTCAATCGAGGACCTGTATATTGCACGAGTCAAAAAGAGGGCTGTAAAAATTTTTACAGACTCCCTCACATCCTGGACATAAACTGTTTCAACTCCTTCCCTCAAAACGATGCTATAGAGCACTGCTCACCGGAACAACTAGACACAAGAACAGTTTTTTCCCGTAAGCCATCACTCTGCTAAACAAATAATTCCCTCAACACTGTTCAACTATTTACAAAGTGTACACTACTACTACTGTTAATCTTCTCATCACTCCTTATCACCCATCCCCTCCCACTTGTGACTGTAACTTTGTTGCTTGTATCCTCTGTTTCCTAGTATGATTTGATGTTGATTGTACCCTATGACTATCATTAAGTGTTGTACATTATGATTCTTGATTCTTAACGAATGTTCCTTCTTTATGTATGCTGAGAGTATTTACACCAAGACAAATTCCTTGTGTGTCCAATCACACCTGGCCAATAAAGTATTCTATTCTATTCTATATTAGAAGGAAACAGCACCAAGGGAAGACAACACATAAGGTGGATGGATGGATGGATGGAAACAGGGAGATCACTAGTATGTCATTCGAAGAGTTAGATTTTGTTTTGATGTTGGGTCCCAATATCGGATACCTGCCCATACAACCACCAGAAGTCAACCCAACTCAGCAGCGCTTTAAGCAGCTGACCCTTTAGCACCTTAGACTACAGCTACATTAGCTGCCAACATTTCTCAGTAAGTCTTTATAATCAAAATCTCAAATAAATAGCTAAGCTGTTCTTACTCTACTCAAACTATATTCATACATGTATTTATTAACTAGTCCCTGCTGGGTCACTGTTTCAGAGGAATTTCCTTACCTAAACAAAACAACAACAACAACAGAATAACCACTGACAGTGGGGGCAAAGAAAAGAGCAGGAATAACTTCCAGCTTCTCCACTGACTTTGCTTGTAGGCAGCTAGTAGGGACTGTTAGAAGCAGCAGCACTTGTGGCCACAACTTCAACAAATTTTAATCCCATGGGAATAATGGATAATGATGATAATAATAATAATAATAATGGATCCCACATTTCAGACGAATTTTGTAAATCAGTCCATTTCAGACACATTGATTCAAAAATTGTTGCCCTATAATGCACTGTTTCTCACCCAATTAAAGATTACAGAGTTAACAGGAGTGTTTTAGGGCAGGGGTCTCCAACCTTGGCAACTGCAAGACTTATAGACTTCAAATTGAAATCCACAAGTCTTAAAGTTGCCAAGGTTGGAGACCCCTGCTTTAGTGTGACTTGTATTAACACACACTTCCTTTATGGAACTAACCATTCCATATTATTTTGTCCTGTAATCTCCACAACAGAAATAATTTGTGCTGATCTGCTATTCCTCAAAGCATTAATTCTTGTTTAAGCATGAATTCTGGTGTACTTCATGGGAGACTACAAATAAATTATTGTATGATAAAATCATACAATAGTGCTTTATTGATAATACCCACACATTATTTAGTATATGTATCTAAGAACATGGGTATCAAGTTTATATCATTCCCATGAAGACATGTAAATCTACCAGCTTTTTCTTTTCTAATATGCTATTAACTTGATTCTTATTTTCTTGGAATTAGACCAATTATCATTCACTCTAGGAAAAAAATTATGTGAAATATTTGCAAACCAACCATTTCATTATGGAAACATCTCAGCTCATTTTCTGAGAATAAGAATGTTTTTAACTGCCAGTTTAAAGCTGGTTCTAACAAACACCAAGACTGTATTTTTCATTCTAGAAGTTACTTAATCCCACAGTTTTGAACTTGTTATTACATTCGTGCAATTTCTACCAATTTTACAAACTTGAAATTTTTTACGGCTGTTTGAGGAAAACGATTTCTAAATATCAATCCACTATGAATCAAATGGAAAGAAAAGGTATCACTATATAAAATCAGGTAATAGCTTCAATATGTTCAATATAATTACAATGCAATTCGGTCCCTGATTGATTGTTATTCGTTTTATAATACAACCATCATGTTCCAAAGCCCACTAAATCATACACAACAGGTGGCCCATTGGATCCCCATTTAAAAATCTTCAGCAAAAAGAACAGCATTGCTTAAAGAGGACTGTTCTGCTCTTACCGACAGCAACTTCTTCCTAATATCCAGCAGCCAATCTTTCTTTTAATTTCAGCTAGTTCTCCTCCTTTCTTCGGTGTCAATAGAGAACACATTCACTCAAGCACTCTGCTTGCACCAACCTTTTAGATCTCTGTAGACATCTCTCCCCTGAGCCTTTTCTTCTGCAACAGAAACATTCTCAGCTCCTTGACCCTCACACATTCTGGCGTCCAGCCTCCTTAACAGTCTGGGAGCTATGAAACTGCTCCTTTCAAAGTGCAATGCCCAAACAATGTGCCCTGAGCAGAGCATAATGAAACAATTACCTCCACTGATCTGGATACAATTCTTCTGCCAATGCTCTGTAATACTGTACTGGCTTTCTGAGTCACACTGCATCACTCTTTTGTAATGTTCACCCTATGATCCACTAAGACGCTTAGATGCTCTCACAGGTCCTGCCTCCAAAAACAAGTTTAGTCAACTAATCATTTGCAAGACGAATCGCTCAGGTATTTTCATCTAAAGAGGGCTAAGGCATCTTCTTTCCAGTCTAGACAGAAATGCAACTCTGTGTACAACTTCAAAGCTCGCACAAATACTAGCAGGACCTTTATCGTCTCCACCTGCAATTTGCCTCCCTCTTTCAGGCACATTATGGGAAGACTGGCAGCTCTCTGGGAACGGCTCGGATGCCAGAAAAGACTGGCCGCCAGGAATGTGAATGGGCTCAGTGACAGCAGCAATGGATGCACCATTTATTAGAAGATCTGAAACACCAGCAGATTAAGGGTAATAAATCTCTCTGGTGGTGGAAAAAAATCTATGTAGTTGCTGAAAGTCAACACAGATTTGATGGCACACAGTCGATCAACACGGACTGTATGCACCAAGATGTATCTTGTAAGCAATTGACAAACCAAATAAAATAAATAAATAAATGATGAAAAGGACACAGGTATTCAGTCCAGATTGGGACTCAATGTATACTCTTGAGTGGAAGAGACAAACAAACATGCATGCATCCACAACACACAACATTCACACAACAAAACAAACCAGGCTTTTAGAGTGCAGCTCTCCTTTGCTAAGTTTCCCAGCCTCCCACCCACCACCCTCAACGACTCGGCCCACCTGTTTCCCCCCTCTTTGGGCTTAGCAGACCCGGACGGTCTGCCGATCCGTGAGCCCAGCAGCAGCCACCCGCCTCCGAGACCCCCGGGACCCTCTGCCACGGCAGGCAGATCAGCTGCTCACCTGGGGCGAGGACGAGAGGCTCGGCGCCTTCCCTCCCTCCTTCCCTCCGAAGGAGGAGGAGGAGGAGGAACAGAGACGGCGTGGCAGCGAAGAGGGGAAGCCGACGGGGCGGGCGGAGAGGCCGTCTCCTCTTCGCCGCCGGTCCCAGCAGCTCCTCCGAACCCAGCCCGGCCCTGCTGCTGGGCCAAGTGACCCGCGGGGGTTGTTTCGCCCTCCAGCCAGTAAGGGGCGCTGCGGGGATTATCTTCTCTGTCTGTCTCTCTCTCTCTCTCTTTCTCTCTCTCCCCCCGCCCTCCGCTCAGGCCCGAGCTGGGTTCCGCAGCCCGGTTCCCCCCCATCCCGGCCAAACGCCTCCTCCCGAGAGAACACCGCGGTTCCTCTTTCTGCGTCTCTTCCTCGGACTCACCCGTGTGGCCGTGACGGTGTGGAGGGCGGCGGCGGCGGCGCCCCTGGAGAAGAAGCATCCTGACCTTCCTCTCAATGGCACCGCGGACGACGGCTCGCTGATACGGCGGAGGGGGGGGGGGGGGGGGCGGGAGAGGGAGTGCGAGCCAAAAGCAACCGGCGATCCAAGGGGCGTGGCTTTGTAGGGAGGCCTGAGGAATTCTGGGGGTTGAAGTTTACCCATCTTCAAAGGGCCAAGTTTGGAAAAAGAAAAAACACCAGTGGTTCAAACGGATTCCACCTAGTCGTGAGAACTCTATGCTGCGTGGTTGAATAATTATGGACCTTTTTTCTTTTTTGTGTGTGGAAAAGAAAACCGGGGGGGGGGGAATTCTTCCAGTTATGGATTTCAACCTAGTAGACCAGCGAAATATTTTTATTTATTTATTTTATTTTGTCACGCGATTGTAAGATAACAGGTATAAGCATAGTGATGAATACATGAAGCGGGTACATATAAGAAAAATAAGAATAGAATAGAATATTTAGAATAGAATATTTATTTATATACTGCTCCTCTCCCGAAGGACTCGGAGCGGTGTACAGCCATGCAATTAAAAACATTAAATATACAAAAATTAAAACTAAATTAAATACCCTGGCTGTAAAACAATTAAAACTCCTACCTTAAACCCTAAAATTAACATAAAATTAAAATACCCAAATCTAAAATCAGCTCAAGCTGGCTTGGTCAAAGAGCCAAAAGAAACAATAGGACAGGGACAATAGGCACGTTGGTGCGCTACTTAGATTTCAATAAGGCATTTGACAAAGTAGACCACAAGCTACTTTTTTGTAAGCTAGAAAAATGTGGAGTAGACAACATCACCACCAGATGGATTTGTAGCTGGCTGACAAACCATACTCGATGAGTAGTTCTTAATGGATCTATGTCTGAATGGAAGGAAGGAAGCAGTGCCACAAGGCTCCATCTTAGGCCCAGTACTCTTCAGTATATAAATGAATTAGATGAGGGGATAGAAGGGGAACTTACGAAATTTGCAGATGACACTAAACTGGCAGGAATAGCCAACATCCCAGAAGATAAACTCAAGATGCAAAAAGATCTTGACAGACTTGAACAATGGGCCCTATCCAACAAAATGAATGTCAATGTGGAGAAAAGCAAAGTTTTACCTTTAGGCAGGAAAAATCAAAGATATAAGTGCAGACTAGGTGAGACCTGGCTCAAAAACAGTAACTGTGAGAGGAATTTTGGAGTCCTAGTGGATGATCACTTGAATACGAGCCAGCAGTGTGCAGCAGCAGCCAAAAAAGCTAATACAATTCTGAGATGTATAAACAGAAACAGAATCAATATCACTTGAAGTATTATTACTGCTTTATAAAACCCTAGTAAGACCATACCTGGAATACTGCAACCAATTTTGGTCACCATACTACAAAAAAAGATGTTGAGACTTTGAAAAAAGTTCAGAGAAGAGCAACTAAGATGATCAAAGGCCTGAAAACTAAAGCATATGAAGAACGGCTGCAGGATTGAGGCTTGGCTAGTCTAAAGAAAAGAAGAATTGGGGGTGACATGATAGCAGAATTCCAGTATTTGAGGGGCTGTCACAATGAAGAGTGGGTCAAATTAGTCTCCCAAGCACCAGAGGGCAGGATAAGAAACAATGGTTGGAAACTAATCAAAGAAAGAAGCAACCTGGAATTAAGAAGAAACTTCCTATCAGTGGAATAACTTGCCTCCAGAAATCATGGGTGCTCCATTACTGGATATTAAGAAGAGACTAGATAGTCTGAAATACTATAGTTCTCCTCAGTGGTGGGATTTCATCGGTGTAACAACTGGTTCAGTGAGTGCGTGCTTTGCTAAAAGCGCACTGCATGCGGTACATTTGAAAATAGCAAGAAAACTTACCTTGTACTGCAGCCCCACTGAGTTAAAAGTGCTGAGGCGCCGCAGTCAGGGCTGCCATGCCAGTCAGTTGAGCTTCAAACACATTTGGCAGGGCCAAATGAAAGCCGGAACTATCAGTTCACCTGAATCGGTCCATACCGGTTGAATCCCACCCCTGGTTCTCCTACTTGAGCAGGGGTTTGGACTAGAAGACTTCCCAGATCATTCATTCATTCAAACCTGTGGTAATTGCCTTCGGATGCTCAGTGGGCTAAAAAAAAAGGCCTTAAAATTATATATTCATATTATAAATTCAACAATGTGAAATCGCAACTGGCAGTTCTTCTTTAGCTGACATTGGTTTTCATTGGCATTTAGATCTTCTCAAGGGCTTAGGATTTATAATCAAATTTATATGAGTGCCCATCTCATGGAAGATGATTGAGACAATGGACAACAGTCCAGGATATCATTATCCTGATGAGATCATTGACATAGTATGTGTAAATGCAAGGAGTGTGGCCTTTTGTAATTGATGGATGGAAATGTCAACATGCAACATTATTTGATTTTTTCATCCCATCTTTTTATATATAACTCAAATATATTTATTTATTTATTAAATTTATATACCGCCCCCTCTCCCAAAAGGACTCGGGGCGGTGAACAGCCAGAATAAAAATACACATATGAAATATATATACAATATCACTCAAATATAACTCAAAGCAGTGACCATACCTAGGGGTGGGTTTCTCAACTAAACACCCCACACACCTTTATGAAATGCCGCTCTAAAATCCACCTTACACCAATAGTTTCAATTCAGAACAAGAAAAATAATCCCTCAAATTTTGGGCTATAATTCACAACCACTTTCTCTATGTTTTGTGTTTAAGCTGGTTTGTTTTTACTGTATTTTATTGTTGGTAGTAGTGGATGTTTCTTTAAAAATGAAGTTGCACTAAGATGTATTCCTAGGGCAAATGACTTTTTTGGTTTCAAAATACAGATAATCCTTGACTTACAACCATTTGATTAGTGACCATTCAAAATTACAAACAGCACTGAAAAAAATGGATTTTTGACCGGTTTTCATACTTACGACTGTTGCAGCATCTCCATGGTCACATTATCAAAATTTGAGTGTTTGGCAGCTGACATGTATTTATGACAGTTGTCTTGTCCCAAGATCACAGGATCACCATTTGCAACCTTCGTAGCCAACTTGCAACAAGCAAAGTAATGGAGAAAGCCAGATTCTCTTAATGATCACATGATTGACTTAACCACAGCAGTTATTCAATTAACAATTCTGGCAAGAAAGATTGTAATATGGGACAAAAAGTGTTAAAAACTGCCATGCTTAGCAATGGAAATGTTGGCCTTAATTGTCATAAGTCAAGGACAACCTATACTTCCACTTGTAACCAGTAAAATGTGTGCAGGAAACGTGGAAGTCTTGTGGAGAAGTGAGGGTTCACAAGCAGAATAATGGTCACACTTTCATAATTGTACCTCCACTCCCTTTTTACCTACAATGCACACAACTCCCATGTTAAAAACAGATTGAATTTTAATTGTGCTATCACAGACATCATTGTGAGTCTTTTGAATATTCCCTCCAAATATCTCTCCATTGCATACATGTATAAAGTCATTTTGGATTAATATATATCCCCATCATTTAAAAAAAAGTGCCAAAAAGTCAAACAAGGGACATCATGTGATTGTTCCATCTTCAAAAGTTGTTTTTGATCAATTGTAATCACATTTGGTCACAATTCCATATGCATTAACTGAATTTGGCAAGAACCCTAACCTTGTTTAAAGGGCCACCATTCCTCAGAAAAAAGTGTGGTTTTTAGTACTCTTGTTCTCAGTTCTAAAGCACGTAAAATTTAAAATATAGTGAGATTTAATAAAAATCAAATAATTTCTCAGCATCCAATGCTGTCCTTCCCTCTATGATCACTCCCACTTAACCTTTAGCAGAGTTTCAAGGTAGGAAAACATTTCAAAGTTCCATTGCTCCTTATCAACTTGGCAAATGTAGTGAGAGATCTATAGTAGTGAATGTTTATTTGCTGAAAGACAAATAGCATCTGATACTATGATTTGAAAAGAAAAAGCAAGACACGCTGCAATAAATTGTCCTTAATAACAGCAGTATTTTCTCTGCTAAAAGTGATAATACTAATGCTTGAACTTGTCCAAAAAGGAGAATTTAAGACCAGATCTTCATGGAGGTAAATGTTGCATATCTAAAAGCAGAGCCAGGTTTGAAAAATAGTGTTGTCAACCACAAGTAGTCCTTGACTTACAACAATAATAAAGTAAATCATGATGGTTGTAAAAAAAGATTCGTCATGTGACTGATTCAATTTTACAAAAAAATTTGCAGTAATCAGTAAACAAATGTCACAATTGTTAAGTGAACCATTTATTCACTGTGGATGTGGTTTTATCAAAAATTAGAAGTAAATGTCAGGTTTCAGCAAAACCACCCTAAAGTGAATAAAGCAAATCGTCTTAAATGCAACCCAGTTGTTAAGTACCCATTCACATGACTGAGGGGACCAATGATGGTCAGAAATTTGAATCTGGGTTGTAACCCTTATAGTCTGTCATAAGTTTGAATGGTTGCCAAGCAAACAATCATAAGTTGATGATTACCTGTAATATCAGCCCAATGATATGCTGATGTAGAGTTTTTCTGATCTTATTCCATTAAAATTAGGCCTTCTAGAACCATGTATCTATTTTAATAACATACTTTCTTTTACTTTTGTGTTTATTTGATTTAGAGCTCAACATTCTTCCAATGAGATAATGAAGACTTCCTTATAGTTTAACCTTAAGATACCTTAAGGTACGATAGATTAAAATTTGTCGATTGTCCAGGGTAAGTTATTGAGTTTGGACTGGAAGTCAGCCAAATTCCAGCCAATCCCTTGCCCTCCCCCCTCAAAAAAAAATAAATAAACAAGGACAAAAAATAGGTTGATCTTCAGATTGTGCCAACAGGTAAGATTGCAGTCTGGGCAATGCATTGGACAATAGAAGGCAGTAGAATATGAGATGGAATTATCTTCTGCTTTTCAGATTACCATAATAACTTCTGCTTATACAATACACACATATACACAGTATGTACACAGAGTTTCTTGTTTTGATTCATTGATTGAATGTAGTCATGTGATACATGAAAGCTCAGCAAGATTATTTAAAAAGTAATCTCCATTAAATGCTGATATTGATGACATTTATTCATTTGATTTTTATTGCACCTTTATAAATATCTCAAAGTGGCAAACATCCACAATATTCCTTATTTCTCCTCTTTTTCCCCACAACAACAATCCCATGAGGTGAGTGTGGGCTGAAAGAGAAAATGACTGGTCCAAACTCACCCAGTCAGCTTTCATGCCTAAGGTGGAACTAGAATTCACAGTCTCCTAGTTTCCAATACTTTCTTTAAACAAAGCCTAACACACATCTTTCAAACTTAGTGAAGTAAAATAGGAGATATCTAAAATAAAATAAAAAAAATAGCAACATGAGAAATGAAGTTTAGAAGGAGTGAAATTCATGAAAAGTGAAACCTGGATCTCTTTGTTGATGCTGATATTGTTGGATTTTCTCTCTCTCTCTCTCTCTCTCTCTCTCTCTCTCTCTCACACACACACACACACACACACACACACACACACACACACACACACACACACACACACACACACACACACACACACACACACACACACACACACACACACACACACACACACACACACACACACACACACACACACACACACACACACACACACACACACACACACACACACACACACACACACACACACACACACACACACACACACACACACACACACACACACACACCACACACACACACACACACACACACACACACCACACACACACACACACACACACAAAAAAAAAAAAAAAAACCCTCTCTTCTTTGGCCAGATGCAATTCTCCATGCCTTCACTAGATGGATCTCCAAAACCATTGGATAAGTCAAATGTGCTGTGCTCAACTGACGATGAAGTAGCAGGATCTTGGAGAATCAAAAATCAGAGAAAAGATTAGAGGAAACAATATCAACAATTTTCAAAATCCTTTCAAAAACCAAAGAAGTCTGGAAACATCTGATCAAAAGGATTAAAGAAGAAAGAGAAATTTGGCTTCTTCCTGAACATCCAAAAGACCAAGCTCATGACCTTTGTGAGGAACAAAAATGTTAAAAAAAAACCAATTGCAGTGAAAAGATTGAATTGTACAAGAATTCACTTTCCTAGGATCATATATTGGTGAAAGCAGTCAATATAATCCAGAAATAAATCAAATTGCAGTAATAGCATTGCAATGATGGGCATGTATCGAGTATGAAAAAGTGAAATCTTCAGCCTGGCAACCAAATGCAGATTAAACTATCTGGACCATGAAAAAACAAAAAACTAGACAGGAAGAAAATCGACTTGTTTAACCTGTGGTGTTGGAGAAAGTTCCTGTATATTCCTTGAATAGAAACAGTGATGAACAATCAAGTCCTAAAGTGTATAAAACCAGGAATATGGAAGGCAAGATTATAACATTCTGCCTTACTTATTTCATGCATGTCATGCAACTAAACTCGTTGGAAAAGAGTTTGCTTGGAATGGTTAGTGGTAAAAGGAAATGAGGTCACCAGAAAAACATAGTGGCTAGATAGCATCAAAACCAGCACCAACCAGAGCATTAAAACAACAGAGAGAAGTCATGTAAGATTGGAATATGAGGAGATATCTGGCCCATAAAATTGTTGATAATTGGATATGATTGGATGGATAGCCTCCTCCTCTTTCCACAGATAGAAGAAATAGGAATGCCAATTTATATAACTCCATTAATATAGTTTCCCCATAGCTCTGTGGAACTTAAAATATAGGCAATTAACACATCAATATATTCAAAATGAAGTTAGAAAAGAGTGATTTTCTACTAATGTCATTTTTTGCTTTGCTATTCTGGTTATTATTTTTTGCTTGATTTTTAGAATTTCGTTACGTCAGCCAATAGGTGAAGTCATGCAAATTAAAATATGATGTTTTTCTGTTCCTCAGAATGGCTTGCTTACTTATTAAATGTCTGTCTGTCTCTCTCTCTCTCTCCCTCGCTCTCTCTCTCTCTCTATCTATCTACATACCATTCCCCTCCTATATTTCCAGGCAGTTTATGTGCCTAAACTAATGAAAGGGCTATAATATGCAATAAAATATTCGCTGTGTGTGAATTGGGCAGCTGTGTAAGTCTTTTAATAAACAAAATAAATAAAACACCATAAAATATCATTACAAAAATCCACAAACTCCAGCAGGTAATATCAGGTTCCAACTAAAAAGGCTGACCACCATTATTTGTTATGATCCTTGAATCAATCTTAACTCCAAGCAACTACATGGCCCATAATATTTTCTTGGCACCATTTTCAGAAGTGATTGCCGGGCACCTGTTTAATTCAGCATCATCCAGCTGGCTTCCTGATTAAGGGAGGACTAGAACCCAAATGTTCCTGTTTCTAGCTGAATGTTTTTAAACCCTGCACTACTCATGCTTTCCTGGCCTCATTACTTAGATTAAAAACCCTACCTAAAGAAAATCATCTTTGCCTCCTTATGAAAAGCAGCCAGTTGCACTTCTGGGAACTAGGTGTTGCAAAGGACAGGACTCACCAGGGAGATGGTTCACCTTCTATTCTATAGTACAAACTCTCAAGAGAAAAATTTCCTAACATCTCTCTTCTCTCAATGACTGTTCTGGGAAATCCATGCGGATGAGGCCACCAGCAGAGTTACTCTAGAGACACATTATGTGGGGCTTTAGAAGCCAATAAAGAAATGAATGAGGAAAATTATTGGGAAAAACGCTTGGAGAGGGAAAACAGAAACTATGTACGGGACTTACGACTGCTGGCTTAGCAACCACTTGAAGTTCTGACAAAACCTACCTAAGGGGTACTTACAACCAAGGGTGGGATTCAAATTTTTTAACAACTGGTTCTGTGGGCGTGGCTAAGTGGGCGTGCCTTTTTTTGCAGCAACACACACACACGCGCACTCTGTTTTTGGATCTCCTGGGCCTCAGGGAAGCCTCCGGGGAGGGCGGGGGGGGCATTTTTCAACCCAGGAAACTTCCCTGAGGCCCAAAAAAGCAAAAAAAAGGAGCTCAGGGGGGCACGCAGTACGCCCCCTTCATGCACCCCTTTTTGCCTCCTGTGCCTCAGGGAAGCCTCCTGGGTGAAGCAGTAAGACAGCGAGGGAGATCCCAGCACAGCCGATCGTCGGAACAGCTGATCATCGGGAGGGAGGGGAAAAACAGAAATACCTTAAGGAGTGACTGGGCGGGGGAGAATGCAGTCAGCAATATCGTGCATACACGCGATGTGGTACATGCGTGATAAGGACTGGCTGGGCAAGGAGGGGAGGGGCAAACAGAGAGGGACGGGGCAGCCAGAGGGACAATTTGCCAGTTCTCCGAACTGCACAGAATCTTAATAACCGGTTCTATAGAACTGGTCCAAACTGGTAGAATCCCACCCCTGCTTACAACCCAGATTCAGATGTCCAACATTTACCCTATCACCACAGCCATATGACTGCATTTTGAGCGCTTGGCTACCAGGCTTCATTTACTGCTGGTTGCAGCATCCCGCGGCCATGTGACATAACCATTTTGCACAACACCATATATAACAAATAATTGGTTTGCTTAACAGCTGCCATATTCACTTAACAACCATGGGTTTGCTTAACAACCATGGATCTGCTTAACTATCACAGTAATTTTCTTAACTGTCGCAAAACAGTTGTAAATGAGGTTGGTCATGTGACGTGGCTCTATGATCATCATGACTTATCGCGATGATGAGCAGATGCTGTTAAAACCATAACTCGGGGTAGTTTAGAAAGAGCATTGTTGTACAGGGACATTCCATTTTGATAGCATTCTGCGTTCTAATTCTGAAATGGATCAAGTTCTTGGTAATCAGAATATATTTTATAACAATTCTGACCAAATAATTACTAGTGATTTTGCTGGATGGGGGCAGGGATTAAGGAATCAGT
This sequence comes from Bungarus multicinctus, assembly GCA_023653725.1. Classification (NCBI taxonomy): domain Eukaryota; kingdom Metazoa; phylum Chordata; class Lepidosauria; order Squamata; family Elapidae; genus Bungarus; species Bungarus multicinctus. The sequence continues at coordinate 9,140,646 of CM042840.1, read as the reverse complement.
CAAGGAAATGAGAGAACCAGATTTTCTCAAAAAGTAGCTTCCTATTTTATTGTCTGCCTATTACTTTGCAAAATTGTTGCTATTGTGCAGAAAATTAGAAGCAAAGCTATTGTATGGTAAGCATCTGGAAGAAGTGCTAACTTTAAATCTAAAAGATGAATAAATCACTTAACAATACCACTTATACCGCAAGCCTGAATTTGTCATCTGATGCACAGCAACTCCAAATAGCGTCCACTTGATTGAGCTTCGTTGTGATTCTACCATATTAGACAAAAGATGAAATTAAAAACCTTTGATTCTTGCAACATTTATTCTGGAGAAATTCCTGTGGAAAAGAACAGTTGATTTTGCTTGCAAGAGAGAGGGAGGAGTCACAACTTTTTTTTTTAAAAAAAAAAACATGCTTGGCAAATCTCTTAGATGCTTTACAAAACTGTAATAAAAATTGCAATCATAAAATCCCTGCCTTCATTTTTTCCATGCCTAATCATGACTTTAGAGAAATCCTTCCTAACCCACTTTCTCAAATCAGATTTCTTTCATTTGAACTGAAAAAAAGAAGTCTCAAAACAGAAAAAAAAAAATCCAAGTAAATCCATTAAGTATCCTTAAACAGATCTTTGGCTCAGGAATCACCAACTCCTCACATTGCTTCAGAATATCCAAATAGGGCAGGTGCCTTCAATCTTGGCAATTGTAAGACTTGTGGATTTCAACTCCCAGAATTCAAGGAGTTGAAGCCAATTCTGGGAGTTGAAGTCCACAAGTCTTAAAATTGCCAAGTTTTGAAACTCCTGAACTAAGGAAACAAAACTTTTCCCTTGTGAGCAAACAACATTAAGCTAGAAGAAGAACCACTGAGATGAAGGGATAAACCCTCCACAAATCCCCAAAGGAATTTTTCCCTAAAGTTCCTAAGATTGAACTTATTGATAGTTGTTGGAAAATTGGGTGTATTTCAAGGCATATACATCAACCCGGAATAATAACCCCCTCATCTGTGTTGCTCACATGCAAATTATTTTCAGGGTATTACTTGATGATATAGATACCGTCTTGCAAGCAAATATCCAGACTAATGAAATGTTTCTGTATTTGCTTTATTAGATTTTTATCCCATCTTTATAATTTTATAAGTAACTCAAGATAATGAATATGTATATTACTCCTTCCTCTCTTCCTATTTTTTCCATAACAACAACCTTGAATTGGAAGAGGAAGTGATTGTCAAAAGTCCCTCAACCAGTTTTCGTTCCCAAGGCGGGATTAGAATTCAATGTGTGTTCCAACTTACCTGTTTTCTCTCTTGGTGTCTCTGCCCATGTCAAGAATTCCTTTTAGCAGCAGCTGCAGAATGTGCTGATAGCACTGCCATATTTCACTCCAAAGTGTCTTCCTTAGAAATCCAGCTTCTGTCTGCATCATTCATACAGAGCCAAAAATAATCTTTCTAGCCTGCACTAACAGAGGGATAGATTCAAAATCATGTAGAACATTAGTACTATTTTATAATGCCTTGGTAAGACCACACTTGGAATACTGCATCCAGTTATGGTCTTTACAATTTTTTTTAAATTTATTTATTTGTCAATTGCTTACAAGATAATAGGTATAAGTAAAAACATAGCTATGGATACATGGATACATATAAGAAAAATAAAAAAAATATATAAAAGAAACAATAGGACAGGGACGGTAGGCACATTGGTGCGCTTATGCACGCCCCCTACAGACCTCTTAGGAAAGGGGTGAGGTCAATAGGAGACAGTCTAAGGTTAAAGTTTTTGGGGTTTGGGGAAGAAACCACAGAGTCAGGTAGAGTATTCCAGACATTGACCACTCTGTTGCTGAAGTATTTCCTGCAGTCAAGTTTGGTGCAATTAACCTTGAGTTTGTATCTATTGTTTGCTCTTGTGTTGTTATGGTTGAAGCTGACGTATTCATTGACAGGTAGGACATTGCAATGTATGATTTTATATACTATACTTAGATCAGACTGAAGGCGGCGTAGTTCTAGGTTGTCTAGGTCTAGAATTTTGAGTCTGGTGGCATAAAGTATTCTGCAATGAGTAGAGGAGTGGAGAACTCTTCTTGTGAAATATTTCTGGACTTTCTCAACTGTATTAATATCTGATACGTAATGTGGAATCCAGACTGATGAGCTGTATTCGAGTATTGGTCTACCAAATGTTTTGTATGCTCTAGTTATTAGTGTAATATTATCAGAGAAAAAGCTATGTAGGATTAGGTTAACAACTCTTAATGCCTTTTTGGCTATGTAGTTACAGTGGGCTCTAGCACTTAGATCATTAGAGATGAGTACTCCAAGGTCCTTGACAGAGTTTGGATCACCAACAAGGTCTGGACTATTCAGCCTGTATTTTATTTTCTGATTTTTTTTGCCAATATGTAGGACAGAGCATTCAAAGATGGTTTTCAGCAGGTTCTGACCAGTTCTGGAGAACCGGTAGTGAAATTTTGAGTAGTTCGGAGAACCAGCAAATACCACCTCTGACTGGAGATTTTACAGTATCCTTCCCCTGTCATGCCCACCAAGCCATACCCACAGAACTGGTAGTATAAAAAATTAAATCCCATCACTGAGATCATTTAGTTGTTGAAATTTGAAGTTGCCATTTGTTTAACCATTCTGATACATAGTCAAGGTCATTTTTTTTTCAATAAAAAAAAATTTGTTGAGATTCTAGAAAGAATGCAGAGAAGAGCAACAAAGATGATTAAGGAGCAGAGGTCAAAATATGTAAAAATGGTTGCAGAAATTAGGTATGTCTAGTTTAATGAAAAGAAGGACTAAGATGACATGATAGCAATGTTCCAATATCTCAGAGGCTGCCACAAAGAAGAGGCAGTCAAGCTATTCTCTAAAGCACCTGACAGGACAGGAAGCAATAGGTGGAAACTAATCAAAGAGAGAAGCAATCTAGAACTAAGGAGAAATTTCCTATCAGTGAGAATAATTAATCAGTGGAACGATATGCCTCCGGAAGTTGTGGGTGCTCCAACACTGGAGGCTTTCAAGAAGAGAAATGGGCAGCCATTTGTCTGAAATGGTGTAGGATGTCCTGCTTAAGCAGAGAATTGGATTAGAGAAAGTTGGTCTCTTCCAACTCTATTATTCTGTTAAGTCATCCAGATAGTTTTTATGTCTAATATGGAACTAAAACTGTCTCCTAGTGATTGATCCAAAGCCATGCAGTTGGCTTCAGGCCTAAGACAAGACAAGAACTCACAGCCTCCTTGTGATTGGCCCTAAATTCCCCAGTCAGTTTTTCATCGCTAAATTAATATTAGAATTCATGGTCTCCTAGTTCTTATACGCCAGCAGCTCAGAGGTGGGATTCAAATTTTTAACAACCGGCTCTGTGGATATGGCTTAGGTGGTGGGCGTGGCTTGGTGGTCATGTTATTGGCTGGGTGTGGCCAACTCAATATCACTCACATCAAGGCACGCATTTCCTCGCCTGACCTGTCATGACTGTGGGGTTGTTGCAACAATCGTAAGTATGAAAAATGGTCATAAGTCACTTTTTTAATGCCATTGTAACTTTGAATGGTCACTCCACACAAGCAAAGTACCAGCAAAGGAGGGGGAAAAAAACTCCAGAGACGTTCCTGAGACAGGAAGTTTAGTCCTATCAAGAATGTAATAAGGGTTAATGAAGAGGCAGTTTCTGTAAGCAACTCCAGAATGTTTCCTTCCTGCCTTCCTTACAGGATTAGGCCAGTAATTTCTTCTAACAACCGGTTCTCCGAACTGCTTAGAATGTTAACAACCGGTTTTAACGAATTGGTGCAAACTGGTAGAATCCCACCCCTGCAGCAGCTGGATATAATGGATGCATAGATAGATAGATAGATAGATAGATAGATAGATAGATAGATAGATAGATAGATAGATGGATGGATGGATGGATGGATGGATGGATGGATGGATGGATGGATGGATGGATGGATGGATGGATGGGTGGGTGGGTGGGTGGGTGGGTGGGTAGGTAGATAGATAGATAGATAGATAGATAGATAGATAGATAGATAGATAGATAGATAGATAGATAGATAGATAGATAGATAGATAGATAGATAGATACTTTCATTTTTCAGGCATGGCATCTTTCTCTTCCTCCCAATTCTATTGCTAATGTACTGAATATGTTTCACCTTACTAAAATTAAATGCCTGCTTTAGTGTTTAAAATGTTTAAACTATAAATTTTTCCCCCGATACTTCATTTACCAGTTCCTCATCCAGCTTTCTGACAACTTATCAGATTGAGCCTGTTTGACCTGTATTAACCTGTATATTCAGTGACCTGTGTTTTTCCTATCTTGCCTAACTTTATTGTAAGCTTTTAGGCTTCTGGACAATAATATCCTACTTCCCTCTCCTTCAAGCTTTCCCCCAAGAATTACCCCCTGCATTGGGAGTAGGTCAGGGGAACTACCAACTCCATCAATTGTTCAGTGCTTAAAAGTTTCACTTTAATATTTGGCAAGATTTACATGACAGCCCTCATAATAGGGAGTGTTCTAGGAGTTTCTTTTATACAAAAAGTATGGGAGAATAGATCAAATATTATGATAGCACAAGCTGGTCAATTATTAGCTTTTCTGCAATTTCAGGTCAGGCACAACCTTACAAGGATGGCCATTAATATATGATTAAGTGGCAAAGGAATGAGAAAGAATGTTAAGTGCAGATCGAAGGTAAGGTGCTAAATCAGATATATATTTGTATCTGCAATCAGGTATTTTTGTCCTCAGAATCCATGTTATCTTTTTTACCTGTTGATAAAAGGTATTAAAATACCAGTTAAGATTCTCGCCTCTTTCAGGCTATGTATTCCATGACATTGGGGATTTCAGTCAGTGGTAGGATTACAAAATTTTTTTACTACCGGTTCTGTGAGCATGGTATGGTTTGGTGGGCGTGGCAAGGGAAGGTTCTTGAAAAATCCCTCTTCCCTCCCCACCCCACTAACCTGCTTTCCAGCTCCGTTCTCCTGTGCAGGGCAACAAAAGAAGACCCAACCAATCAGCTGGGACTCAGGAGGCAGAGAATAGATGGGGGCGGGGCCAGTCAGAGGCGGTATTTGCCGGTTCTCCAAACTACTCAAAATTTCCACTACTGGTTCTCCAGAACTGGTCAGAACCTACTGAATACCACCTCTGATTTCAGCCCTTCTTCTACTTCTTGATAAGCAAAAGACCACAGAATCTGCCTTCCATAGAATTAAGAAGTTCGTCCCAACTGAGCTTTTTCCCCCTCCATGTCTCTGCCCATGTCAGGAATTCCTTTTAGCAGCTCTGCAGAACATGCTGGTAGCACTGGCAACCTTAACTTAAAGCATCTTCCCTTGAAAATCCAATGCCAGCTGTTTCAGCTTGCGTTGTTCCTAAAGAACCAAAAATAATCTTCCCCTGAGTCTTGAATTATTCTCGAATTAAGGGCAACTCACAACAAAAGAAAACACAAAAAGACCCAAAGCTGTGTGTAAAATGCTCCTGGCAAATGGATTAAACCAGCAAACTCTGTTGATGGAGTTTCTTGTTTTGCCGGAAAACAAGACTGAATTGACTAGAATACAGATAGCAAAAGAAATTCCAAATCTTCTTTAGAAAAACACTAGTCTAGATAGCTAATCAGAATTAAATGTGGGTAATATTTAGAAGGGGAACCATTAGGAAATAATTATTTGTGTATTCTATGCATGTGGGATATGTTGACATGCGTATGAAATGGGCATTGCTTTGATCCTATGGTCACAGCTGCCATCTCGACTAGAGGTAGTCAATTTATGATTACAATTCAGCCCAGAATTTCTGTTGTTAAGTGACTTTTGCTCCATTTTACAACCTTTCCTGCCTCTGTTGTTAAGTGAATCACTGCAGTTGTTGATTAGTGAATCTGTCTTTCCCATAGACCAGTGGTGGCTAACATTTTTGGGCTCCTGTGCCAAAAATTGTGTGCACGCGTGTGCTCATGTGCCAGGACACAGAAGGCAATGCACGTACCCTCTCCCATGCCTCCTGCACATTCACGTGCAATCCCCCCCACTGCCCCCTTACTTGCAGCTGATTTTCAGTCTGTTTGAGGTCTTTTTCGGCCTCCCAGAGGCTTGAGGAAAACTTCTTCAGCCTTTGCAGGCTGAAAAATGGGCCTGTTTCGTCACTTCTGGTATTTCCGGAAATATAGGAAGTGTTGAAATGGGCCTATTTTTCAGCCTGCAAAGGCTTCCCTCAAGCCTTGGGGAGGCCAAAAAAGGCCTCAAACAGGCCGAAAATCAATTGGGAGGTACCCGCATGCACAGTGTGGTAAGTTTGTCTGCAGCTTGCATGCTGGCACAAATGGCTTTGCGTGCCACCTGTGACACATGTGCTATAGCTCTGCCATCACAAAGGTGATCACATCACCTTGGGACACTGCAACCATCATAAATATGAATCAGTTGCCAAGTATCTGAATTTTGATTACATGACTACAGGGATTGCATACTTACAAAAGTTATAAGTGTGAAAAATGATCATAAATCACTTTTTTCAGTACCGTTGTAACATTGAAGGGTCACTAAATGAACAGTTGTAAATTGAGGACTACCTGTATTTGAATGCTGCTGAGTCAAACTCAGCTCAATTGTGATTTTATTTTTTGTCTTCCAATATAGTCACCAATTCTGCCCCAGTTCTGAACCATGTTCTGTTTTTAATTTTAGTTAGTTGCAGTAATGCCAATGCAACACCTTAATTTTTCTTAATAACTAAATTAAATAGTCCATTTTCTTTTTATAAGCAGCAAATCCGCCTGGATTATGCCAATGCTCTCTACATGGGGCTCCCCTTGAAAAGCACCCGGAGGCTTCAGCTGGTGCAAAATGCGGCCGCGCAGGTGGTTTTGGAGGCTCCTCGGAGCTCCCATGTTATACCACTTTTGCACAAGCTGTGTTGGCTCCCGGTGGCCTTCCGGGTGCGATTCAAAGTGTTGGTGACCACCTTTAAAGCGTTCCATGGCTTGGGACCTGGGTATTTACAGGACTGCCTGCTGCCACCGTCAGTCTCTCGCCGACCAGTGCGCTCTCATAGAGCGGGCCTCCTTGAGGTGCCGCCGGCTGGATGGCTGGCGACCCTGAGGGTTCGGGCCTTCTCCTTGGGGGCCCCCTCCCTCTGGAATGAATTGCCCCTGGAGATGAGGACCGTCCCCGACCTGTTGACCTTCCGGCGCGCACTAAAAACCCACCTATTCCATCTAGCCGGTCTGGCCTAGAATTATGTGAAATGGTTTTAAATTTGGTTTTTAAATGGTTTTTTAACTTTTTTAATTCCCCACTTTTAACTCTTTAAAGCCAATCTATTTAATCCTTTTAATTTATTTTAAATTATTGTATTTGTACCTATATGTTTTTATCTCGCTGTGCACCGCCCCGAGTCCTTAGGGAGAGGGGGCGGTATACAAATTTGAATAAATAAATAAATAAATAAATAAATAAATAAATAAAATATTTCAACCCAACCCACCTTACAGGGTTGTTGAGGGGAAAATAGGCAGGGAAAGGAGTATGTTCACCTCCTTAAGTTATTTGTTAAAATAATAAAGGTGGGTTTTAAAAAAAAGTTAAGTGGAATGGAGAACAAATACAGTTCCTAAGAGTTCTGTGCTTCTGTAATCCTCACAGAAAAAAGGAGAAATTCCAACCTGGATGCCCTAAAGGCAAAATTATCACAGCATGGGGGCATCTTTGAAAGAATTTCTGGTGCATATCTTAGCTACCTGATAATCTTGTAACCAGAGAGATGGTCCCTTAGATAACTGAAGAGACTTATAGGTAATAGAGAGATGAAGGAGACAGGTATGTTTTTTTCTCCCTGTGTGCCAACTAAAACTTTAAGGCAGAATTGTTCTCTTTGTGATCTGAAGAAAATGGGTAGGTCAATGCCCATCTCAGTTTTAATTTTTACTATCTGCCTGGCCTGCCAGATAGACTTCAGGATCGAATGACTTTCAGGCTTAATCTTTAAAATATATGCAAAATAATTAGATTGTCTTAACTCTTCCATCTTTGAAATGTGGGTCTGCTTCTGCCAGTTAATTGTATTTATTGTCACTAATAAAGGAGAATATTTGTAGCTCAAGGTTGACAGAAGGGGTCCTTGCTACTCTCTGAGCATGTAGACATTTCATTACCCAAACTAGGTAACATCATCAGTGCAGTAAGGAATGCTGTTTGCTGTCAGTTTAGATTCTAGTCAAGTAGCTTGCCTGTCAATGTTGGCTTGGCAGTTTCTTGGTTGGGGCATTGTTTACTTGATTGTTGGTCTGATGTTAACTTTGGAGTTTATCTAGGCTGATCTGGGTGCTGCCAAAGAAGCCAACAGCAGACAGACCAATGAAAGAATCTCTAAGAACGACCCCACCAACATTGATATTCAAGCCACTAGCCACTAGAATGTAAAACAACATCAAAATGCACACTTTACTAGCACTGATGATGTTATCTAGTTTGGGTAATGAAATGTCTGCAAGAAAATAAGCAAGCTCAGAGAGCAGCAAGTGCCCCTTTATTGCCACTGATAATATTTTCTCCATTTCTGAGTATTGGAGTGCTTTTATGCAACTTGCCACTTCACTACCTCAGAGAATTAGTGGTTAAGATGCTGTCTGTGATTTTAGCAGTCTTCTCTTTCTTCCACCATTAAATTAAATGGTCTCTATGTGACATCTGGAATTCAAGTGGAATGTTAACCTTTTCTTCTTTCATTTTTTAAAAATAAAAAGTTTGATTCTACTTATGTTTAGGACCATTCAAAAGAGTCACATGCCTCCTGCAAGAGAATTTCATTTTATAGCCTTTTTTGCCTTTTATTTGCCAGTGATCTTCATAAGCTGTGGAAGCAGTAACTATCTTGCAAGACAGGAAGGCAGGAGACTCAGAAATATTTTGGAAAGTAAGGTTGTTGTATATAGTCCTGCCACTAAAAATATATGCAGTCAGGATTCAATAATTAAGCCTACAGCATGTTTTATATTCAGCATTCTTCTTTGTTCAAGCTTTGAGAATATTTAAACTTCAGATGGAATATTAATCTTTTCTCTTTTCATTTTTAAAATAAAGTTTGATTTTGCTTATGCCTTGTGAGCTCGATGCACCATTCAAAGGAGTCATGTGCCTCCAACTACCGTAGATACAGTAGGCAGATACAATAGCTCTATCAATATGTAAAGAAAATACTGCACAAAATTAAGCTGGGACATACACTAATTGCTTTCGGAAACCATGAAATATAATTTTGTGCTGCTAAAATAAAACTTCATTATCTGCTGTTCTCTTAGAGCCCAGTTGTGTTTTTGTCATGTTTTTCTATTCAGCTCTCCATTTATGGAATGTACTCTTGGAAAGTTTTATGCCTACATTTAGGAAGCTGTTTCTTTAAAATAATTTTACACGTTCTGTCCAGGATATTGAAAGCGATGTTGAAAAAAAGTCAAGTATGCTCCAGTTTTCCTACTCTAACTGAAACCTGGCATTAAAGCATAAATTAAGAATATTTTCAGGTTGCATTCAATGGTTAAAGAAAAACATTAAAATTAGTTGTGTGAGAGAATATAGGTCTAGCTCTAATCTTTCAAATTAATAGGACATTTTTTTACTAATTTGGGCTTGTAAATATATCAGAAGATTGCTTATGAATCATCCCTCAAAGTCGGTGTGAACAGCTAGAAGTTGCCTCTTATCAAATTAAGATTCTAAGGGAATCCATGATAGTTAACTGGAATGAAATTGATCACAGTTTATAATCCAACATCATGAAAAGGTAATGTTACAGATAGGTAATTCCTTTGCATTTGGTCCTCTAGGTAATAAAAGAAAAAAGGCAGAAAAAGATGAAACAAAAGAAGAAAAATATATGCAGAAAGTGAATTAAAAATAATACACAATCAAAGTATCTATGCAAACTAAAAGACTGGAAAGGAAAAGCAGATTAAGGGGTGGCAACTATAGTAGATTTTAATATTTTTATCCCAATTTAGTAATTTTTATAAATAACCGAAAGTGGCAAACTTACCCTATTCCTTCCTCTTCCTAATTTCCCCACAACAACCCTCTGAGAGAGAGTGACTGGCCCAAAGTCATCCATCCAACTTTCATGCCTAATGCAGTACTAGAATTCACATATCCTGGTTATTGGCCCAAACTCAACCAGCTGGCTTTCTTTCTTTTTTTTAATCCAAATTTTATTATTTTTTAAACAAACATACACAAACACAACATAAAAACATCAAGCCATCTTCCACTTACGTACATACAGTGTGTCGGTTGGTTTACAAATTATTTTGTGCATCCACTTCATAGTCATCACTTACAATTGCTTGTATATGTTCTCATATTATCTATCAAATATTTCTAAATACATTAATATCATTGTTAATCAATCATTTGACTATACTGTTATTTGTTCATGTTATTCAAAATAATCCATATTTTAACTGATTTATTTTATAACAATATCCCGTAGTTATATCTATCTCGTAGTTATATTATGATAATACATCTTTATATATTCTTTGTATTCTATATTTCATTACCATATTTTATTGTCTAACCATTGATAAAATAAATCCCAAATCTTATAAAATTGTTTATCTTCTTGTTCTCTGATTTCAAATGTCAATCTACTCATTTCAGCACAGTCCATGATTTTCTTAATAATTTCCTCCTGCGTTGGTATTTTCTCATTTTTCCAGTTTTTAGTAAATACAAGCCTAGCAGCTGTTAATTCATTTACAATCAAATATTTCAATTCCTTACTATATATTTCAGGTAAGATTCCCAATAAAAAAATCTTTGGTTTCAAGTCTATGTGTTTTTTGTCATTTTTTCTAACCATGTGTGGATTTTAGTCCAATATCTTTTAGCATCTGTACATGTCCACCACATATGATAATATGAACCAGGTATCTGATGACATTTCCAACACTCTTCTGATTTGTTCTTGAACATTCTTGCTATTCTTGTTGGGGGTAGATGCCACCTGTAAAACATCTTATACACATTTTCTTTATATGCTGTTGACATTGTCATTTTATAATTTTGAGACCACAAATTTTGCCATTTCCCTAAATCAATCCCATATCCAAATTTTTCCCCCCAAGCAATCATTGTTTCTTTAACTTGTTCTTCTTCAAGCTTAATTTCTAGTAAATATCGATACAATTTTTTAATCACCTTTTCATCAGTACCTGTCAAAATCTTATCTAAATCAGTCAATTTATCATAAAAACCTTCTGTTTTGGAATCTTTATCATATATAGAATATATTTGCATATATGAAAACCAGTTCATCTTTATACCTTGTTCCTCTAGTTTTTGCATAGATTTAAGTTCACCCTTTTCATTCAATATTTCACCATATCTGTTTGTTCCTTTTTATATGTTATAGGATAAGAAAATGCTTCAATAGTCGATAGCCAGACTGGAATTTTCAAACAGCATTGCCTTTTAGTCTTCTCCCAATTTAACCACAAAGCCTCCCATATATAATGTCTTCTAAAGTACCCTTGTGTTTTAGTTCCCTTGTACCATAAGAAGGCATGCCACCCCAACAACAAATCATGTCCTTCTAATGTCAACAATCTAGCATTTCTTAATATTATCCATTCCTTAACTCACATCAGATTTGTAGCTTGGTAGTATAACTCCCAATTAGGCAGGCCAAATCCTTCTCTTATTCTAGCATCTTGCAGAAGTTTTAATTTTATTCTTGCTTTCTTTCCCTGCCATATATATTTCAACACAATTTTATTTAAATCTTCAAAATAATCTTTCCCTAGCTTTATTGGAATTGTTTGAAACAGATATAGAATTCTAGGTAATATATTCATCTTGATTGTTGATATTCTCCCTATTAATGATAACTGTAGATTTTCCCATTTCACCAAATCTGTCACTATCTGTTGCTTGAGTTGAATATAATTATTCTCTTTAAGTGTGCTACATCTTGCTGTCAAATGTATCCCCAAATACTTGATCTTATTTGTGACTTGAATTTTCAAAACATCCGCCAATTCATCCTTTTGTCATAGAAACATATTCTTTGTCAAAATCTTTGTTTTATCTTTATTTATTTTCAAACCAGCTACCTTTCCATATACCTCTATCTTTTCTATCAGTTTTAATGCTGTTTCTAATGAATCTTCTAAAATGAAAACCAGATCATCTGCGAATGCTTGCAATTTAAATTCTTCCTTTTTAATTTTCATCCCTTTTATACCCTTGTCTTCTCTAATATTTCTATTTAGTACTTACAAAATTAACACAAACAACAGAGGTGACAGTGGACAACCTTGCCTTGTTCCTTTTCTTATATCAATGGAATCCATCAATTCTCCCTCTGAGCAAACACCTTTGCTGTTTGTTTATGGTATATAGCTTCTATTGGATGGATAAATTTTTTACCGAATCCCATTTGCTCCAGCTGTAATAACATAAATCACCAATTCACATTATCAAAGGCTTTCTGTGCATCTAAAAATATCAAAGCCATTTGTTTTTCAGGATGTGCCTCATAATATTCCAAAGAATCAAAAATTATTCTCATATTATCTCTAATTTGTCTCTTTGGCAGGAATCCATTTTGGTCCGAATGAATAAACTTATTTAGATATTTTTTAAGTCTTTCTGCTAATTTTGAAGCAAAAATTTTATAGTCTGAGCTTAGTAGGGAAATAAGTCTATAGTTCTTGATTCGTTGTGGATCGGTGTCTTCCTTTGGGACAAATGTAATATAAGCTTCTGACCATGATTGGGGTATCCTCTTCTTTGACATAACTTCATTCATGACTTCTAACAATGGAAGGTTCAATGATTCTTGTAATGTCTTATAAAATTCCGCTGGAAGTCCATCTGGACCTGGTGCCTTTCCATTATTTTGCTTCTTAAGTGCTTTAGTTAACTCCATCATTGTTATGTTACTTTCTAACATTATTTCAGTTTCTTTAGGTATCTGAGGTAAATTAACATTCTGTACTTAAATACTGTTTAATTCTTTCATCATCAATATTCTCTTGTTCGTATAGTTTCCCATAATAATCCCATATAATTTTTTTCTTCTCTTTACTTCCATAGCAAACTTGGCCTTGATCATCTATTAATTGCAATATTTTCCTTGATTCTCTCTCCTTTCTCAGTTTATATGCTAGCCATCTACCTGGTTTATTTGCATCTTCAAAGTAGTTCTGTTTCGCACCTCTGATTTTCTCTGCTAGTTCTTCTTTTTCCATTAATCCCATTTTATATTTAATTGTATCCATTTTTAACTTAATATCCTTTTTCTGTGGCAGTTTCTGTAACTCTTTTTCAAGTCTTTTATACTCATCCTCTAATGTCTTAGCGGCTTGTCTTTTCATAATATTTCTTTTCCTTGTATAGTCTTTTATCAAGCCTCTGGAATATGCCTTCATTGTTTCCCATACATTCAGTATTGAAGTGTCTTCTTTTTTATTTTCTCTGAAAAAAAAGAGCCAGTTCTTTCTCTATTCTCTGTGTAAAGTCTTTTTCTTTTAATATAGTGTTATTTAACATCCATCTGGATCTTCTTCTTTGTCCTTTCCATTTAATTGTCATTGGATTATGATCAGCCCAGATACTTGCTTCTATATCAATTTCTTGAAGGTTAGCAATCAATTTTGTTGATATCTATATCATATCTATTCTAGACCATGATGAGTGTCTGTTTGAATAGAAGGTATATTGTTTAGCCTTAGCACTTCTTTCTGTCCATGCATATTTAAGATTTATTTCATCTATCATTTTAAAAAAGTATCTAGGGAGAATCTTTCTAGTTTGCTTTGTTGTTTTCCATGTTTATTATCATGTTTATTATCTTTGTTGTTTTCCAGTTTATTATCTACTATTCCATTGAAATCTCCCATTATAACAATATTAACATAGTCCTATTCAATTATTTTCATATGTAGTTTTCTATAAAATTCTTCTTGATTGTCATTCGGAGCATAGATTGCTATCAGGAGTGTTTTCATATTATTGTCCATTATTTCCACCATTAAAAGTCTTCCCTCATCATCTGTATGTATCAATTTAGCTAGAATGGTATCTTTGATGTATAAGACCACTCCTCTTTTCTTACATTGTGTCAAGGGAGTAAATATTTTCCCTAGTTTTGGCTGTATCCATAGTTGTTCATGTTGTTTTTTAATATGTACTTCTTGTAAGCAAATTATATCAAATTTTAATTTCTCTAATTTATGGAAAGTTTTCCTTCTTTTAACGGCTGAGTTAAGTCCATTTATGTTAATTGTAATCAGTTTTTTCTCTTCCATAATTATACTTTATGATTAGGCTTTGCAGCTCCAGTAGATTTTGATTCTCGTTGTTCTCTAGCTTCCACCTTTTCATCTACTGCACCTTCTTCTTTTTCAATCGCTACTTGACAGTCCTCTTGGAATTCAATTAGTGACATTTCTTTTTCCATCTCCTCCTCTTTCCCTCTGAAGTATTCTTAATAAAACAATTCTGCTTTCTCAGTTGAGTCAATTCTGTGTCTTTGTTCTTGCCATGTAAACATTAAGCCTTCTGGTATCAACCACCTACAATTCACCTCTTTTTTGAGCAGTATTTTAGTCAAGAATCGATACTCTCTTCTCATCTCTCTTACTCTTCTGGGTACTTGTTTCAGGACCACAATCTCCTTATCTTTGTATTTCAATGTTTTCCCTCTTGCCACCTGTAATATTTGCGTTTTAATATCTTCCTTCATAAATCTAATATGAACTTCTCTTGGCAGGCTATTTCTCATTGCATATCTTGTGAAAACTCAAAAAACCTTGTCTATTCCATCCATCATCTTTTCTTTAGATATTTCCAATGCCTCAGCCAAGATTTCTATCATTATCACTGCCAGATTTTGTCCCTTTTCTTCCTCTATGTTTTGGAATCTAAGATAAAATTCTGATCTGTCCATCTGATCTGTCCATCTCCCATTCCAGCATCCCACTTTTATCTTGTTCAACCATAGTTAATATCTCCAATTTTCTTGTCTTCTTCTTCAATTTTTTGGAATTTCTCATCATACTTCATCATTATTTGTTGAATATTCTCCACCTTTTCATCAGTTTTTCCTATTCTTTGTTCAATGCTCTCTGTTCTCTTTTCAATATTATCTGTTCTTGCTTGTATATTTTGGATTCCTTGCAAAATCTTCTGCAGCGTCATCTTCCCCTGTTCTTTTTCTTGTTGTAACATCATCTGTATTGAACGTTGTCCTCCAGATGGTGAAGAGGAAGAAGGAGGAATTGAGGAGCCAGCCGCTGTTAGTTTCCTACTCATTTCAAACAATTCAGAATCTTCAGGTTCTTCTAGACCTTAATCCACTCATGTAATGACCAATTGTAATTCCAAGTAGAAATAGTGGAGAAAAAAACAGAATAAAAGAAAAAGAAAAATTTCTTCAGGTTCTTATACGCCTTAATCCAATCAATAGCGAGAAAAAACCAAAAAAGAAGAAGAAGAAGAAGAAGAAGAAGAAGAAGAAGAAGAAGAAGAAGAAGAAGAAGAAGAAGAAGAAGAAGAAGAAGAAGAAGAAGAAGAAGAAGAAGAAGAAGAAGAAGAAGAAGAAGAAGAAGAAGAAGAAAAACCATAAAAAGAAAAAGGAGAGATTGTCAGGTATTGTGGGTGGCAAATTCTTCAGGTTCTTCAACACCTTAATCCAACTGAAAGATCTCAAGTATGGAAAGGAAAAGGAAAAAAAAAAGTCACAAAAAGAAAAAACCCTAAAAAAAATGGGAGAGAAAAGAAAAGAAGAAAAAGCTCCCTTAAAAAAATAAAAATTAATACTAATAATAGTACCAAAAAACCATAAAGCAGATAGATGGTATAATATTTTCCCTTTAAAATAAAATATAAAAATAAAAAATAGACTCGAAAACAAAAAAGGTAAAAGCAAATTCCAAAGAGTCAAAGGTCCAGATGATTATCAAGAATAGTAAACTAATAAGGAGGGGGTTTGTTGAAATAGAGAATAGCCCAATGTAAAACAAAAAGAAAGAACACACTGCACCCATTTAAATGTCCAAGGCTTTTTGTTGACTTCCAAACAGTTATATAACTCTCTTCTCTAAGGTCTTGTAATCTTCTTTCTATAAATTTCAATACCAGACTCCAGCCACTGATAGAAACCCAGAGGAGCACTTACAATAACACTCTTCCATGCTCTTCCCTCTATCTTATCAAACAGACTCGAAGTCCTTGAAAAGAAGCCTCTTTCTCAGCTTTGTCTGGTCTTCAATAGTAAAGATGAAGAAAACAAAGTTTCCAAGCCTCTAGATAGCAGTGTTACAAATTTCCCTCTACTTTCACTTTCCCCCTCCTTTTTCAAGCAAAATATGTTTTAAATAATAAAAAAAAAAAAATTAAAAATAAAAGAAAAAAAACTTAAGAAGGAAAACTAAAAGGAAATCTCTAACCTATAAAGTTATAAAGACAAAAAGGAAAAAAGGAAAAAGAGAAAAAGTAAGGTTAAAAAAAAACCAGTCCAGTTTCAAAGTAAAAAATCAAACATTAAAAGTCCAGGAATAAAAAAGAAATACTGATTTTGACTTTCCTGGCAAAATCACCGCTTAATCACTTCTGTCTTAAGTTTTGCAAATTCTTTCTTTCCTTAGGGCGTTCTCAGATCATATAATGAAAAAAACTCTCACCAAACCGGCACACTTTCCATTCTCTTCCGTTTCGGGGCTGTCCCAACTTCAACAGCTTCAAAGGCTGCCTCTTTGCCATTGGCAAAAAGAGCTACTCCTGGATCTACCAGAGATTTTGTGGGGTTCCTGGGATCAGCAGGATGCGCTCTTTACATTCACCATCTCTTCGGGACGATTTAGGTCCATTTGAACCGTCCAGCAACAAAGATATCAGCTGCGATCTCAGATCACCAAGATCACCCAGCTGGCTTTCATGCTTAAGGCAGGACCTAGAACTCACCATCTTCTGGTGATTGGCCCAAAGGAATCCAACCTGCTTTCATGAATAAGGCAGGACTAGAACTCACATATCCTGATTTTTTGGCCCAAACTCATCCAGGTTGTTTTTGTACTTAAGGCAGGACTAGAACTCATCATCTCCTGGTGATTGGCCCAAAGTCACCCAGCCAGCTTTCATGCCTAAGGTAGGACTGGCACTCACAATTTCCTAATTTCTAGCATGGTGCCTTACGAGCACCACTATGAGACAAAACACTACTAACTAGATCTGGCGCGGCAATATTGGTCAGCTTCAAAGCGAAAATTTGTCAACTCCAAAGTGAAAATTCACTGATTACAATTGTTGCTGCTTCTCAGTTGCCACAGAGACAAGGGGAGGATAGCCACCTGCAGAAATTATGTACCTGCACTAGGGGGGAAGGGAGATTTTATTTTTTTTAACTATACAAAAAGCATGAGAAATATATCCAGAGTTGATTTAGCTTCAATCTGTGCTGATATGATGTACTCAATTAATCATAGCATAAAGAAACCGAAACATTTCAAGTCTGCTTGTTTGCTTGAAGTTCATCCGTCGGGACAGTTTGAGTAACAGTTGATTTACATGGTTTTGTTATAATTGTTGGTTTCCAAGTCCTCTTCCCTAGACCTAGATCTTCTGCTGCCAATTTGTTTTAGCATTATTGATGATGAAGCACATATGCCCTCCCTGGAAGACTTAGCCAGGTCCCGCTGCCAAAGCAGAATCAAGGCTATCATAGAAGATCCCTCACATCCTGACAATTATCTTTTTGACCTGCTGCCGTCTGGACAGCGCTTTAATCAAGGTCAATAAAATTCCACACCACTAGATTAACAAATAGTTTCTTTCCATGGGCCACCCGAACTGCAAATAAATAGAAGTTACTACCATATTAAGATGTGAAAAGATGTGAAACTGCAATACCTCATACAGATGTATAATAACTTATTACAGTACAATCTATCTCTTATGTATTACACTTGGCAAAGCATCACAGTCAGTGTTGGATGTATATTTTGTGTATATTCGTAGATATTGCACTCTCAAATTGCAAATGGAAATGTGGGTACTCTATATATTTTTTTTATCTTTATTTTTAAGTCCTTTGGTCTTATTGTATTGCAAACAGTTGCTGGGGTGCATCCACAGTTTCCTTGTACTTGTACAATGACAATAAAATTCTTCTATTCTATTCTGTTCTATTTTATATGTTACTAGAAACAGTTGCTGTCTGGCTGAACAGTGTACGTGAGTTGTCACTCTGACCCTACAATTCCAAGGAGGGCTCTTACATAAGGAGATGCAACAATTTCCCAGAACTCTTCAATTCTGCTGAGCTTCTTGATTTAGTGATTAGCATTTGCTCCATTTGGGACTAGGATATAGTTTATTTACCTCTGCATCTCCTTGGCATGCCTGCTTCCTTCCCAGTGAATCTGCACTAAATGCTTCTTGGCATCTGCTTGTTGACTCTGCAGTAGTTGGAATCAGCCTAATTAATGTTTTAATTCAGCATTTCTCAAGTTCAGCAACTTTAAGAGGTGTGGACCTCCGCTCCCAGGATTCCCCAAGCTGGCATGCTGGCCTAGGAATCCTGGGAGTTAAAGTCCATACATCTTAAAGTTGCACAAGCTTGAAAAATATGCTGATTTAGCACGCATGGCCCAGCTCCTCCCAACCAGGTCCCAGCACATAAGTGGGGTTTGCAGATCCCTCAAGATCTGGAAGGGCCCAATTGAAATCTTTTGCCAGGTGCAAAAAAATTCATATTGCAAACACACACACACACACACACACACACACACACACAAACTTTCAATTACAAACATAAAAATGATCGATCTGACTTTTTAATTTGATCAGATATGTCATAGCAGGTTGTTATAGCTCACCATTTTGGTTACTAACCTGAGACCATTCATGGCTCTTGACTAGACAGGGAAGAAATAGAAAATATCAGAAATTGGCAGTGGGAATGCACATTGCTGCTGATTGAAGAGCATTTTTTTTACTTTTATTGTAAGATACATTGCATTCTTCAACCACCTATATCACTGAAAATTCCGTACCCTACATTAGCCTTTATTATAACCCTCCCTGCCAACTGTCCACCTTCCCTTCTTCTCCTGCTGGGATGGTCCTGGGGAATAGACCATTTTTTTTTCCCAATAAAAGAGAATATTTGAAGCTCAGGGATGAACTGAGGGGTCCATAGTGTTCTCTGAGCTTGTTTGTTTTCTTGCAAACATTCCATGACCCAACTAGATAACATCATCAGTGCTAGAAGGGAGTGAGCCTTGCTCTCTGTTTATATGCAGGTGACTTGCCTAGTATTGGTGGGAGTGTTGTTTTCTTCTTTGATTAACACCAGGAATAATACCAGTAAAAACAACCAATCAGTAAATAATACTCCAATCAAAGAACTACCAACTTAAACAATTAAAGAGTAAACAATGACCTAATCAAGAACACTTCCACCAATACTACCTGGGCAAGCACTAATACTGTATATGAACAAAGAGCAAGGTTCACTTCTTATTAGCACTGATGGTTTGGCCTACTTGGGTAATGAAACGTTTGCAAGAAAATAAGCAAGCTCAGAGAGCACCACAGATTTTTCTTCATCTCCACTGAGTCTTCAACCACTCAACATCAATGCATTGGCAATTGGCAGGTGTTCAGGAGGCCGGTCATACTGAGAAATAAGGCCATGGTGCTATCACTTCAGGGGCAGATTAGCCCTTGTACCAAAGAACTTTCTAATTCTCAACAACGAAGACATGGAAATATCAACAGCTCCCTGGGCCATAGAAGTTAATGCAAACAAGATTGCTGAGAGGAAGAATGGAGCGAAAGAGAGAGGGAGGGAGGGAGCAAGGGAGAGAGAGAGATGGTGGGGGGGAGAGATCTCTACCCAGTTTAACCTGTCTACAAACCACCTTGAATGTGTAAGTCTGGAAATTGCGACTTTTCCATCACACACAACCAAAACTGAAGGAGATCTGTAAGGGAGAAGTGGGAGCATTTTTTTTTATTTTGTAACATCTTCTTTTTTTAATGCTGCCTGGAGATGCATCCTTGAATCATGCTTGGAGCGGCAAACTAAAACTTTATTTGCCTGGCACTTCAACCTCTTGTATAACTGATCTTAATCAGTATTGCATCAGTTTAATTGCGGGTTTTTATTTTTATTTATCGAGAGGTGGCTGCTGTTTCATTCAGCTTTGACTGGAATGTGTGTGTATGTGTGTGTTTGGGATATGGTTTTGTTCTTTAACTCCAGGGCAGATTGTGAGTAGAGTAGAATTCTTCATTGGCCAAGTGTGATTGGACACACAAGGAATTTGTCTTGGTGGAGATACTCTCAGTATACGTAAAAGAAAAGATACGGAAAGACAGTGAGAAAATATTTGGGTGAGAAAAAAAATCTTCTAAAGAAAATGCTTGTTGTTTAACTCCAATGCTGAGTTCATTGATTGTACTATGCCAATATATGGTTAGCATGGTTTTGGCATGAGGCATGAGGCAAATCCCAGTCCCTAAACTATTGCTTAGTATTGCCATCTCAGCCAGAGATATTTTCAATAAACTATGATTAAACATAGTTTAATAGCTATGCATAACACAGAGTGTTAGCCCTGGTTCAAGATTCAGGGGGACTCTCTGGGTATTATGGGAAAGGAAATAGGCAGAATAGATTTCTTGAATTCTTTCCAAACATTTTTCCAACAGAGAACATGGGGCTGCTAGTATTTTCTTCTGATGTATTTGTAGGTGTGCAATTTTGCTTTCACCTCATGTTGCACTTCTATGCATGGGAAACGTACAAATTACGGGACCGCCTACTGCCATCGTCAACCTCCCGCCGCCCAGTACGCTCCCACAGGGTTGCCCTACTCGGGGTTCCGCCGCCTGGCCGCTGTCGGCTGACGGCCCCGAGAGTTCGGGCTTTCTCTGTGGGAGCTCCTTCCCTATGGAATGATCTCCCCCCGGAGATACGGGCTATGACGGATATTCTGACCTTCCGGCGCGCAGTGAAAACCCTATTTTTTAAACAGGCCGGCCTGGCCCAGTAACTGTATTTGTGGTTTTAACTAATTTTAATTGGGGTTTTATTAGTTTTTAATTTTTAATTGAATTGAATAGACAGCCGGATCAAATTATTTAATCTATTTTTAATTATATTTATTGTATATTTATTATATATTTTTTAGTAGGCTGTACACCGCCCAGAGTCCCTTTTTGGGAGAGGGAGCGGTATAAAAGTGTGATTAAATAAATAAATAAATTGGGTTCTACACTATACAGACAGTCCCTGAATTACAATCATTCATTTTATGACCATTCAAATTACAACAGCACTGAAAAAGGTGACTTATAATTGTTTTTCACACTTATGACTGTTGCAGCATCCCCGTGATCATGTGATCAAAATTCGGACATTTGGCATGTACTTATGGATAGTTATAGTGTCATGTGATCGACTTTCACTAGCTTCTGACAAGCAAAGTCAATGGGGAAGCCAGATTCATATAATAACCATGTTACTAACTGCAGTGATTCACTTAGCAACCGTGGCAAGAAAGATTGTAAAATAGAGCAAAACTCACTTAACAACTGTGTTGCTTAACAACAGAAATGTTGGGATCAATTGTGGTTGTAAGTTGAGAACTATCTGTCCTAGATCATGAGACTAGAAGGGAGAGGCTTAGAATGGAACAGTCAGGAACATCCAATAGGATTGCACCGATCGCACTTTTATAGACTTAAACTGAAGAGCTGGTGAATTCTGGGAGTTGAAGTCCACTCATCTTAAAGTTGCCAAAACTGAGAAATATTAAGAGTTTGGGAGATTTTTTTTTCCACAGATCTGAACTAGGTCTGCCCCATTTTCTATTTCGAGGTCAGCCTGCCAAAGCTGCTTTCAACATTTTGATTAAAAACAGGAAGTTTCTGCGCACACCTAAGAGCAGGCAAATGATGTCATGAACATCATACCCTCATGGTACAAAGCAAAGGTGGTATTCAGCAAGTTCTGACTAGTTCAGAGAACTGGCAAATACCACCTCTACTGCCATCTATTCGCTGCCTCCCAAGTCCCAGCTGATTGGCAAGTTCTTCTTTGGTTGCCCTGCATAGGAGAACGGATCTGGAAAGCAGGTCAGTGAGTTGGGGAGGGAATGGGGATTTTGTAGTATCCTTCCCCTGCCACGCCCACCAAGCCATGCCCACCGAACCTGTAGTAAAAAAAATTGAATCCCACCACTGGTACAAAGGATTGCAGATTAGGTATTCTGTACCAGCCTCACTGGGCATTTTTTAGGCTTTTAGGATCAATTCTCTAAAGTAAAGACACATGCAGTCTGGAAATATGCTGCAGGCTAGCACTGGGTGGAGCAGCCAATAAGACCATGGAAAAAAAATTTAAATACCCTGATGTGTCTGTAGCTACAAGGATCAGAATCATACAAGCCACAATATTCTCTGTAGATGTGAAAGACTTTCTAACAGAATAATGAAGTTGGAAGGGAACCTGGAGATCTTCTAATCCACCCTCTTGCCAAGGCAGGAGACCGTATACTATTTCAGACAAATGGTTGTCCAATCTCTTCTTCAAAACATCCAGTTAAGACAGGACGAGTATTGATACCTTTGAATTTTGGTGTTCAGAAGGCTTCTGAGACTACCATGCATTATGAACAAATGGATCATTGAACAAATGATCCAATGGATCATTAAACAAATCAGACCAGAGTTTTCAGTGGAGGCTCAAATTATTCTGCTTTGGATACATTATGTGAAGACTTAGCTCTCTGGAGAAACAACAGGAATAGCACTTAGATTTATATACCACTTCACAGTGCTTTACAACTCTCTCTAAGCAATTTACAGTCAGCATATTGCTCCCAACAATCTGGGTCTTCATTTTACCGACCTTGGGAGGATGGAAGGCTGAGTCAACTTTGAGCCGGTCAGGATCGAACTGCTGGAGTTGAGCAGTGAGTTAGCCCTACAGTACTGCATTCTAACCACTGTGCCACTACAGTACACCAAGATTCCATTGCTGGAAAAAGTGGAAGGAAAGAGAAGAGAAGAAAATGACCAGCAGTAAGATTGGTGGATTTATTTATAGTGATGGTGGCAGGTGGCACTATTGGAAAATCTGGGAGAATAGATTTGTTATAAATAATCATTGAAAATATATATCTATGTGGTTACAAGTTGATGGCACATAATCAGTCATGGGACATTATTTGACATCATGGGGTATATCTTATCTTTCTGACATCTGCCAGATATTAGTGCCAAATAATTTTAAATTGTCTATTCATTTTTCCTGGTATTTACTTTCAGAGTGATTTCATTCAAAATAATCCAAAAGTGACTGAGGAAAAAAATGAGTTTTTAAAAGAAGTTTTTAAGTCTTTGAGTATCCTAATGTTGTTTTCCTAGCCAGTTTTTACTGACAGGTTTTGGGCCCCAAAATAAAATCACTATGAAATTATGTGTTCACACCACTTGAAATCCTGACAATAAAAATTAGGAAAATGTTTAGTGGTTTTAAGAAAGCTGCAATCTTTGGAAACATTTCCTAGTGATCCAATGCCAATTGCTTCCATTTGGCAACTCCCCTTTTTAATAGCAATTTAAACAAAGGAGTCTCTTTTCTGAAAAATATTTCATCAAGAGCACTATCTTCCAATGTGTAAAATGTCAACATTAAAATATAAGGCTGCTTTGTTTTTCTTTACAGCTGTGATGCAACTCTGTCTGATACAATCCCAGTGCGTGACGACGATTTGATGATCATTCTAAGAATCCAGAAATAACTTACAGAAGACAAATTTAAAAGAGAGTTGTGGACAAATATTGAGATCGCATGAAAACACAAAACAGTGTCGTGCCCAATTGTTTTGTCTTTCCTTGGCTTCCAGGTTTTGCAAGTAAGCAGGATATATGTGTTTTCTTGTATGTAATATTTGACTGTCAATCAAAACGAGAATGATCACCCTTGCAATGGATATCAAATTAGAGAATGCATAGCTGCCTTTCTTACAGGTTCATATCAGTTATTTTCTGAGGACTACGCAGATGCACCCATGTAGATTTCTCAGTAATAGCAAGTTTGCAATATCTAAGATTTTAATTCCAGTGTAGCTTCCAGATCTGAATTTTCTTTTCTCTTCTCCCTTTTTTGAATGTTACTAAACTTCTACAAAGAATAAAATATTTTCAAAAAACAGGAAAAAAATGGGAGCAAAATGCAAAGTATTAATCAGTGGAACAAATTGCTTCAGATGTTGTAGGTGTTCCAACACTGGAAGTTTTTATCAAGAGTTTGGACAACCATTTTCCTGAAATGGTACGTTTCCTGCTTGAGCAGGGGGTTAGACTAGAAGACCTCTCAGGTCCCTTTCAACTCTATTATTCTGTTCTGTTCTCGGATAAAGATAAAAAAGGGGGAAAAATAAAAATGTACACAGATGCAGTTACCTAGTTTGGTAATGAAACATGTGCAAGAAAACCACCAAACTTCAAGGACCATAAAAGGATATATATAAATAAAAAGAAAAGAGGTTCTGATTTTCTTTGATATAGTGTCAAATATAAAATATATAAACCTTTTGATCTGAAAATCAAGTGCATGCAATATTTCTATAAGCATAAATAATTATACAGGTAGTCCTCGAGTTATTTTTTTAATAGAGTTTTATTTGGGTTTTCAAAAAACATACAAATACAAATAAAATATCTTTTTTTGAGAACAGCATGTTCCAGGGTTATCATTTCTCCATACAGACATAAACTCAATTACATATTCATCTTATATATTCTAATCCATATTTTATAACTATTTTCGCAGTTTTCTCAATAGTTTTTCCCTTTATCTTATCTTGTAACAAAGTTTCAGCTGTAATGTGTCCTGTACAAGTCTTGTTAAAATTCCACTATTAATTCTTTTTACTTCCAGGTGGTCTCCTCCATTTTTCCAGATTCCACCCTCTTTTTTCCCCCTTCTGCTTTCTTTCTTTTTGAAAATTTTAAATTATCCAAGAGTCTTTATCCCTTTGACACTTTATTTTCAGCTAAAAATAGCCTGTTAATGTCAAAGTGGATTAACATCAATTTCTTGTTTAGATTTCTTCTTAACGTTCAAAGTCAATTACAGCTATCAATGTGAAAGAAAAAAAAGCCGATTCTTTTTCCTTTCCCTTTCCCTTTCGCCGTTTAAAATTTTTTTTTAGGAATAGTATTAGTCTTTGTAATTAAATTCTAGGTACCTTAAATAGATATTTTCTCCATTCAACTCCATTTAAATAGATATTTTCTCCATTCAGTCTCCTTTAAACTTCCTCCTGCACAATCTTGTCCAGTCAGGTTCTTCTTTGAGGTGGCCATTTCTGACCACCGCTGCAACCACCTTTGGGAAAGGGAGTAATGGCCAGACGAGGAGGAGAGATGCGGCTCTCCTCAACCCCGCTGGTGGTCTCCCCCTTTTTCACCACCTCTACGGGGTGGCTTCAGCCCTGAATCCAAGTGGCTCGGGGTGCTCCAGCGACGAGCATGGATCGAAACCACGCACGATCGCAGATTTTGGTCCGTCACCGAAGAAGCCCAAATCGGAAGTCAGATAGTCCTCGAGTTATGACTATAATCGAGCCCTGCAATTATGGTTGTAATTCATGGTGGTCAAAAGCAGAGGTAGTATTCAGCAGGTTCTGAACAATTCTGGAGAACTGTTAGCGGAAATTTTGAGTAGTTTGGAGAACCAGCAAATCCCACCTCTGACTGGCCCTGCCCCCATCTCTTCTCTGCCTCCCATTGAGTCCCAGCTGATCGGCTGGGTCTTCTTTGGTTGCCTTGCACAGGAGAATGGAGCTGGAAAGCAGGTTAATGGGGTGGGGAGGGAATGGGGATTTCACAGTAACCTTCCTCTGCCATGCCCACCAAGCCACGCTATGCTCACCAAGCCACACCCATAGAACTAATAGTAAAAATTTTTGAATCCCACCACTGGTCAAAAGGTGGGAGTCACCATGTGATAGGAGTTAGTTTTATGATTATTTTTTTGCTATTGTTCATCATGGGCTGGTCTTTGTCAGAAACCAGAAGTAAATGCTAGTTTTTAGCAAAAATATTGTACTACAAATGGCCATTTATGCAGGCTGAGCACCCAAAATACAGTCATTGGAGTGCCTCGCTACCCCCAAAAATGGAATTTCAAAACCAGATTATAAGTCCTGTTTTGGTGTGTGTGTGGGGGGGTCCATTATAGCTTCCAAAGGCTGCTAAATGACTGGACGTAAATCAAAGATCACCTGTAATCATGAAATCTCAAAATTAATATAGCACTTCTTTATAATTCCAAGGAAAAGGCCAGAATTGGTTTCCATATTAAAAAAAAAGCTAGACAAAGTCCTTCCCTTAATTTAAGTATTTAATTTCTCTATCTCAGCAAATTCCATTAGTTTTACCATCCTTCCCTCCACTATGGAAATCTGTGGTTCTTTGCATCGACTAATGGTCTCTCATCTCCTGTAGTTTCAAGATAGGCCAAAGTTAGCTACAAAATGGAGCAATTCCTAGCAATCATATTTATCCATCTTTGGGTGCTCCAAATTTGCTAGACTTAAACTTTGCAGAATTCTCAGCATGAAAGATAGAGATGCATACCTTCGCCAAGATATGGGTCGTGTCTTTTAAATGTCTACCTGTGAAGAGAAATTGTATGCAATGGATGAAAAATGTTTGCATTATTCATTATATTTATTTATTTAAATCCCACCTTTATTGTTTTATAAATCACTCAAAGTGGAAACCATACCTTATGCTTTTTCTGCTTCCTATTTTCCCCACAACATCAAGCCTGTGAAGAGATTGGGCTGAGAAAGAGATACTGGCCCAAAGTAACCCAGCCTATCTTTATGCCTAAAGCAGGCCTAGAACTCACAATCACCTGCCTGGTGACTAGCCCAAAATCATACAATTGGCTTTCATGCCTATGGCTGGACTAGAACTCGCAATCTCCCAGTTTCTAGCATTCTGTCTGTAAACAGCAGTCTTGATCTAGCTATTGGAAAAGTTTAAGCTGTTTCTGTAATGGTATTCAATATTTACAAATGCAGTTTATTATTTGAAAACATCCAAGAAACTCCTGTGATGATCATCCAAAAGGAACCAAAACTAGTTAAATGCTGCATCACCAGAACTTCTTTATTTGTAGAAGGAGGAACAGACATAAAAATGCAGCATTGGTGTGCATCTGATCAGGGATGGGATTCAAAAATCCCAGGAACTGGTTCGCTGCCCAGTTGCTGGCCATGGTGGGCGTGGCCTACCAGAACTTCCTGTTTCTGGCTTCCAGAGCCTGGGGGAGGTCTTTGCACCCTCCCAAGGGTTCAGAGGCCTCCCCTGGGCCTCTGGGAGGGTGAAAACAACCTCCCCAGGCTCTAGAGGCCCTCCGGAAGCTGCAAAAAGACCTGTTTCCGGACTTCTGGAGGACCTGTTTCCCTCCCTCCCAGAGCTTCCATGTGGACCCTGCACTTACCTCCATCAAAAATGGGCCGCATGGAGACTCCTGGGAGGGGCAGGGTGGAGTGGGCAGGGCCAGCCAGTCAGTTGAAATACTGGTTTGGCGAACCAGATGTAACTTTAGCATCCAGTTTGCCCAAACCAGTCCGAACCCTTAGAATGTCATCCCCTGCATCTGATCACTAAACACTCAGTATATGTCAGAAATGATTATGTGTTATATTTTTACTTGTTGAAACCAGGAAGTGAGTTTTGATATTTCCCATTTTGCTGGAAGTCTTTTCTGTGAATCAGATGGTCTTTTTCAGGTGATTGTGGATTAGCATCCAACTTGCTTTAGTTAGCGGGTAAAACAAATATGGTCCCATAAACCTTGAAAGGTACACATGACAGAGTGAAGTATTCTTAACTTGGCCTTCTACTGTACTGTTTCTGTAAGAATGAATATGTAAATGAAGGGTGTGAATTTTCTTCCATTCACCTTATCTGAGAAACAGTCTTGCTCTGCCCTAGGACCTATGGACAGGCTCTGGATTTGGAGCTGAGATGTAAGGAGCCTTGGTGGTTCAGGCTGTTAATCATCTAGCACTTAGCTCAATTGCCTGCAATTAGTGCAGGTTCGAATCCCACCAGGCTCAAGGTTGACTCAGCCTTCCATTCTCTCGGGGTAGGTAAATTGAGGACCCAAGATTGTTGGGGCTGATAAGCTGACTTTGTAAAAATGCCGTTTGGGGGGCCAAAAAGCCCTAGTAATAAGCAGGCATATAGAATGGAATGAAGGCTATTGCCGAGCACTTAGCATGGTGCTCTACAGACTGTAAGGCTCCCTGAGTCTCCGGAGAAGGGCAGCATATAAATATAAATAAAATAAAATAAAATAAAATAATGACCAATGGCACATTGCTACAGGGAAGATACAAATATTCAATGCGGGTTGGAAAAACACACACAGAAAAATCACACTGCACAATTTCCTATTAAGTAGAACTACTACATTTGGATTGCAGAAACCTAAAGGACCATTAGATGGCAGCAGTTTCCCGCATCCCTTTGCTGCCATCTAGTAATTTTCTGGCTTCTTGCTACCCAGATGTGGCAGGCTTTCTGCATGGTTATTTATATTACATTTAGACGTTGACTTATATCTACAACTGAGACCAGAATTTCCATTGCTAAGCAAAGTGGTTGTTAGGCAAGTCAATTTTGCAACCTTCTTTTGCCACTGTTCTGAATCATTGCAATTGTTAAGTGACTCATGAAGTCATTAAATGAACCCGATTTCCCCCTTTGATTTTGCTTGTGAAAAACCAGGTGGGAAGGTTGCATATGGGGATCACATGAACTCCCGTATGCTACAACCACTGTAAATACATATTGGTTACCAAGCACCTGAATTCTGAATTGTTGGATTGCTGAGACAGTCATAAGTGCAAAGACCTGTTGTAAGTCATTTTTCAGTGCCATTCTAACTTCAACTGGTCACTAAACAAATGATTGTAACTGGAGGAATACTTGCACAAGGAATACTCCTTGTTTTCCAAGGAGTGACACTTCCCCTTGCAGCTTGTCCTCCCTGGATAAGCCAAAACTTTCAAGCAGTCTTCTTCGGTTTTGTACTTCCCAGATGTGTGAGTATTTGGCTCGGTAATTCTCAGCCAGCCCATCCAATCCTAAATGCCTGAGGACCTGTTTTGCTAAAGCTGGTTCCAAAACGCTTCTTGCATTTTTCAAACACCAGCTTTGATCATTTGTCTGGCACTCCCTGAAGCGATGGCTTCACCATTCCTTGCAGTCTTATTCATCTTTAAAAAATGCTAGTGATATCAGTGGCTGGGTTTATGCAACTTGTTGAGCCATTAAATTGTGGTTTAAGTAAGCCATCATGGCCTGGTATGGTTTTAAGCCATGAGTTATGATTTATTGGTTACAGAGATTGGTTCCAAATATCATTAGTAAGTTGCAATGCAATAATAATAATAATTGTGGCTCAAATAAGTTGCTCAGCATCTATTCAGAGTTGTCTTAAACCATGAGATAGGTAGCAAATAAATTTGATAATAGTCCTTGGGAAGGATTTCACAGGTGAATAAAATGCCAACTCTAGTCTCAACATCTGGCTGACTGTCCAATGAACCATAATAATAATCAGCTCAGTGATCAAAGCTACAAGGGTTAGGGTTAGGGTTAAATTTGTAGGTGTAAATTTGTTTAAACATTCAGTTTAATGTAAATGTGTAAGAAAACATTTTGGCGACACTGAATTAAAGCCATGCTGGATTTATCTGGTGGGAATGCCAGGTTGAGACTACAGTTGTGGTGTGTTTGTGATAAATGAGAACATCTTTAGGACAACATATCCTAATCTTCCATGACTTTCCACATTGTACAAATGTTCAGCCAAAACAAACACACCACGTGCAGCAAAACAAATCGATTTTTAAAAATAACACATGCTAGGATTTTCACCATGGCCTTCTTATATGGTTTTCTAATTGCACAGCTAAACACTTGCACAGTTCCACAAATGTATTTGCTTATTCAAAATAACTTACACAACTTTCTTCCCTAAACAGAAGGTCCTGGGAGACAAATGAAGAACACTATATTCCTTACCGAAGAAATCATAAAACCTGGATAGTGGGAATACTTAAGCAGGGTAATGTGTGTCTGAATTTGTTTAAATATCTGGGAAAATCAAATCAAATCAAATCAGAGGAAGGGCCTGGTGAGACTTTGCAGAGAAGATTTCTCACAGAATCACTACTGAGAAAGCTGTTTCTTCCACTGACACACCCCAATCCAGAGAACCTCCAAGCATAATCTCAGCATGTAAGAAAGTCCCGATATGATTTTTTAGATATCGAAACTCGAAATTGGATGTGGTTTTGAAGACAGCGCCAGACCTTTAAGTTATGCTCAGATAAAGATGGGGACAAAATCATTTAATGAGGAAAACAGGATCCTAAAGTACAGTCCCAGCTAAACGCAACCCATCTAAAAATCGTTTAATTATTTTACCTGTTTGAAGGCCGCTCTATAAATATGTTTTCTCCAAGGCAGCTAACAAGTCTTTAATTTTTAAAAATCCTATGGATTTCAATAGGTCTAAACAGATTTAAAGGAGGCAAAATCTAGATCGAAGTGCTGAAATCTAAGCAATTTAAATTACTTCGATTTTAGACTGAAATCTAAAAACTAAGTGCTGAGCTTCAAAACTGTGCAAGGGGTCAGCACTGACAGTAGGGTTTAACATATTTTCAGCTTTTCATTCCGCTTCTCCAAGAACAGTCGCATCGATCCCAAGGATGTGTGCCTACGTGTGTGTGTGTGTGTGTGTCCATGAGCATGTTTACCCATCATTCCAAGGCACAGAAAAGGCTGCAAATTTGGAAAGAGAAATCTAATATCAGATTTCTATTCCTGTTCTCCCATCTGCTTCCAAGCGCAGCTGCTTCCGTGCCAGCGGCAGCCCTGCAGTGGGTCACCAAGACAAAATAATGACATGTGTATAATGTCATTATCACACGAATCTTGCCCTTATGTCCTTCGCCCGTGACATTTGATGCACGTACACGTTGTGGTATTTGCTTCCCAGCAATTTCTATAACTTGTGTCCAGATAAGGGAAGCTGAACAACTGGAAAGGGGTGAATAGAAGGGAAGGATTCAAAGCTCAAGCAACTTGCCCCAATAACCTCAATCCCTGTTCAAAAATAATTCTCTTTTGCTAGCAAGGAGATAGAAAGAAATACTAAGGGTCAGGATTTGAGGGGTACTCTATATAGGTTGTCCTCAACTTACGTCCACAATGGAGCCTAAAATTTATATTGCTAAGTGAGGTATTTGTTAAGTGAGTTTTGCCCCATTTTACGACTTTTCTTGCCACAATTGTGAAGTGAGTCATTATCATTGTTAAGTTAGCAACACGGCTATTCAGTGAATCCAGCTTCCCCATTAACTTTATTCTTCGGAAGGTTGCAAAAGGGGATCACAAAAACCTTCATAAATCTGAAGCAATTGCCAAGTATCTGAACTTTGGTCACGTGACCATGGGGATGTGGCAATGTAAGTGGAGGACTACTGGCACCAGCGTGTCTCAAGCTCAACCAGTTTGAGATCCGTGGACTTCAACTCCCAGAATTCCACAATCAGCCATGCCGATTGGGGAAATCTGGGAGTTGAATGTCTATGGAAATTGTTTCTGGGATCTCCACATATCTTAAAAGTTGCTGAGCTTGGAAAAAAATCACAGCATGATTCAAAATTTGTTTGAATCAACGTAATCCTTGGATAGCTAATATTTTGAAGATCAAACACAGTTTCTCCCATTAATACTGCTTGACTGATGAATGAGCCAGTCACTTCCTCCAAAGCTGCAGTCAGCAGGACTGTTTCTACCCCACTGACTTACTGAGGTGGGATCACTGGATCACAACTCAGTAAGTGAGTGGGGTAGAAACAATTGTGCTGGTTAAAGTAGGAAAATCCTCCTATTTCCTGGAATTAGCCATTGGTTGCAACTGCAGCAAAGGAGACTGCGATTCCAGGGTAACTTGGCTCACACTAAATCTGCATGTGAGAGGGGAAAAAAACTTCCTGCCAGTTTCACAACTTGTGCTTCTCTTTATTTACTTGTTTGTTTTGCAGTCTTGTTGGCTCTGCCTGCTCTTGACCTCTTCTTCAATAGAGTAAACACAGATGTACTCACACTGTCAAAGGTCAAAAGCCAAAGAGCCAAAAAGGCAAATTATTAAATATTGATGTGGCGGTGCACTGGCTGCATGGTTGTCTGTTTATTTATAAATTTATTAAGTAGCTATGCTGCCCATCGGTCTAGAAAATTCTGTGCAGTTTACGTCATCATATAAACAAACATACACCACATTAAATATTAAAATAATCAGAAATTAAATGAGTTAACAACCAGAACGGGACAAGGTAGAAGTGGATCTTCTTCCTAGTCCACTAATCCCCACCAGTCTGAATTGCCCATTGGGGTCTCTGGCTAATTGGCAGAGCTGTGTTTTGAGGGCAAAAGAAGAAGGGATGGCAGAGAATGAGGTGGCTGGATGGAGCCACTGAAGAAGTCGGCATGAGCTTAAATGGACTCGGGAGATGGTAGAGGACAGGAAGGCTTGGAGGAATGATATCCATGGGGTCACGATGGGTTGGACACAACTTCAAGACAAACAATAACAACAATATCTTTGAAATCCTTTCAAAAGGTCAGGAGGATGGAGCAGAACTTGGTGGGCGCATGATGTTCCAGGCAGAGGGTGGCAGTTGTAGCAGGAAAGTTTCTTCTTCTAGAGGAGGCGTCTGCAACATGCAGCTCTGGAGCCAATGCGGCTCTTTCGGGCCTCTGCTTTAGCTCCCTGTCAGCTGATCCCACTACTGGATGGCCCTTCCCCTCCCCGTCACTCCTCGCCTGGCCTGAGAAGGCAAGGGTGGATGGCGGGGGATAGAGGCTCACTCCATATTTCAGAGCAGGAGGTGACTGGGTGGGAGGGAGTGATGTGGAGTTGGCCACGCCCACCCGGTCACAGCGGTTGTTCAATTATTGGCTCCCGGTGTTTTCTTTTTCCAAATGGCTCTTTGAGTGTTTAAGGTTGCAGGCCCCTGTCCTAGAGTCTCACCAGAGTTCATGACTGTGTGGGGTTCACAGTGTGGCCTTTCTGCCAGAATGAACAGAGTGGGCCAATCTCATTGGAGTGAGAGGGTTCTTCCCATATCCTAGATCTATGCCACGAAAGGCTTTAAAGGTAAGAGCCAACACTTCAAATTGGTGACAATGCAGCCCAGACAACAGTGCCTTCCATGGGCCACCTTAGGGGACCCCTAAAACTTTCTGCTCTTTTGCGTTTTGTGCTAGCTGTATTTTCTGAATACTCTTTAAAATTGGATAGAACCGTTGCAGCAGTCCAAACGCTGAGATGACCAGGGCATCGGTGACTAAGAGCGTTTTTGAGAGGCCAAAAATAAATGCCTCCCTCCAATAATGAAGAGGAAAAGGCCACCGTCTGCGAGCATCCGTTTAAAGGGAAACGGACGCTTTCTTTTCAAAAGAGCCACAGAAATGGCAAAATCCACCCCGGGGGGGGGGGGGGGCGAGGAAGGGACCACTCAGGCCGCTGCAGTCTCGGCACCTTTGGCCGCTGGCGTCTCCCGCAGACTTCATGCCAGCTGCGCAGCGGGCAGGCGTGTCTGACGGCGGCGCGCCCTCAGCTGCGCGCTCCCTACTCCAGACTAGCCACCCGGGGGGACACGCATGGCTTCGTCCTCGCGGGTCACCCATCCTTGCCCAGTGCAGAGACCTCCGGAGGAATTGGGGACAGCGCTGGATACCGTGGCTGCCCAGCACCTCCGGTGGATTCCTCCCAGATCTGGCCCCGCCGCCAAGGAGTACTCGGGCTGCGCAACGCAGCTGCCGGAGTGGCCGAAGAGCGTCCTTCAAGCGGCTGCTCGGCGGAGGTGTCCGGCGGCCTTGGCTGCAGGGAGAGAGGCGCGGAAGGCGCCGAGGGGCGTGTGCGCGCATTGTGCCAAGGCTGGCCGGGAGAAAGTTGCCTTTTATGAGCGTGCACTTCCTGTTAGCTGCCTCTCCGCCTCCTCGGCGGCTTGAAATATATTTACACACACAGGTTTGCGCCTCCCTCTCTGGGCAGGGTTTCCTCGCTTTTTCCCCCTCTCTTCTTTTCCTCTTGTTTGTGCCGTGGCGGCTGTCAGATTCGCCTCTTGCACGCCTGGTGCAGGAGCCGCTGAGCACCTTCGCGCTCCCTCTCGCGTCTGCCTGCCAGCTGCACCCGCTTTGCCCGGGAACCCGCCGACCTCTCAAGGAGGATTGCAACGCCCTTGCCCCGCGCCCGCTGAAGAAGGGGGTGCGCGATCTGCAGCCTAGCCCCGCGGGGGCTCGGGCTGCCGTTTGCACGCCCTCCTTGCACCCCCTTTTGCACGAGGCGCCTTCTGGCGTTTTCCCTGCGAGCGGGGAGGCGGGGGGGTGGGACTCCAGGAAGATGCCTGTCTGGAAACTTTAAGCAGCGTCCGGGAAATTGTGGCGGATTCTGACCGGGCAGCAACCTTGGTGTCCCGCTAGTGGGATCGCATTGTTGTCCCGCAGGGGCATCCGGGGCTCGAGTTGCCGGACGATGAACCGAGGCTCCGTTGGCCTCTTCCCTGATCCATCTCTCGGCCTCCGAAGCCCGAGCAACGGCCAGCAAACTTCCTCCGTCTTTTGATAGCTTTCTGCTCACGTCCCCCACCCTCCCCGCTGCTCTCTCCAACCCAGGGAATCCTAGCTTTTGCAGGCGAGTGGAATTGGCCGTAGGAAACCGGCCGGCAGCCTCTGTTCGCATCCCTGCGATGGGAAGTACGGCCATGGACGCCAAGAAGAAGGATGCCTCGTCTGGTAAGAAGAAGGACGCTGGACAGAAGAGACGCATGCTGCGCGTTCACATCCCCGTAAGTCTTGCTTTGCTGGCTGCGTTCAGCGGGCAGGGTTAGCAGCTCCTCTCCGCGTTTGTTCCGTTCTCACGGTGTTCAGATCCGCAAAGGGGTCTGCGCAGACCGCAGGTTAAATCTGATTGACTAGTGGCTGGTGAGTCGTGGGAACGCAACCCTGCTCTGCCCCCGAGCCCATTGGGCAAGGAGTTGGAAGTTGTTCTTTTGAATGCTTCCCCAGATCTCTTGGGCATAGTGCAGCGTGAAATCTGATTTCTTTTTTTTTTTTTTTGGCAGCAATAGCAGCAACAACAGGTTGGAGGTGGGGCAGAGAAAGGAATGTGCACCAGCCTGTCACTTAACAGGGATGTTGGGGATGGGGGGGGGGCGGGGGAGGGTTAGGGTGTGAGAGCAAGGTAAAGGATCCACGAAGCTGTCATGTTTTTGGAAGAAACCTTCGAAATTGTTTTGCTTCCTTTTGTCCTCGACTTGCAACGGTTCCTTTAATGACCATACAAAGTTACCACGGCACTGTTGTTGAGCGGTGAGGGTGGTCTTGATGGCCTTGCATTGCCCCTTCCAGGTCTTGAGTTCTGGTGCCTAGGTCACTTTCCATAAAGTTGGAGCCTGCAGCATCTCAGAAAGATGGTTTGGCTTTGTAGGACCGGGAGATATGACTTCAGTTTTAAGTGCTATGACACTTTTCCATATACACACAAGCATGCACACACATGGACACATAAATACACAGTCACACAGGTAGACAGAGGGTTCCACACACATATTTAAATCACTTTTCAATCTGATTAGAGACTTCTAATGATGATCTCACTCTGTTGAATTAAACATTAAAATTCTGTTTTTCTTCCCGCTGTTTACCCTGGAGAGTGCCTTGACATTCATACAACCCCAGTAGGAGGGATTCAGAAATACTTTTAGAATGGGCAGGAAGAGGGAAGTACTGTACCTACAAGACAAGGGGGAAAAAAAATCTTTAAAATGCCGCGTTCTTAGTTTTGGGTAGGAAGCTAAGCATTATATCTTGATGGTGCCTGCCCTGCACCCTGTTTGCAAACTAGGGTGACCTTCAGGAATGTTGAGCTTTTTGCAAAATCTACCTTTTCATCTCCTGGTATGCAAAGCCTGGCAGGGCCTTTAAAAAAATTAAGGGGTCTTTAAAAGCCTTCAAAAGACTTGCTTGGTAAACAGATCTGAAGGTGATAAGCAGGTTAGCCACTGAAGGAACCCTACAACTGTTCTTTGTCCTAGCATGTTGTAAAGCAGGATCAAATACCCTGTAGTTTGCTGTTTCTTCCATGGTACATCAAATCTTGAAGATCAGATCGAAACATGTCCAAATGGATCTGAATCCCTGGATTGCATAGGTCCGTGATGGTGAGCTTATGGCATGCATGCCAGAGATGGTACGCAGCACCCCCCTCTGAGGGCACACGAGCCATTGCCCCAGTTCAGCTCTGACGCACATGTGTGTGTACCTATCACCAGCCAGCTGGCCTTCGGGTCTCTGTTGCGCATGCATGGAGGTGGGGTACACGCAGGGAAGTCATGCGCACATGGGGGGGCAGGGTATATGCGTGGGGTGTGTGCGCATGTGGGGGGATTGCGTTTGCATGCAGGGCAGGGTGCATGCATGGGGCACGCATTGCATTTCGGGGATTCGTGTGTGTGTGTGTGTGATTTGCATGTACATGTGCTTTGGGCACTCAGTCCAGAAAAGGTTAGCCCTCACTGGCATAGGTGGTTAAGGGACAGCTGGATCATAAGAATGGGTCTAGGACAGAGGTGGGTATTCAGCAGGTTCTGACCAGTAGCGGAAATTTTGAGTAGTTTGGAGAACCAGCAAATCCCGCCTCTTACTGGCCCCACCCCCATCTCTTCTCTGTCTCCCACTGAGTCCCAGCAGATTGGCTGGGTCTCCTTTGGTTGCCCTGCACAGGAGAACAGAGCTGGAAAGCAGGTTAGTGGGGTGGGGAGGGAATGGGGATTTTGCAGTATCCTTCCCCTGCCACGCCCACCAAGACTTGCCTACCAAGCCACACCCACAGAATTGGGTAGTAAAAAAAATTGAATCCCACCACTGGTCTAGGATCTCTAATAGATGAACCTACACCGAAGAGCCTAAGGCAGGAGTGGGTAACTATGGTAACTTTAGGACCTGTGGACTTCAACTCGCAGAATCTCTGTGCCAGCAGAGCCATCATGAGAATTCTGGGAGTTGAAGTCCGTAGGCATGACCTACGGACTTCAACTCCCAGAATTCTCATGATGGCTCTGCTGGCACAGAGATTCTGCGAGTTGAAGTCCACAGGTCCTAAAGTTACCATAGTTACCCATAAATTTGCCATAGCTGCCCCATCCCTGGCCTTACAAGAAGAAGTGACAGCGCATGGATTGAAGATAATGGACGTTTCAGATTGCAAAGCTCTCTCCAGTCTGAACTGTTTTGGTCGGTAGATAGGAAGATAAGCAGGAAAAATGGGTAGTAGACTTTTTTTTCAGGGGTGAGATTCAAATTTTTTAACAATCGGTTCTGTTGGCGTGGCTTAGGTGGTGGGTATAGCTTGGTGGTCATGTGACTGGGTGGAATGGCTTGGTGGTCATGTTATTGGCTGGGTGTGGCCAACTCAATATCACTCACATCGAGGCATGCATCTCCTCGCCCCTCATGACTGTGGGGATGCTACAACAGTCGTAAGTGTGAAAAATAGTCATAAATCACTTTTTTCAGTACCATTGTAACTTTGAATGGTCATTCCACCCAAGCAAAGTACCAGCAAAGGAGGGGAAAAAAACTCCAGAGAAGTTCCTGAGACAGGAAGTCTAGTCCTGCCAAGAATGTAATAAGGGTTAACAGAGAGGCAGTTTCCGTAAGCAACACCAGAATGTTTCCTTCCTGCCTTCCTTACAGGATTAGGCTAGTAATTTCTTCTAACAACCAGTTCTCCCAACTGCTTAGAATGTTAACAACTGGTTCTAGCCAATAGGTGCGAACCTGTTGAATCCCACCCCTGCTTCTCTTAGGGACTTCTCTATAGGTGGACCTCAACTTACAACCATTTGTTTAGTGACTGTTTGAAAGGCAATGAAACACCGTTACAGCAACCTCAGCACTACATGGTGAAAATTCAAGGACTTGACAACTGGTATGTATTTACAATAATTGCAGCATCCCAGGATCATGTGATCTGCCAGTTGTGACCTTCCCAGCCAGCTTCAGAGAAGCAAAGTCAATAGGGAAAGCTGGATTTGCTTAACAACCATGTGATTCGTTTACCAATTGCAAAGATTCATTTAATAACAACTGTCGCAAAAGATGTAAAATTGGGTGTTACTCATATTACAACCGTCTTGCTTAGCAACAAAAATTTTTGGTCCCTATTGTGGTTGTGAGTTGGAGATTACTTGTGTTCCAGGCTTGTAGTTGAAAAGCAATGTATCATCCTCATTTTTGTTATTCCTGATTCGGTTTAGATCACTTTTTTTTCCTTTGTGGGCCTAAGGGAGCTTATCTGGGTATCTCTTCATTTTATCCCCAAGGATGGGGCGATTTTGGTTCTGAAATTCATGGGTTCCATCAGAGATTTGAATCTGAATTTATTTTGCCCATCTTAGTCCAACATCTGAACCATCAATGGTTCAGTGATGGACCATCAGAGTGGCCCCTTGTGGCCAGGGTTTAAAAAAATAATCATTTTCAGGATTCAAGGTAGAATGTAAGGGGAGGTGGTCTTCAGCAGGTTCTGACCAGTTTTGGAGAACCGGTAGCGGAAATTTTAAGTAGTTTGGAAGACCGGCAAATACCACCTTCCCCGGGAGCCAGAGCCCTCCCACTTATTCTCTGCCTCCCAAGTCCCAGTTTATCGGCTGGGTCTTCTTTGGTTGCCCTACACAGGAGAACAGAGCTAGAAAGCAGGTTAGTGAGGTGGGGAGGGAATGGGGATTTTGCAGTAACCTTCCCTTGCCATACCCACCAGGCCACGCCCACCAGGCCACACCCACCAAGCCACGCCCACCAGGCCACACCCACCAGGCCACGCCCACAGAACCGGTAGTAAAAAAAATTGAATCCCACCACTGGGGGAAGCATTTCCATATCCTATTTAGAAGAGAGGAAATGAAAGTGGAAGGGAGCTTGAAGATCATCTACACCAACCCTCCACTCAGGGCTAAATCTACAATGCAGAATTCAGTTGTAGCCAGGGGTGGGATTCTACCAGTTCGCACTTATTCACTAGAACCGGTTGTTAACATTCTAAGCAGTTTGGAGAACCGGTTGTTAGAAGAAATTGCTGGCGTAATCCTGTCAGGAAGGCAGGAAGGAAATATTCTGGTGTTGCTTACAGAAACCGTCTCTCCGTTAACTCTTATTACATTCTTGGCAGGACTAGACTTCCTGTCTCAGGAACCTCTCTGGAATTTTTTTTTTCCTCCTTTGCTGGTACTTTGCTTGTGTGGAGTGACCATTCAAAGTTACAATGGCACTGAAAAAAGTGACATGACCATTTTTCACACTTATGACTGTTGCAGTATCTCCACAGTCATGAGAGGCCAGGTGAGGAGGTGCGTGACTCGATGTGAGTGATATTGAGTTGGCCACACCCAGCCAATAACATGACCACCAAGCCATGTCCACCCAATCACATGACCAACAAGCCATGCCCAACTTAGCCACACCCACAGAACTGGTTGTTAAAAAATTTGAATCCCACCGCTGGTTATAGCTGTCATAAGAAATTAACATCCCCCTATATTTAAATACTGGCAGGATAGAATAAGCCACTTTCTATACAGGAAATTATCCCAGTCGATCCCTTGCACTTGCTGTAATCTTTCCAGATAACTGGAGGGCCCACATTTATCCCCGGATTTGATGCTTCTCACCCACATGCATTTTTGTGAGTGGGTTGAGGGTGCTTTTATGCATGTGTTGGGAAGAAGTCACCTTTCTTGGTATTCAACTATTGCAACATGATTTAATGAGAAAAGTATTGGCAGAAACTATGCACATTATGGCAGTGGAGATTAACGTGCACTTCTGATATGCTGTTATATAATGTTGGGGAAGTGAAAGCTGCTCTATCCATTAGCAAAAGGGAACGATGATAGGTTATATACCTGTCACACATGCTTGAAAGTTTATATCAGGCGTCCAACAAGTATATTAAAAAGGAGGGCTGGAGAGATGGTAGCAGGGTTCCAATATTTGAGGGGCTGTCACAAAGAAGCAAATTTATTTTCCAAAGCATCTGAGGGCAGGACAAGAAGCAATGGAAGGAAAACTAATCAAGGAGAGAAGCAACCTAGAACTAAAGAGAAATTTCCTGATAGTCAGAACAATCAATCCGTGGAACGACTTGCCTCCAGAAATTGTGAGTGCTCCAACACTGGAGGTTTTAAGAAAAGACTGGACAGCAACTTGTCTGGAATGGGATAGAGTCTCCTGCTAGAGCAGAGAGTTGGATTAGAAGACCTCCAAAGTCTCTTCCAACTCCGATTATGATGCTCTTTGCAACTTTAAGACTTCAACTCCCAAAATTCCCCACCAGCCATACAAGTCTTTAAGTTGCCAACATTGAACACTCCTGGTTTATATTTTGATTTCTATATCCATCAGTTTATCTACTTGACTTATTGATGAATCAGTGTGATTATCCACTCAGATTGGATGCGGAATGTAAATATGCTTTGAAAGTGGAAGAGGAGGCCTAAAAACATCGTTCATAATTTTTTATTTGCCCTCGTTGCAATTTGAGAAAGGGCTTGAAGGCAAAAATTTTGCTGTGTATCACATCAGAATATGGATCCGTACAACTCATGTCCGAGTGAACATGATTTCTGATAAAAAATGACATTCTTCTGGAAAGCAGTGATTGGAGAAAGTTAGCCAGCTCAAGAGGCTGGAAGATGCTTATAAGAATGAACTACTCAGTGTCAACGCCAGCATGGCCTTACATCTTATCCCTGTTTATTAGAAACTATAGTACTTTGCATGTAATCTATATACATTACAGAACAGATGATCCTCAGCTTATGACCACAACTGGGACTAAAATGTGTTTCTAAGCAAGGCAGTACTTAAAGGAGTCGCATCTGATTTTATGACCTATTTCCAAAGTCATTAAGCAAATCATTGCAGTTGTTACTTAAATCATCGTTGGGTGAGTCTGACTTTTTCCATTGTCTTTGGCATATAGTAGATCAGGATCTACCGGTAAGTTTAAATCAGGGGTGTCAAACTCGATTTCATTGAGACCGTATCAGGGTTGTATTTGATTTTGTGGGTGTGGCCCGGGGGCGTGGCCAACTCGACATCACTTGTGTTGGGGCACCTGTGGCGGCCGGTAGTGCCTCTGCCAGCGAAAACGGGCTCCTGAACTGTGACGGCCTCTGACAATCCTCTGACAGCAAAAATGGAGTTCAGGAGGGCCATCCGAGTTCCGTTTTTGCTGGCAGAGGATTGCCAGAGGCCGCTGTAGCCAAAAACGGAGCTTGGAAGCTTGTTTTCGCTGGCAGAGGCACTGCAGGCCGGTCCCTTGCTGTTTCCAAGTTGGCCCTGCGATCCAGATCTAAGCACCCTGCGGGCTGAATCCAGCCTACGGGCCTTGAATTTGTCACCTCTGCTTTAGATCAATTTTTCAAGCTTAGCAACTTTAAGACGGATGAACTTCAACTTCCAGAATTCCCCAGCACTGGGAGTTGCCAAGTTTAAGAAAGAAAACTAACACTGATCCAGAAATCCTACTAAAAATGCAACTTATTTTTGATGAAGTGCTTTTAGGATTGGCTTGAATTAGGTTGAGGGGTTTATATTCTGTTTAGTGGCACATTGCCTCATTTGCAAATAGGGGGTTTCTTTTAAAAAGGCCATTGGCAAGTTGGAGTAGTAATTGTGGTAGAGCTGAGAGTGATGTATAGCCCTTGCCTGGACGTTCCACGTGCTTCCTGTAACTGAAGAATAACAACAGATTTCGTGGAAAAGGGGAAGTGTGTATGTGAGTGAGGCATTCTCTTTTTTGCACATTGGGTGTGAGCCTGTTTGTGGAGAAGGGCCTTGTTTGTTAAAAGCAGACATAATTCCCTTTGCCTCAAGTTTACTAATTCACCAATGCGGGTTGCAAATAAAGGCTACAGGAACTGCATGCAAAGAAGAGATATTGGGGACTTAGGATATATGTATTTCTGGCTTGCTAGGGGCAGCCTGAGGTTGATAGATTTAGCTGGTTTCCTCTTTTGGTTAGAAAAATAAATTATCTTCCATGATTGAGTTCATCTATTGACATAGTTTGTTAAAATATGGTTTGTCAAATAAATCACATTTGGCTGGATTGACTCATACCGTTAGGTGGGAAATCGTGTTCACAACAGCTAACTTTGCATGGATTGCTAAACTGTAGGCAGGGTTAATTCAAATGTAATCAAAATCTAGATTTAGTGGATTTGTAATATAATGGGCAACCTCTATTTAATAGACTTAGGATTTCTCCATTGCAAGAAGTCTTCCACTTACAACTGGTCTCTTAGCTTTACAATTGCGATGTCCACCTTATGACCACAAGGTTTGCTTAATATCGCTGCAAAAAAGTGGTAAAAATGGGTCTTCTTAAAAATTGTTTATGGTTTTGCCATAAAGTGCAAATTACTTCTGACTTTCAGCAAAACCATGCCATAGTGAACAACAAGCTAGTTTCCGGACTTCCAGTACTTCCGGGAGGGCTGTTTTTCCCCGTTCCAGAGCTTCCACGCAGACCCTGTACTTACCTGCACTGAAAATGGGCCACATGGAGACTCATGGGAGGGGTGGAGCGGGGTTGGCGGGGCCAGCTGGTCAGTTCAAATATCGGTTCAGTGAACCAGATAACCTGAACCGGTCCAAACCGATAGAATCCCATCCCTGCTTACGATCATATTTTCCAGATTTAATTAGAGTTATAAGTTAAAGAATACTTGCAAACTGAGGTTTTACTGCAAATAGCACCATTTATATCTCTACTATAATTTTGCAAATGAATTGATGCCCATAATGTAAGCTCAGATTTAATTGATCGCCTATCTCTCTTATTATCTGTTAAATCAAGCAGCTTGTTAGAAGGTGAACAACTCAGCCCTTTAAATTTGCCATCCATATTTTGAGAATCCAATCGTGAGTGTCATCTGGGAAATAACAATCAAGCAAACCATGGGTTTATGTGATGTGGGAGCTTCATACCAGAGGTTCAGAGTTTGTGATGCTAAAAATAAAAATAAAGAAAATGAAGTGAAGTGAAAAAACAACATCAAGTTGCTTAGAAAGATCTCT
Source organism: Bungarus multicinctus (assembly GCA_023653725.1). NCBI lineage: Eukaryota > Metazoa > Chordata > Lepidosauria > Squamata > Elapidae > Bungarus > Bungarus multicinctus. The sequence goes on along the minus strand of CM042840.1, from coordinate 9,097,334 downwards.
TTGGGAGATGGGGCACCTCATTTTAAGGGCCAAATCTATGCAAAGGTTGAGGGTTTTCAGGTGGAATGCATCAAGCCAAACCTTTTTAAAATACGTGGTGAAAGTCTAGCCTGTTTATACTGTGGTGGAGATCCCAAGAAACATTATTTATGAGATAAGAAGTTTGAAGCCAGATGGCAGGCTGTTTGCAAATGTTGCCTGATTGTGCAATAATTTAGTCAATAGCTGTTCCCTTCAGCAGGGCTACCGATGGGGACTAGAATAAAATTGCAACATCTCAGTCAGCAAGCAAAGTATTTTGTCACCAGTAAAAAATTTCCTTTCCTTATTTTAACTGGAGCATTGAGAATTAGAAAGACCAGAGTTGAACAAGGAATAGGAATTTAAAACCTTACCCTTGTTTTTTTTTTTAAATAACTCAAGGCGACAAACACATCTAATATGCCTTCTTCCTCCCATTTTCTCTACAACAGCAACCCTGTGAGGTGGGTTGGGCTGAGAAAGAGTGGCTGAGCCAAGGTCACTCAACTGGTTTTCATGCCTAAGGCAACTGAGCAGAGGTTAGAATTTCACTATTGCAGGCTTACTCTGCCCACTGCCAGGAGTTCGATTCTGATTTGGTTGAAGGTTGACTCAGCCTCCCATGTTGATGGACAGAATGTTTGGAAATGTTTGAATGTTTGAAAATAATTCAAGAGAGATTTGCCATTGTTTCATTGCGGGCTCAGATGCTGCTTGTCTGACCATTAAATCAAGCAGCTTGTTAGAAGGTGAACAACTCAGCCCTTTAAATTTGCCATCCATAGACCTGGCTCCTTGAGCAGGCCGGCCTGGGCTGAGATAATGATTTTAAATTTGATCTCCATTTTAATTTTATATTGGGTTTTAAGGGTGGGGGGGGGGTTTCCTAATTTTAGTCTGCAGCTAATTCCAATATTTAATTATTTTTTAACTTTTGTATTTGTGGGGTTTTTAGACGAGCTGTTCACCGCCCTGAGTCCCTTGGGAGAAGGGCGGTATATAAATGTAATAAATAAATAAATAATAAAATAAATTGTCTAGTCTAACAGAATAACAGAGTTGAAAGGGACTTTGGAGGTGTTCTAGTCCAACCTTCCCTGCTCAGGTAGGAAACTTCCTCCTGTCTCCCAAGATGAATACTCTCAAGCTGAATAGTCAAGATCTTGTTGATGATCCAAACTCTGTCAAGGACCTTGGAATACTCATCTCTAATGATCTGCTAGAGCCCACTGTAACTACATAGCCAAACAGGCATTGAGTTGTTAACCTAATCCTATGTAGCTTTTTCTCTGGTAATATCACACTACTAACTAGAGCATACAAAACATTTTCTAGACCAATACTCGAATACAGCTCATCAGTCTGGAACCCACATTACGTATCTGATATTAACACAGTTGAGAAAGTCCAGAAATATTTTACAAGAAGAGTTCTCCACTCCTCTACTCGTTGCAGAATACCTTATTCCACCAGACTCAAAATTCTAGACCTAGACAACCTAGAACTACACCGCCTTCGGTCTGATCTAAGTATAGTATATAAAATCATACATTGCAATGTCCTACCTGTCAATGAATACGTCAGCTTCAACCATAACAACACAAGAGCACACAATAGATACAAACTCAAGGTTAACCGCACCAAACTTGATTGCAGGAAATCCGACTTCAGCAACAGAATGTCAATGTCTGGAAAACTCTATCTGACTCTGTGGTTTCTTCCCCAAACCCCAAGAACTTTAACCTTAGATTTTCTACTACTGACCTCACCCCTTTCCTAAGAGATCTGTAGGGGGCGTGCATAAGCGCACCAACATGCCTATGTCCCTGTCCTATTGTTTCTTTTCTTCTTCTTATATGTACCTATTTCATGTATTCATGACTATGTATATACTTATACCTATTATCTTGTAAGCAATTGACAAATCAAATAAATTCTAAAATTCTCACCTACCAGTACGTACCATTTTGCCTTTAAAAAAAAAAAAATCCCTCTCTTTCTTCTGATCAGGGTAAAATTGCAGGAAACTCCAAGATTTATAAAATATATATTTGGAAAGGGACTCCAGTAAGTAGGAAAAACCTTCTCTTTACCTCTGCCTACACTATTTGAATTGATCTACTCTAGGAAGTGAGAAAGGAAAACATTCAACACTGGTCCCATGGAATTGCATCTTTTGTGTATTGCTCAATCTTCACAACCTTGTGAAGTCAACTGACCTGTGTTATATTGTGATTTTGGGTTCTCATTCCCCCAACAGTCATACTTAAGGAGGGAAGTTAGTATGTTTAAGGATGGCTGAGCAGAAATTGCTTGGTTTGGTGCTTTGCACAAATCATTGGGTTTCATTCAATAAAATGCGGAATAAAATTCATTGATAGACGATGCAGATGGGAAAAAATTTTAACATTCTGTCCTCAGATCTCTTGGAGTCTTACAAATGCTCTTATCAATATTGAACCACTTTGCATCTTTCAAACCTTAATGTTTTTCAACTTGCCAATGAACTGAGGGGAAGGAAGGGAGAAATGGAATCCTGAGAATGTATGCAGAGATCTTGAGAGTATGGAAACCATCAAGGTCACTACTGCAGGTGCTGGAGAAAGAGATAACTGTTCCCATAACAAAAGGACGTTTCATAATTGGGCAATGTGTTCATTTCGGGTGGGGAGAAGGGGAAGGAATTGTTTAATTTGTGTGGGAAAGCCGGAGCTGTTTTTTTGCTTCTTCAGTATCAAAATAGTATATTCAATAAAGTTTTACTTTTGGGAATTCAAAGCTCCCGAGAGTGTATCCTTATTTTGCGTTCACTAATTGGAAAATTGACTGGTGTCAAAAGTCTGGTTTTATCTTGCTTCATTTCATTACGAATTGTACAATAAAATTGCATCATAGTGAAAAGTGGTTTACTTAACAAACTGCCCATTTGTTTAATGATTGTCACAAAAAAATCCTTACGATTCATATTGACTGTTTCCTAGTATGATTTGATTGCTTATTGTACCCTATGACTATTATTAAGTGTTGTACCTTATGATTCTTGACAAATGTATCTTTTATGTACACTGAGAGCATTTGCACCAAGACAAATTCCTTGTGTGTCCAATCACACTTCGTCAATAAAAAATTCTATTCTATATTATATGACTACAGAGCGAGAAAAATGAATCTTGCAAGTTTACCAGACACTGCCCTAAACAGCCTAAATGTATGTGCCCAGATCCCTAACTTAAGAATGATGACCAAGCTGGTGGCTAACCAAATTAAACATGTTATTCAAGTACAGTTTCTTTCTATGTTGGTTTGACAGATAGTTAGTGTCTCATGTAGGCATTTGAAATGCGGTTTATTCACCAACACATCAGGGAACAAAGCATTCAGGGTGAGCTTAGTCACTACATCAAGCTTGGATACTGCATTGGGAAAAGGCCGCAGAGTTCCAGCCAAAAAATAAGTGGATTTTCTATATGAAGGGCAAGAGCATGTTGGGGATTGACTCACCTGCATTAGAGGGTGACTCACCAGAGAAATTCCAGAGACAGCCTGATAATTGATTCCAGTTTTGTCTAATGGATGCCTGTTAACAGTGGTGTTAATAATGGAAAATTGAGTAAATGTCTTCAGGATCTCTGCTTCGCTGAGTGGAGCATCATTTACTGGACAGTAAGGTGGTTAGAACCATTTAATGGGATGTTTTGTGTTTAACCAATTGGCAAAATTGAGACTGGGAAAGAATCTTAAGAGGATCTTCAGACCAGAGTTTGAAAAACAAACCTTCCAATTCCAATATTCTGTTCCATGGATTTTGGATGGATAATATTAATAATAAGATTGCTACTATCTGCAGGATACAGTATGTCATCAAAATGTTGAAAGAAGTGCTTGTGCTGTAGCAAAAAAAAAGCTTCACCCTTTTTATTTATTTATTTATATCCTGCCTTTATTATCTTTATGAACAACTCAAGGCACCGAACATACCTAATAAGTATAATTATAATAAATATGCACTATAATAAACAATTATAAATAATTACTATGATAGCATGTGGGAGATCACAGCTGCATACAAAAGAGACAATGTTTGCATTCTATGGATGCAACATTGCTTTTGTCATTAAATCCTCCTTACCTTACCATGGATGCAGCAGCTGTTTTAGAATATAGATTGTCCTTGACTTATAACCACAGTTGGGACTGGAATTTCTTACGTTGTGATCATGAGTTGAGACCGACCCAATTTTACGACAATTTTTATAATAAGTAAATTATGTGGTTAAATGAATTCAGCTTCCTCAATGGTGGTTTGTTTGTTTTTTTGCTGGAAATAGGTAAAAAAAGGTTGCACATTGTGATCATGGGACTGATTGTAAATGTGAACTGGTTGCCAAGCATCCAAACTGCAACCACAGTTGTAAGTACAAGTACAACAGCTTTTTCGAAGACCTTGTAGCTTTGAACAGATGTTAAAGAAATGGTTGTAAATCGAGGACTATCTATATAGGGAACCACTTCCAAAGGTGGGATCCAGCTGCTGCTGAACTTTAACCTCTAAAAGTTCCTGACAGCCTAGCCAGTCTTGGGAAAGGCTGGGTCTTGTAGTTCAGCCATATTGAAAGAAAACATAAATTCGTCCTGCTGATTTGGATCAATCAGAGTAATTAGATTTTAAAACATGGACTAGAAATTGCATGGTTTGCAACTCTTGTAATGAAATTACAGTGCAAGGTTGGGATGGTAAGGATATAAACATTGAAGAACCTTTGAAGCTATGTGGGGGGGGGGAAGCCATTTTCTGATTTGTAGGGGAATTTGGGGGAATCATTAAAATATATTCAATTTCCAGCAACCTCCTTCCTGCTTTAAATCTATTCTGCTGTTTTAGGAACATGGATAATTGGTGCAGCTATCATGAATGGTATATTTATTCAATGCAAAAGTAGAATTTAAAAGTAGAATTATCTGACAATAATTATGCTTACTGGTTGAATTTATTTTAAAATATTGTTTTTAAGTTTCTTTTGTCACTCTCTGTTTTGTCTTTGTCACAAAAAAGTCCTTTGAAGCCGAATCGAGAGCAGATCTGCCAACAGATGGCCCCCACAGCAGATCTGGCTTCGTTTTGGGGTGAAATTGGCAGAAATTTCACTCTCTTGTTATTTTCATTAGGGGCAGAAATACATTTGCACTGCAAAATTGGGTTGCACCACTTTGGTTACACAGCAACTGTTGAGGATTGGATTTTTTTAGACAAAAAAGTTTTTTTTTTCATCCCATAAGTTAAGACAGGTAGCCCTCAACTTATGACCATTTGGTTAGTGACCGTTTGAAGTTACAGTAGTATTTTAAAAAGGGATTTATGATTGGTGCTTGCACTTAGCATATGTTGCAGCATCCCCAAAGTCATGTGATCAAAATTTAGGTGCTTGACAATGTCATGAAGATAGATAAAATTCTTTATTGGACACAAAGGAATTTGTCTTGGTGCAAATGCTCTCAGTGTACATAAAAAGAAAAGATATATTTGTCAAGAATCATAAGGTACAACATTTAATAATAGTCAGAGGGTACAAATAAGCAATGAAATCATACTAGGAAACAGTCAATATAAATCGTAAGGATACAAGCAACAAGTTACAGTCATACAGTCACAAGTGGGAGGGGATGGGTGATAAGGAGTGATGAGAAGGTTAATAGTATTTGTAGTGCAGACTTTGTAAATAGTTGGACTGTATTGAGGGAATTATTGTTTAGCAGAGTGGTGGTGTTCGGAAAAAAACGTCCTTGTGTCTAGTTGTTCTGGTGTGCAGTGCTCTATAGCGTCGTTTTGAGGGTAGGAATTGAAACAGTTTATGTCCGGGATGTGAGGGATCTGTAAATATTTTCACAGCTCTCTTTTTGACTCGTGCAGTATATAAGTCCTCAATGAAAGGCAGGTTGGTAGTAATTGTTTTTTGATTTACAATGGTTGCAGTTTTCAGGGTCACATTATTGCAATTTACAATCTTCTCAGGTGGCTTCTGATAAGCAAAGCCAATGCAGGATGCCAGATTTGTTTAATAACCACATGATTCACTTAACAACTGCAGTGATTTGCTTAACAATCATGGCAGGAAAATAAAATTGAGTATAACTGATTTTAACAACTACCTCCCTTAGAACAGAAATTCTGGTCCCAAATTGCAGCCGTAAATCAACAATTATTTGTTAGAAACATGGGGCAGGAAGTATTAAGGGTAGTGATTCATGAGAATCTTGCATTTTTATATTGTATTCATTATTCTTAAAGAGAATATTTCACTGGGTGATATTTTACTTCCCTTGCCAATTTTTCAATTTCTCATTTTTAAAAAAGAGGTCCATTAAACAAAAAAAAAAAAGTATAGAAGCAGAAAAAACATTTCTATCTTTAAATTATTCTCCCAAGTTCAAGAGGAAGTTGGAAATGAGAGGGTTGACTCTCAGAATTTCACTCCCATTGTATTTTTGGCTATGTATCTAGAGCCAAAGTTTTGTTCAGGACAATTGTCAACCAAATAGGCATCTAAAACAGTATTTCCTAACCATGACAACTTTTAGCAAGTGTGGATATTAGCTCCCAGAATTCCCCAGCCAGTATGAATTCTGGGAGTTTGAACACCAAACCATTTAAAATTGTCAAGTTTGGAGCACACTGAACAAGAAAACCCGTTTTGCAATCAACCTTATCCTGTAAAAAGTAGAATTAATTGGCTCAGTGGCTAAGGCGCTCAGCTTGTTGATCAGAAAGGTGGGCAGTTTGGCGGTTCAAATTCCTAGCACCACGTAACAGAGTGAGCTTCCATTACCTGTCCCAGCTTCTGCCAACCTAGCAGTTCGAAAGCATGTAAAAATGCAAGTAGAAAAATAGGGACCACTTTGGTGGGAAGGTAGCAGCGTTCCGTGCACCTTCGGTGTTTAGTCATGCCGGTCACATGACCACAGAGACATTTTTGGACAGCGCTGACTCTTCAGCTTTGTAATGGAGATGAGCACCGCCCTCTAGAGCCGGAAACGACTAGCACATAAGTGCAAGGGGAACCTTTACCTTTACCTTTACCCTAACCTGGTCTTGTACCAGTTAGGTGCTTCTATTAATCCATGCCTTTAGCTCTCAGAAGGAAGGTCAGTGGGTGCCTTGAAATCCCTCAATACGTGCACAGCATCAATCTTTCTTCCTCTTCCTGTGTGCACAATCTCTGCCGTGTACTCACAAGCACTTCCTGTAGCTGCATTAGTGTGTGTTCTGTATGCACGCATGTTCGTCCCCGTGCAAGTCTTGGTGCTTGGCAAAACCTGAGATTTCCTTTTCTGCTCTGCTGCCAAAGATGTGACTCACTTGCTGAATTTTCCTGCAGCTGTCCCTCCAAAGTTCTTGCATAATTATTCAGTGAGAATGCTCCCTCAACAGCCTTCAGAGGACCTTGCAAGAGATTCGTCCTTCCTGATCCCATAAAACCACAACAGAGACCCAAACAAAGGCTGATCTAGGCAGTTTCCCAGTTGAAGAGATTTTCAAAATAGTTGTCAATGTTGCTTATACTTGTTGGGGATGAAGGGGCAGGATTTTTTTTCTTTCCTCCCCTTAAAAAAATATTTTTCTGCACTTTTTATATTCTTTAAACTATACAGATAATTTTCGACTTACAACCAGAACCGAACTCAACATTTCAGTTGCTAAGCAAGTCAATTGTTAAGTGGTTCTTTAGTGAATCTGGCTATCCTCCCACTGACTTTGCTTGTGATCACGTGACCCCAGGACAGTTGCCATAACGGCTGAATTTTGATCATGTGACTGCAATGGTCATGTGAAAAACAATCCCAAGTCACTTTTTTCAGTGCCATTGTAACCTTTAGTGGTCACTAAACAAATGGTTATAATTTGAGAACTACCTGTATTTGTGTATATACTATAGAAATGCATTAGTGTTTATCTGTATAATATATTCTTCAATAAAATTATTGGACAGCCAGTTTTCCTCATTCCCCCCCCCAATTTTTTAATTTCAATCTACATATAACAACTATACATTAACAGTGTGGCGTCAATATATCATACATCTCTCATTGCATATATTCATATTAATTCATACTTCTTCAATATTTATTTTCAACCTTATTCTCTCCAAATGCCTACCACCATATAAGTTAAATATACTTAGTAATTCCATTATTCAATTTTTTCCCTGTTTTCATTTTATTTATTTTTTAAATAAAAAATTATCATTTGGCAAATAGTATGATTCCAGGTTTCACATCTCAATACAAACATGACCATAATTACATACTCATTTTATTTGTTTAATTTTATATTAGGTCATCCTTGTCATTTTAAATATTAAACTTATCTTATCCAATCCCAATTCATGTTCTCTTATCTTATTTTACAATATTATCTTATCTTATTTTTCAATGTTATCTAAAATTCTCATCTCCTTTCTATTGTCATTTCTCATATTATTTTTCCTGTTACATTTGTCATTTTATCAATCCTTATTTGTAAATATAATTGTCCCCTCTAGTTAATAATTCGAGCTAACCACCTTCATTCTTCCTTAATATCAATCTCCCTATTTAATATAAAAACACAATTTTTTTTTCTCAGATTCCGCATTATATTTTCTTTATAAATCATCTATAAATTACAAAATGCTATTTTCAATATATTCTTATACATCCCAACATATTACCTTGCGGAATCCCCTTCCTTATCCCTTTTTTTTCACCCATTATCTCTCACTCTTTGAACAATGTACCTTCTTTTCATCCTTGTTTGTTTCCTGTTCCTCTTTATTTTCTGGTCCTTTCTCTTAATTCCCTTTCCCCCCATTCTTATTCCCCTCCTTTTCTCATTCCAGTTATTAAACTTTTCTATCTCCCTCTTTTGATTTTTCCTTTGCACTTCCTTTTTCTGCTTTTTCCTTCTCTCTTTAACCATTTTCCGAACCATTCTCCCTCTTATCATCCCATCAGACCACAAATTTTTAATTCTAATTCTTTTTCCCCCCACTGCTTAAATAATTGTTGTTCGTTTTGTCCTTCTAAGTTGGCTTCTTCTTTATAAAACTCCTCCCCCTCTGGTTTATTATGTTCTTGTGTATGTTGAGTCACCATTTCTAATTTCTGTAGTACATGATTATACATTTCAAGTTTGATTTTTATCATGTCCCTTGTATCTTGCATATCCGATCTTATATCTTGTGAGTCCAGTCTTATATAACAAGTAGCTCCTCCATTATATCTTCTCCTTTTTTCTTTTTCTTTCCTCTTCTTTAATAGTTGAAACCCTCTTCTTTTGTAGATATATTCAATCTCAGAGTCCAGTATATTATTTCAGCCAGTATCTTTTGAGTTTATTTTCAACAATTCATACTCTTGAGTCTTTATTCCGAATCCTCTAATTGGCCTCTCAACTATTTCCCAAATTACTGGCAATAGTAAAGTTCCTTTTATTTTCTTTCAAGTTCCAAAATCTCAAAAAGACCAGACACTCATTTTAAAACATACTAAAATTTTCCTCTACCATCAGTTGGTGCTCTTGAGTCTTTTTCTTTTTAACTTTCTTTATTGAATATAATATTTTTATTAAGTTCACTAATTTCAATCATTAGCTATTCTTTTCAACACACTCAATTCCAGCATTTAGTTATGCCCTTTAAGTGCCCACAGTTCAATATCTGTCCAGTTTAATTTTTAAACCTTTGTTGTGTTAATGTATTTTCCTTTAAATTTCTCCTCCAGATTAGTCCAATAGAATAGTCAAATCCAAATTTAAAGACCCATTTTCTTTCTCACTTTCTCTGGCCATTTTAAGACCACCGCTGCAGCTTGCCTTTGGGAGGGATTTTCCTGTCAGGGAGGGGAGTTGCGACTCCCCTCGACTCTCCAGATGACTTCCCACTTCTTCACCACCCCACCAGGGTGGCTCCAGTCTCGATCGGGACCCTCCAGCAAGTGATCTCGGATCATGATCGCGAATTCCGTACCAACACCGTCAAGGAACAAACCAGAAGTCCGTCATTTTTGATGATAGAGTCCGAGCATCTTTTAAAATGAGCCTGCCTTTCATGGACTTTGGTCTTTTTTTCCAGAACTTTATTCTGCTACTTTTGAAGAGGTTTCAAAGTCTCAGAGAAGAACACAAGCAGGGCCTGTCAGGTATCCTTTTAAAAATACCTGTCAGGATTCCAGCACTTAACCCCATTTAAATCTTTCTATGGTCTTTTAGAGTTGCCAGCACCTAGATTAGAGACCAATACCATGATTAGTAAGATATAAAAAATGAGAAGGGGGTTTCAGTTGTATTGCAATGGCTACCATCTTGGTTTTTTTGGACTCTCCTAAAAACCATGTTAAAAAAGAATCCTTCAATGTTCCATATTGCTTTTAATTTTGTTTATTTTAGTTTCATTCTGTCATGATGGGAGATAGGAAACCTTCTCTCCACAATATCTATGCAGGCCCAATTGTAGAGACCTTTACAGATAATCTTCAACTTATGACAGGTTGCTTAGTGACTGTTCGAAATGACAACCAGACCGAGAAAGGGGAGTTATTGGAATGTGTACTTTGAATGTGTTCTTCAAATTGTATGAATTAAACGTTTAATTTGGTCACTAGCCATCTCTGTTTTAGAAGCCTTTCTGGGTTAGCATGCTAATTAAAATGGTTTTAATGAGCAGCTGGTGAACTGCACTCTGTTATTTAAATATGAGTAAGTGTTCATTTGAAGTACTGAAGGAAAATGTAAAGTGCTTTGCAGTATTGAAATCCTGACCACTTCTTATGTTTATTCATCATTAAAAGCAACTGAGCACACAGGAATATTTCATATTTTTGCCCATATAAGAGACAGAAAACTTGCAAAGAGCTTTGTGTCTGTCTTCCAGAGTGATCACTGTGGTTTGATTTTCATAGTATTTTTATAAAATACTGATTTAACAATTCAAACACAAGAAGAATTGCATTAAGCCAAATGTAAGACATCTAAGGAACCAAATCAATAGGCAACGTTGGGCTTCAGGGTTTAGTGATCATGGTCTAGATCAGTGGTCCACGAGAACATTTTGGTGGTCTGCAGAAAAATTATTTGCATTTTTTATATTGCACTAAATCATGGAAACTACAGCCCCTGGGTAGGATACGTGCAATGAATCTTCGTCTTGCTACAGAGAGTCTCCCCATTTGGGGTCTTTTTGTGCGGGTTGTAGGGGGGCAGAAATTCTGACTTGGGGTCTGCTTCAGTCTCCTGGTGTGAAGCTTTAGCGGGGCAAAGGCTGGAGGGAAGTGCCGCTGGTGACGAAGAGCCAGACAGCCTTGTTCTGACCATCTCAGCCCGCTTAGCCTCCAGGCACTGGTACCTGGCCTTTTACTCCTGCAGGTCTTCCCTCTGCTTGGAAAGCTTATTTTTTTATTTTTTTATTAATTTTAATTTATATTTATATGCCGCCCTTCTCCGGAGACTCAGGGCGGCTTACAGTCTAAGGAGCACCACGCTAAGTGCTCGGCAATAGCCTTCATTCCATTGTATATGCCTGCTTATTATTAGGGCTTTTGGCCCCCCCCAAGCGACATTTTTACAAAGTCAGCTTATTGCCCCCAACAATCTTGAGTCCTCAGTGAGGTGCTTCTGCTGAGCCTCCTTCTCAGTCAGATCCAATTTGAACTGAGCCAGCTGTTTTGCCAATTCTTTCTCGTGGTGGTTGCTTAGCTGCAACAACTGCTTCCTGTTGGGATTCTTAAGGAGCCTGGGCGGGCAGGTGAGGAGTGGCTGGGAGGGGAGGGGTGAGTAGAGGCTGGCGAGGCACCCCTTGACATGAGTGACATCAAGTTGGCCACACCCACCCAGTCACATGATCACCTGTCCACGCCCACCCAGCCAGTCATTAGGCAGATTGTATTAGTGGTCCACGGAATTTAAAATTATGAATTTAGTGGTCCCTGAAGTCTGAAAGGTTTGTGACCTCTGATGTTTTCACGGGCAACTATGACTGACAGCTTCCAAGGGTGAGGGTTAGGGTGAGGAGCAAGGACAGGCCAGACTCCTGTCTTTATAGCCCAGTGCCCTGACTTCTGATTGGCCGTTAGTTGAGCTAGTTTCCTGCTAGTCTGTGATTGGCTCTTTGGGTCTGATTCTGTTTGGTCATTTTGATGGCATTGGTTTCAAATGGCACCATCAAAACAACCAATGGGTAAAATATTCAAAAATCTCTTCTCTAGACCATGTCCGCTAAACCATGAAGCTCAACACTGCCCAACAGATATTAGATGTAAAAGCCTAATCAGTCTATTAAACGGGATAAAGATAGTCTTCAACTGATGAACAATCACTTAGGTAGAGTCCAAAGTTTTGACCTACATGGAAAATGGGAATTGCAACCTGATTTTGAAATTCATTACATTCCACTCAACTCTGTTCCATTCCTTCTTGTTTTGCTTATAATGACAGCTGCAAAAAAGATCATAAAATTGGGTTGGTTGCATGCAATGGTGGGATTCAAAAATTTTTTCACTACCGGTTCTGTGGGCATGGCTTGGTGGGCATGGCAGTGAAAGGATACTGTAAAATCTCCAGTCAGAGGTAGTATTTGCCGGTTTTCCAAACTACTCAAAATTTCCGCTACCAGTTTTCCAGAACTGGTCAGAACCTGCTGAATACCCACCTCTGGTTGCATGACTGATACATTTCATGATTCTCATATAACTGTAATTGTCAAGCTCCATTATAGTTGTATGTTAAGGACTGCCTGAAGTCTTCCTCTGTTTATCTGTATCTATTTCTCTCTTTTATTTTTGCTTGCTGTGTTTTTTCTGTTGTGCTTCTTTTGGATTGAAAGATGTCATCCACTGCCAACTGTAGGCCACAGTGGATGGAGTAGTCCTCAAATATGGGGAAATCCATGCCATGCTCCATAGATGGGGCTACAATGTCTTCAGTTTTCTCTCCTGGGTTTTAGAACTGGGTTAGGGGGTAGGATTTGTTTCCATAGTCTTATTTGAAGGCTTGTATTGCAATTCTCATAATGTTTTCTCTACAAATTGTCAGAAATCTGGGCCAGTACCTTTGGGAAATGAATTAAATTTAGAAGGGAGATGTAAAGATATGGCTTTGGGAGACAGGAGGAACAGTTGTAGACTAGACAATGGTCAACTGAGTCTGCAGAAGGAATGGGGCCATGACAAAATTTCAGAAGGGACTCTCTCTAGTTTCTTCGGCTGTAAAGAATTGCAAGATTCTAGTAATGTAACCATACAATAAAATATAAAATAAATAGTTCATCTGTGTGTACTTCCCATATCCAAGAATACAGCCGTGATGGCGAATCTATGCCATGCATGCTAGAAGTGGCACGCAGAGCCATCTCTCTGGGCACAGCAGCCATTCCCTATTGCTCTTCTGTGTTCTGGCACGTGCATGCGCGCTGGCCAGTTGGTCTTGCGCGTGGGAGCACCAGAAACCGGAAGAGCAGCTCCCCAGAGCGCATGCACGTGCCGGCCAGCTGGTATACGCACACGCATGTGCGTTAGAAACCAAAAGACCAGGTGGCCAGCACGCATGTGTGCGCCGAGAAGCTAAGGTTCCGATTTCTGGTGCTCCTGTGCGTGTTTGTAAGGGAGCTGTTCTTATTTTATTTATTTAATTATTTATTTAATTAAACTTTTATACCGCTCCCTCTCCCAAAAAGGGAGTCGGGGCGGTGTACAGCCTACTAAAAACATACAAAAAATACCCAATAAATACAATTAAAATAAATTAAACCAAATTGATCCGGCTGTCTATCCCAAGAATTCAGTTAAAAGTTAAAAGCTAATAAAACCCCAATTAAAATTAAGTTAAAACCAAAATACAGTTACTGGGCCAGGCCAGCCTGTTTAAAAAATAGGGTTTTCACTGCGCGCCGGAAGGTCAGAATATCCGTCATAGCCCGTATCTCCGGGGGGAGATCATTCCATAGGGAGGGGGCTCCCACAGAGAAAGCCCGAACCCTCGGGGCCGTCAACCGACAACGGCCAGGCGGCGGTACCCCAAGGAGGGCAACCCTGTGGGAGCGTAAAACTGTTCTTCCAGTTTCCGACGCCAAAAAGGTTAGCCACTACTGGAATACAGAATAACAGAGATGGAAGGGACCTTGGAGGTCTTCTATTATTTATTTATTTATTATTAATTAAACTTTTATACCGCTCCCTCTCCCAAAAAGGGACTCGGGGCGGTGTACAGCCTACTAAAAACACATTCTAGTTCAACCTCCTGCTCAAGCAGGAAACCCTAGATACTATTTCAGGCAAATAGTTGTCCAGTCTCTTCTTAAAAACCTCCAGTGTTGCAGCAACCACAACTTCTAAAGGGTTCAACTGATTAATTGTTTTGTCAAGAAATTTCTCTTTAGTTCTAGGCAGGTTTCCTGTTTTGTTCTCTTGTCTATCTTGCAAGACTGATGGGGGGTTTTAGAGGTCCAGAAAAAGAACTACTTTAGTTATAATTGCAGCTGATTCTGAAGTTGTTCACACTTAATGCATGATAGATCCCTACTGTACATTCAGAACAACATTTCATGGTGTAATTCCATTCTCTGTGAAACAGATTGAAGGTTCAGAATTGCAGACAACAGAGTCTATGATAAAGGCACTTAAAGAGGCTGATCTATGCCCTAAACTTTCAGTGTTTCCCTTAATCCTAAATATTTGTGCTGTCAGGCCCAGCGAGGTAAGCCAAATAAGTCTTCCGAGAGTAACGTGATAAAAGTTTGTCATTTGTGATTCATAAGCTGATAGGAACAAAGGCGGTTGTTTAACGACTTGAGTCCAGAAAGAAGACAAATTGCGAAGTTGCATAAAAACATGTTTTGACTTCATAGAAGCTCAGGGAGGAGTGAATTTACACTTTCAACTCTGGGGCTGATTTATGGCGTGAATAATTATTTTAAGAAACCTTGCAAGAGTCACATTTTTTTGGTAGGACACTTTTGTTTCTTGAAAGGATTATTGCTGATATTATACAACCCACCTGTCTTATCCAAGCGGAAAGTCTCGGGAAAGTTGACACCAGACAGGAAAGCTACATTTGATGGTGTGTGAAAAGAGGAGCAAAGGGTTTGCTTCCCATCAGTGGCATCCAGTAGAACAGGGGTCTCCAATCCCCAGGCCATGGCCTGCTCAAAACCAGGCCATACAAGGATGAGTGCATGAGCAGCTCCATTTGCTCAAGTGGCCAGAGTAAATGGAGCTGCGCATGCGAGCAAGTACACTTACCACACGCACAGAGCCTTTCCCCATACCAATGCACAAACTGGGAAGGTTGGGAACCACCGCAGCAGAAGACATAATGACGTTGCGCTCCTCGTCCTGCAAAAATAACAGCTTTTCCTCCCTTTTGATGAATGGAACTACAGCTACAAACACCACGGCCTTTTAATTAAATATTCAAGGAAACAGATTGCCAGGTTTCATATTTTTGACTCCCATGGACTAACACAGCTTTGTTCCTGTAATGCTATGAGTTCTTAAGTTGCACCATGGATCTATGTGTGGGCCTCTGATCTGGAAGACAAACGTGTGTATATTGTATGTGTGTGGGGAAAGGATTAAAGCCCCATATTTCAGATATTCATATTTTATTCAAATTGTAAGATAAGGGCTACCTGTAGAGCACATTTTTCCATTTATTGGGGGACTTTCTAAAACTAAAAATTGAGCGTTTTCTTAAAATCTGAAGAGCAGAGATGAATCTCTTTCCTTTTATGTATTTTGGCTGGATTTAAACATTGCTCAAAACCCCAATACTGTTTCTTTGATTTAGGCTTTGGATGTTGTGTGAACTCCTGCTCTTCGGGTTTACTGAGTAAACTACAGTTAGGCAAACAATAGCATAACCACCGTGTGAGAACATAGTCTTTGTTTCATTCCCATTGTGGTCTCCCTGGATAAGCCACTCCAGGTTTTTTTAAGGTTTGCAAAGTGCAGCAATGTCAATAGAGATTATGGTGACTCTGCTAATAAACAAACTAGTTTCCAGCGTAAGATGATAAAAAGGAGTCTGGTATCACCTTTTCTCCCTTAAAAAAGATACTAAAAGGCATAATTGTTGAAGCATTTTTTTTTGTTACTTTGCACTGTTGTTGGAAGCAAAGAGACAGCCAATGCAAAAAAATTTTCAAAACTGCAGAAATCAATTGGCTATACTGAGCTGCAAACACATAAGCACACATATTAAATGATTCTGGAAAAAATAGTAGAATGTCATCACAAAATAGAATTGTGACTCTTCAAAATTGGCCGGTCAGGAAGCAGACACCATAAAAACTTCTGGAAGTTTCAGAATGGCAATGGTGTACAGATAGTCCTCAACTTAGGACTATAATTGAGCCCAAGATTTCTGTTGCTAAGTGAAATATATGTTGTGAATTTTGCCCCATTTTGTAACCTTTCTTTCCAGAGTTGTTAAATGAACCAGTGCAGTTGTTAAGTTAGTAACATGGTTGTTAAGTGAATCTGGCTTCCCCATTGACTTTGATAGTCAGAAGTTTGCAAAAGGGGATCCCATGACCTTGGGACATTGAAACTGTCATAAATATGAGTCAGTTGCCAAGACTTTGAATTTTGATCACGTGACCATGGGGATGCTGTAATGGTGGTATGCTATCGGTTCGGAACGGTTTGCCCGAACCGGTAATAAAGTAAAAAAAAGCCTCCAAGGATCAGCTGAGAGGAGGAAAAAAGTCTTCAAGACAATCAGCTGAGAGGATAAAGAAGAGAAAAGCACAGGATCATCCCTCCCACCCACCCCTGCACTTTTCTTTATCCTCTCAGCTGGCTGGCGCTGTACACGCGCACGCGATCACCAAACCAGTAATAGAACACATAGGATCCCACTGCTGGTCATACGGGTGAACACTAATCCTAAATCCTTTTTTCCAGTGTCGTCATAACTTTGAACAATCACTAAACAAAATGTTGTAAGTCGAGGACTACCTGTATTGTAAAAGGGTATAAAAGAAAGTTGATAGCCTACTGGAGAGTCTTTTCCCCACTTCTTATACTAAAGAGAATCAAGGCAGGCCAGACTTGAGTTTCTTTCTCATCCTTCCTATCCAGGCTACACTGATGTTTTCATAAGTGCTGCTTTTGTACCATCTTCAGGCCATTATCTGCAGCCTTCTACAGGGATGGAGGATCCTTGAGGTGTTGTGCTGCATCTCAAATGAAACTGAACCCCTGTCCTTTCAAAATACGTGTCACAACACACTTAAAGGGGTAGGGCTTCAATAAAAGGCTGCTTTGACCATCTTGATTTCTTTTGATCCCCTTCCTCTCTGTAAACTTTCCCTGCTCTGCTTTTTTTTCTGGATTGCATGGGGATTACCCTGGTGATGCATGCTGCTGTGAATGAAAATATGGATTGCTTAATGAACATGTGATATATCTCTTTGCAAATCCAAGTCTGCGCTCACAGCTTTACTCCTATGTGTACACTTGCAACGTCTGGGTGTATGTATCTAAAGCAATGTCACATGGGAAATAGCCCGAGGGAAGCCTAATCTTGTGCTGCCAATTTCAGTTTATAAAGTTGGGATCACACTGTGATTATTTGTGGAAAAACATGACCCTTCGCCTTGTTTCTAAGAAAAAGTATATTATTGCAGGATTGCATGAACTACTGAAGTGGCATATGCTAACACTGTGGAGAATTCAGACGAAATGTTGTAAAAACACTTATTCTGGACGAAGCCTTGATTCTTCTATGCAGGATTGCTCGGTCTGAGAAATGTTGTGCAATATTAATAGCTGGAATTCAGCTGCTTCTGATAGCTATTCAGTTCCCAAACTTCTAACTTTAATTTAACTTCAGAACATCAATTTACCAAGAAGCCCCAAATCTACAGGTACTCCTCAATTTAAAACTTTTCATTTAGCAAATGTTCAAAGTTACATGGACAGTGAAAAAAAAGACTTACAACAAATCCTTGCACTTATGACTATCACAGCATTTCCATGGTCATGTAATCAAAATTCAGGTTCTTGGCAACCAACGTATATTTACAAAAGTTGTAGCATCCTAGGATCATGTGATCACCAGTTGCAACCTCCCCAGCTAATGTCTGAAAAGCAAAATCAGTGGGAGAAGCTGAATCCACTGAACAGCCATGTTAACAACTTAATAACTGCAGTGATTTGCGTAACAATCATGACAAGAAAGATTGTAAGATTAGGTGCGACTCAACGACTATTTTGCTTAATAATGAAAATTGTGGTCGTAAGTCAAGGGAGGCGGGGCCGATAAAATGGTACCGCCCCAGGCGCCTGATGAACCCAGATAGGTTCCTGATGGACCTTGGGCCATTTCCCGAGACTCACACACACGACTCGGTCGAGGGCTTAGTGGCTACCTGGGATAGGGTGGCGGCTGGGGCCCTTGACCAGGTCGTGCCCTTGCGGCCTCTGACCCGGTGCCGATCCCAAGTGGCTCCTTGGTTTTCCGAGGAGCTGAGGGAGATGAAGCGCCGGAAAAGACGCCTAGAGAGTAGTTGGAGGGCCAGCCGCTCTGGATCTGACCGAACACTATTACGATCCTATATTAAGGCGTATTTAGTGGCGATAAGGACGGCAAGGCGGTCTTACCTCTCCTCCCTTATTGCGTCTGCGGAAAATCGCCCGGCCACCCTGTTTAGGGTGACCCGCTCCCTTTTGGAGGTGGAGGCGCGGGAGGATCCCTTGCAGAGACGGGCCGAGGATTTTTCTAGGTTTCTGCAGGACAAAACCACTCAGATCCAGGATGAGTTGGACTCTGATTGGGCATCTCTGGGCGGGGGGGCAGGGTGGATTTCAGGGAGGTCATTTGGGATGAGTTCAATCCTGTTACTCTGGAGGACGTGGACAGGATACTGGGGGGGCTTAATGCCACCACTTGTTTATTGGACCTGTGCCCCTCCTGGCTGGTCTTAGCCACTCAGGAGGTGACACGAGGCTGGTTCCAAGGGATTATTAACGCTTCCTTGAGAGAGGGGCTTTTACCCGCCGCCTTGAAAGAGGCGATGGTGTGGCCCCTCCTCAAGAAACCATCCCTGGATCCAGCATTATTGTCGAATTATCGTCCGGTCTCCAACCTTCACTTTATGGCGGAGGTTGTTGAGAGTGTGGTGGCATGTCAGCTCCCTCAGTACCTGGATGAAGCGGTATATCTAGACCCCCTCCAATCAGGTTTCAGGCCCGGGCACAGCACGGAGACGGCGTTGGTCGCATTGGTGGATGATCTCTGGAAGGCCTGAGACAGGGGTTGTTCCTCTGTCTTGGCCCTGTTAGATCTCTCAGCGGCTTTTGCTACTGTCGACCACAGTATCCTATTGCGGCGGTTGGGGAGGTTGGGAATGGGAGGCACTGTTTTATGGTGGTTCTCCTCCTTCCTCTCCGACTGCTCGCAATTTGTGTTGACACCGGGGCAGAGGTCGACCCTGAGGCCCCTATTATGTGGGGTGCCTCAGGGGTCTGTGCTCTCGCTCCTGCTGTTCAACATTTATGTGAAGCCGCTGGGTGAGATCATCTGTGGTTTCGGGGTGGAGTTCCATCAGTACGTTGATGACACTCAGCTGTACATCTCTACCCCGGGCCACCCCAACGAAGTCATCGAAGTGATGACCCGGTGCCTGGAGGCCGTGCGGAGTTGGATGGGTCTTAACAGGCTTTGTCTCAACCCGACCAAAACCAAGTGGCTTCCTGCACCCAGATATAGCCAGCTTATTCTGTTGCTGGCCGTGGAGGGAAAAATTTTGATCCCCATGGAAAGGGCTTGCAATCTGGGTGTCCTCCTGGACGTACGGCTGTCTTTAGAAGATCACATTACAGCCGTCGCCAGGTGGACCTTTTGTCAGATTCGTCTGATTTACCAGTTGCGTCCCTTTCTGGATCTGGACGCACTTCATACAGTCACTTCTGCCCTCATCATCTCCCGCTTGGACTATTGCAATGCTCTCTACATGGGGCTCCCCTTGAAGAGTGTCCGGAGGCTGCAGTTGGTCCAGAATGCAGCCGCGCGGGTGATCTTGGGAGCCCCTCGGAGCTCCCATGTTACACCGCTCCTGCGCGTGCTGCATTGGCTTCCTGTGGCCTTCCGGATCCGATTCAAGGTGGTATTGATCGTTTTTAAAGCGCTCCGTGGCTCGGGACCTGGGTACTTACGGGACTGCCTGCTGCCATCAATAGCCTCCCGCCGCCCAGTGCGCTCCCACAGGGTTGGCCTCCTCGGGGTTCCGCCGCCTGATTGTTGCCAGTTGGCAGCCCCGCGGGCCTTCTCTGTGGGGGCTCCCTCCCTTTGGAACGATTTGCCCCCGGAGATACGGGCCATTACCGACATTCAGACCTTCTGGCACGCAGTAAAGACCCTGTTTTTTCAACAGGCCGGCCTGGCCCAGTAACGATTTTGGGGGGGTTTTAAAACTTGGTATGTTAAATTTTTTATTAGTTTTATATTCTCTAATTGTATATTCGGCCTCTAATTTAACTGTTTTAATTTGTTTTTAATTATATATACTGTTTTTGTTTTTAGTTGGCTGTACACCGCCCCGAGTCCCTTTTTTGGGAGAGGGGGCGGTATAGAAATTTAATAAATAAATAAATAAAATAAGGACTAGCTGTATAATTATTTTTGAACAGGTGGGTCTATGGCAGCTTCCCAAAGGAGCATATATTTTCAGTGACAGACATTCTTTACCTTGGATCCCTCAGCTCTGCTTTTTTTCATTAAACAGGTTATACAGCCTGGAGGGAGAGAAGGATATCCGCATATTGTAAAACATAACAGTATTTTTTTAAAAAAGTAAACTTTGCTAAGCAGTTCTTGAAAAAGCTTTCTGTTTAAATTTATCAGCCTTAGGTATGTCCCGACAATGAAATGCACACTGACTGTAATTGGGAGAGGGAGATGCAACCCCAAAATTGTTCAAACCTGTTGGCAGCATCTTTCCCAAATACAAGTAGAATAACTGAGTTGGAAGGGACCTTGGATATCTCCCAGTTCAATCCCCTCCCCAGGCAGGAAATCCTATACCAGAGGCGTCAAACTTGATTTCATTGAGGGCTGCATCAGGATTGTGTTTGACCTTGGGGGTGGTGGAGAGGGTGGCCATGGTGGGCATGGGCCAGCTCAGTTCACTCACATCGGGGGCACCTGTGGTGGCCAGGTGGGGCTGACGGGGATCCATTTTTGCTAGTAGTTTGTTTTCCTAGAATTCTGCTAGCAAAAACGGAACTCGGCGGCCTGGTGTGCCCCCCCTGGGTTCCATTTTTGGCTGTGATAGCCTTCTGTAACCTTTTGCCAGCGAAAAGGGCCACTGCACGCATCCCTCCCAAGTTCCATTTTCACTGTCAGAAGCACTGCAGGCCAGTCCTTCACTGTTTTCAGGGCAGCCCCATGGGCTAGATCTAAGCACCCCGCAGCCCAGATCTGGCCCCTGGGCCTTGAGTTTGACACCCCTGCCCTATACCATTTCAGAAAAATAACCTCTTCTTAAAACCCCCCAATGTTGGAGCAGCCACAATTTCTGGAGGCAACTTGTTCCACTGATGAATTGTTCTAACTGTCAGGAAATTTCTCCTTAATTCTAACTTGCTTCTCTTCTTAATTCCACCCATTGCTTCTTGTCCTGCCCTCAGGTGCTTTGGAGAATAGCTTGACTCCTTCTTCTTTGGGGCAGCCCCTGAGATATTGGATCACTGTTATCATGTCTCCCCTGGTCCTTCTTTTCATTAGACTAGAAATACCCAGTTCCTGCAACCATTTTTCATATCTTTTAGCCTCCAGTCCCCTAATCAGGTAGTCCTTAACTTACAACCACTTTCTTAATGACTGTCCAGACTCCAGTTTATTTCAGGACTGAAAAAAAGGGAAATTACAACTGGTCCTTGGACTTATAACCATCACAGCATCCCCAGGGTCATATCGTCAAAATTTGAGTGCTTGGCAACTGGCATCTACTTATAATGGTTGCCGCATCCTGTAGTTAATGTGATTGCTAGTTGCGACTTCCCAAATTGACTTCCAAAGAGAAAAGTCAATGCGGGAAGCTGGAATTACTTAACCACGTTGGATTCACTTAACAACCGTAGTGATTTGCTTAACATCTGTGGCAAAAAAAGCTGCAGAATTGACCATGACTCACTTACTGATGCCATGTAGCAATTGTGGTTGTAAGTCGAGGACCACCTGTAGGATGGTCTACTGATATGTCAGTAGTAAAGACTGGCTTGGAAAGCTAGTTTGTAGTAAATGGATGTACAGCACTTGCTGTTTGAAAATAATATAAAATATAAATGGAATATAAAAGACTCGCATTTCTTTGTTTTCCCAAATAGCATGGAAAATGGGGACGGTGATTTGTAATCATCCTCATTCATTTAGGGAGAATTATACAATTATTATTAGATCTGCTGTGAGTTGGACTTTAACTGCACAGGCCTTATGCAGATGACTAGAGCATGATCTGGCCAATTATCTGCAAAGAATTTGAGCACGCTGGTAGAGAGTCAGGAGACAGGGTCCTTGAGTTGGCTAATGATCCTCCCTGTGTTTTCGGGCCGTGCCCCTTGTCTAAGATCTCCAGGGAGATGTCATGGTTGGATCAATACAGTCGTGAATGCATCCTGCCAAGAGGGAATGGTCCTGCCAGCAATTAAAGAGACAGTGGCCCGTCCCTAAACCATCTCTTTCTCAAGAAGTTACTACTGGTGTCAGCACTATTGGACAATTTTTGCTCTGCCCTCAATCTTTCCTCTTTAGGGAAGATTATTCAGATGATAGTTGGGTTGCAGTTTAGTTTACTTTATTGTCAGTGCACATTATGACTATGAAAATAAACACACCCATCCTTCACCCTTCACACATTGAACTGAAAACCCCCAACACCGCACCAACACTGCACTATACAGCAGAATTCAAAAGAGCTACTTGCCCTGGGATAGAAGCTGTTTTTCAGCCTATTTGTCCTTGTTTTTATTATTCTGAACCATCTGCCAGATGGTAATAGTTCAAAAAAAGGGTGCCCAGGATGAGATGGATCTTTGAGAATGTTTTGACCTTTCTTAAGGCAGTGGGAGCTACAAAGCTCTTCCAAAGAGGGGAGAGGGCAACCAATGTCATTCTGGGCAATGACATTAACCCTCTGGAGTGCTGTCCTATCTGCCACTGTGCAATTGGCAAACCATACACAGGTGCAATAAGTTAAGATGCTCTCTGTGGTGCAGCAGTAGAAGCTCACAAGCAATTTTTCATTGAGTTGTTTTCTGAGAAGTCTCAGGTAGTATAATCTCTGTTGGGCCCTTTTGACCATTGCTGCAATGTGAGTACCCCAGGTCAGGTCCAGAAGATCCTGAAGAAAACAGTTTTTTTTCAGTCACACTTGGGTTTAACATTGTAGTGGCACTCATCACAGATGTGTGTAAGATCACTGGTGGAACTGGGAGGGGAGTGGTGCATCCATCATGGTGTCCTTCTGGACTGGCTTAGAAGACTGTGATGGGAGCCATGGAGTGTGATCCTTCTTCCTCTGAGGTCAGTTCCAGTTGATGATGGTGGGTTGAGGAGAAAGGCCTAGCCATAAACTCATGCTTGATGAGGTACCCCAGGCTTCCTCATCTTCTATATGAAGATGCTGGGTGAGGTCATTCATTAGCCGAGGTGAAGTAACTTCAGTATGCTTATAATAGTCAGTTGTATATATTTTCCCCTAGCTAAGGGATGCCATCAAAATCCTTTCTCAATGTCTGGAGGCTATGGGTGTCTGGATGACGAAAAACAGGCTTTGGCTCGCTTCCAGGAAAGCCAGGTGCTGAAGGTATGTGACTACTTCTGAACCTAGATGAAGAGATTTCCCATCATTGTTTCTAGAGAGGAGTGCATTCCCCGCCCAGAACGAGCGTTCAAGCATCCTCCTGGATTTATGGTTTGTGTTTTAGAAACAATTACCAAATAGGCAGAATGACATCTTGTGTTCTAAGTGTCCCTTTTCCTGGGTCACCTTTCTCTTTCTGTCGACACAAGTCTTGTGTTATTTTTTCATATATTTATTAAATTTCTACTCTGAAAAGTTGGGACTCGCCTTGCTTCGGGGGATGGGGGGTTAAATCTTCCACAGATTGGGGGCAGAAGCTGAGAAAGTCCCCCCTCCTAGATCCTGCCAGTTGGAACTCCTTGACTGATGGGATATACAACACAATATTCTGTTCACGATGCTCAATTACATACATAATATTAATTTCTCATCCTTGTCCACAAATACAGGTAGTCTTCAACCTACAATGACAATCGAGACCAACATTTCTACGATTAAGTGAGACATTTGTTAAATGAGTTTTGTCCCATTTTATGACTTTTCTTGCCCCAGTCTTCACTGAATCACTGCAGTTGTCAAGTTAGTAACCCAGTTGTTAAATGAATCTGGCTGTACGTATCAGGGACAATAGGCACGTTGGTGCGCTTATGCACGCCTCCTACAGACCTCTTAGGAAAGGGATGAGGTTAATATTGTCATGTTGTATATGTGTTCTGTATATGTATTTTTATCTTGGCTGTTCACCGCCCCGAGTCCCTTTTGGGAGAGGGGGCGGTATATAAGTCTAATAAATAAATAAATAAATAAATATTTGTCAATTGCTTACAAGATAATAGGTATAAGTATAACATAGTTATGAATACATGGATACATATAAGAAAAATAAAATATAAAAGAAACAATAGGACAGGGACAGTAGGCACGTTGGTGCGCTTATGCACACCCCCTACAGACCTCTTAGAAAAGGGATGAGGTCAATAGGAGACAGTCTAAGGTTAAAGTTTTTGGGTTTTGGGAAGAAACCACAGAGTCAGGTAGAGTATTCCAGATATTGACCACTCTGTTGCTGAAGTCGTATTTCCTGCAATCGAGTTTAGTGCGGTTTACCTTGAGTTTGTATCTATTGTGTGCTCTTGTATTGTTGTGGTTGAAGCTGAAGTATTCATTGATGGGTAGGACATGGTAGCAGATAATTTTATGTACTATGCTTAGGTCGGACTAAAGGCGGCGTAGTTCTAGGTTGTCTAAGCCTAAAATTTATTTTTTTATATATATATAAAATTTTTATTTTAAAAACAAACATACACATACAAAACATAAAAACACATAAAACCATCTTCCATTTTATATACATACAGTGTGTCAGTTGGTTGCAAATCTTTTATGCTATCCTTTTATAGTCATTATTTACAGTTTATATCATTTTTCACATTGTCAATCTAACATATGCTTATATACAGTATTTATCAGTTATTAATCATCTATGACTAAACTATTTATTCCATCATTTTATACGAGATAGTCCATATTTTATCTTAAAATTTATATTATACTTTCAACCATTGGTTATTTATGTCTATATTATGTTTTATATCAATCTATTAAGTTTCTATCACAAAGTTATCTAGTCTATTACATTACCATGTTTTCTTGTCCAATCATTGATAAAACAAATCCCATATCATATAAAAATGTTTATCTTCTTGTTCTCTAATTTCAAATGTCAATTTACTCATTTCAGCATAGTCCATAATTTTCTTAATAACTTCCTCCTGCATAGGTACTTTATTGTTTTTTCAATTTTTAGCAAACATAATCCTAGCCGCTGTTAAAACTTCAGCTCTTTACTGTATATTTCCAGTATAATTCCCAATAAAAAGATCTCTGTTTTAAAGTCTATATGTTGCTTTATCATTTTTTTCCAACCATGTGTGGATTTTAGTCCAATATTTCTTTGTATTTGAACATGTCCACCACATATGGTAATATGAACCAGGTATCTGATGACATTTCCAGTATTTATCCAATTTATTCTTAAACATTCTCGCAAGTCTCGTCGGGGGTAGATGCCACCTGTAAAACATCTTTATATGCAGTTGACATTGTCATTTTATAATTTTGAGACCACAGTTTTTGCCATTTTTCTAAATCAATCCCATATCCAAAATTTTCCCCCCAAGTAATCATCATTTCTTTAACTTGTTCCTCCTCCAATTTAAATTCTAATAAATGTCCATAAAGTTTTTAAATTACCTTTTCATCAGTACCCATCAAAATTTTATCTAAACCAATCAACTTATCATAAATACCTTTTATTTTAACATTTTTATCAAATCTAGATTATATTTGCAAATATGAAATCCGGTCCATTTTTACATGCCTTCCTTTGGTACAAGGGAACTAAGACACAGGGATATTTTAGAAGACATTATATTCGAGAGGCATTGTTTTTGAATTGGGAGAAGATAAAAAGACAATATTATTTAAAAATTCCATTATAGATATCTACCATTGAAGCCTTTTCTTATCCAATAACATATAAAAAGGAACAAAACAGTTAGATATGGTGAGATATTGAATGAAAAGGGTGAACTTAAATCTATGCAAGCGTTGAAAGAACAAGGTGTGGTTCTGCCATAATTGTGTCTTTAATATATAACACCACACCTCTTTTTTTGGATTGTGTCAGCGATGTAAATAATTTTCCTAATTTTTTTTGTTTCAATATATATTCATGTTGTTTTTTGATATGTACTTCTTGTAGGCAAATTATATCAAATTTTAATTTCTCTAATTTGTGGAATACTTACCTTCCTTTAGTAGCCAAATTAAGTCCATTTATGTTAATCGTAATCAATGTTCTTTCATCCATGTTAAGCTTTATGGGGTGTTTTTATTGCTCGAATAGATCTTAATTCTCATTGCTCTCTGGGTACACCACCTATTGCACCTTCTTTTTATTTTTTGATTGCTGCTGTACATTCCTCTTGGAATTCAATGACTCTTCCTTTCTTGCTTCTTCCTCCCTTCCTCTGAAAAATTCTAAATAGAATGGCTCAGCTTTTTCAACTGTGTCAATTCTATGTCTTTGTTCCTGCCAGGAGAACAAGAGGTCTTCTGGCATCAACCATCTGTAATTAACTCCTCTTTTAAGTAACTCTTTGGTCAGAAATGGATATTCTCATCTC
>CM042840.1:8462794-8465294 GCA_023653725.1 Bungarus multicinctus | reverse complement strand
ACTGAAAAATGTGACTTATGACCAATTTTCATATGACCATTATGGTATTCCCCCGTGGTCACGTGATCAAAATTCGGGCGCTTGGCAACTGGCAAGTATTTATGACAGTTGCATTGTCCTGGGGTCATGTGATCAGAATTTGTAGTCTTCCCCAGATGGCCTTTAACAAGCAAAGTGAATGTGGGAAGCCAGATTCATTTAATGACTGCATCATTCACTTAACAACTGCAGGAATTGACTTAGCCACTCTGTCCAAATAGATATGTATATGTATACAGTATGTATATGTATGTTTTCGGAGATACATGTATATGTATACGTATATACGTATACATGTATATGTATACGTATATGTGCATGTATATTTCCCACACCATTGTATATGTATATATGGCCAGATTAGAAATGGAACAAAATTCACTGAACAACTGCACAGCAACAGAAATTTTGGGCTCAGTTGTGACTGTAATGAATTCAGCATGAATTCAGGAGCTATTTGGCACAGCTGGCTGATCTTTTAGGGTGCACAATCAACAGCAAGGTTTGGCAAGAGTGATCTGAAGTCCCCAATCAATGTGTAAATGTACAAGAGAGATTGTCTCACCCATCACAGAAACCCTCCAAATAAGGAATAGGATGGTTTTTTTAAAAACTAAACAAAGAAAACATTAAAAAAAGAAAATATGGAAAAAGACAGTGACACACTTGAGTAATATTGCTCTGTGAAAGCTGAGACTTGATTAAAGACACTTTGATTGATTGAGTGGATCAGCTTTAGTTGATTAAGCTATCGAACGAATTTGCATATAATTGCATATGGGAACCCCTCCCCCTACAATATGTTGGAAGCAATGAATCATACTTTGATCCAAGAAGCTTCTTTCCTAATTAATTCGAAGACTATAGGTTTGACCTTTGACTATGTTATGCAGGATAATATTGAAATTTTTGTTTAAAGCACCAACGCTGAAAAATGTTCTGAGGAATACTTGCTAAAATATATAGAGGTGATGACTTGACTTACGATCACAATTGAGTTCAACATTTCTATTGCCAAGTGAGACAGTGGTTAAATTAATTTTGCCCCATTTTACAACCTTTCTTGCCACCGTTGTTAAGTGAATCACTGCAGTTGTTATGTTAGTAACATGGTTGTTAAGTGAATGTGGCTTCCCCCTTGACTTTGCTAGTCAGAAGGTTCGCAAAAGGAGATAATATGACTTCGGGAAAACACAACTGTCATTCATGAATGAATGAATGAATGAATGAATGAATGAATGAATGAATTTTTTATTGGCCAAGTGTGATTAGACACCCAAGGAATTTGTCATAAACATAAACCAGTTAGCAAGTGTCCCAAGTTTAACCACGTGACCATGGGGATGCTGCAACCATCGTAAATGTGAAAAACCGTCATGTCACTGTTTTCAGTGCCGTTACAACCTTGAATGGACACTAAATGAATGGTTTTAAGTCGAGGATTACCTGAATGGAACAAGCCCTTGAAATCGTTAGGTGTTGGATTCAATACTGATGAAACTTTCCATTCTCTTAATTCTCTACTTTTGTTCTACAGCTCCACCATCCTTTTCCTTCCATCTATCTTTCTTATTGGATTACCTGAAGTACAATGGAGTTTTCATTCATTCTCCTGGCTTCTAGTTCTTCTGGAGTCTTCTCTGCCCTACATCCTAGCTGGTGTCCTTTCTAGATTCTTAGCCTGCCCTTTGTGAGTTTTGACTCCTACCAAAGTTGACAGCATTTCCTTCTTGCCAGAAATCTAGACACCACATGAGACAGAAATAGAATAACAGAGTTGGAAGGGACCTTGGAGGTCTTCTAGTCCAACCCCCTCCCTAGGCAGGAAACCCTACACCACTTCAGACAAATGGTTATCCAACATCTTTTTAAAAGCTTCCAGTGTTGGAGCATTCACGACTTCTGGGGGCAACTTGTTCCACTGGTTAATTGTTCCAACTGTCAGAAAATTTCTCCCTAGTTCTAGGTTGCTTCTCTCCTTGATTACTTTCCACCTGTTGCTTCTTGTCCTGCCCTCAGGGGCTTTGGGGAATAGCTTGGCTCCCTCTTCTTTGGGGCAGCACTTCAGATATTAGAAAACTGCTATCTGTCTCCCCTAGTCCTTTTCATCAGACTAGACATACCCAGTTCCTGCAACTGTTCTTCATACGTTTTAGCCTCCAGGCCCCTAATGTGGCTCTTCTCTGCACCCTTTCTAAAGCCTCAGCATCTTTTTTTATATTGTGGCAACCAAAACGTATAAAATGGTATTAACACTTCATGTGATCTTGATTCTATCCCTCTGTTTATGCAGTATAGAATTGTGTTGGTTTTTTTGGCAGCTGCTGCACACGGCTGGCTCAAAGCTTACTACTATTGAACAAGGTGCCTCATATACTTTACCTGTGCATTTGATTTTTCTTGCCTTACTTTTTTCATATGAAGAAATGAATACAGAAATGAGTACATATCCAAGCTGACT
>CM042840.1:8437794-8455294 GCA_023653725.1 Bungarus multicinctus | reverse complement strand
ACTGAAGGTTTTGCTGGATCATTAGAGGCTAAATATTCACTGACGTTGATCAGTTGACATGCCAGGAAAAAAAAAGGGTGGACTTCCTCGAATGTACAGCAGGGGGAGTACAGTTCTAGATTTTATTTTTATTTTAAATTGTATTTCTTTCCATATTATATTACATTTGTCTTCCGCTTGCCGAATATTAAATTGGACCATTTAGATTCAGATTGTGGTGGCTCCCGAGATGAGATATGGAATGTGACGCGATGGAGGTTGCAGGAAGGAGCATGGAAGGAAAAGCTGGGAATGGAGAGAAATGGATGCCGAATCAACCCAGCAGGAGACAGAGAGAGTTCCCAGGTACAGAAGAGGAGCCGTGACACCTGATATTCCATGACATCTTCAAGCAAACGACTGAACTGTATTCAGATAATCAAACACAGCGCAGGCTAGTGCTTGATAAGAGTGTCAGTGAATGTCTTTGAGAAGATGCTGTGCTCGTTTGTTTTTTTGTATCACTTCTATTATTTTTACAAATACAGGTAGTCCTTGACTTACTACCACAACTGAGCCCAAAAATCTATCTTGCTAAGGGAGACATAGCCTAAGTGAGTTTGGCTCCATTTTATGATCTTTCCTGCCCAGTGAATCATTGCAGTTGTTAAGTTAGTTGACCTGGTTGTTAAGTGAATTTGGCTTCCTTGCTTGGCAGAAGTTTGCAAAAGGGGACACGACAACCGTCATAAATATGAATCAGGTGCCAAACATCTGAATTTTGGCCATGGTTGTACAATGCAATGGTCGTAGATGTGAAAAATGGTCATAAGTCACTTTTTTTTTTCAGTGCCATTGTAACTTTGAATGGTCACGAAATGAACTGTTGTATCTATTAAGGTGGCAAATGTGTCCAAATATAAATTCTTCTCCCCATTTCCTCCATAACAACAACCTTGTGAGGTGAGTTGGGCTGAAAGAGAATAAATGTAGCTACAAATTGTGCATGCGGTGGTTTCCCCTGAAATATTATATGGAAGTGAAATTTTGATTTGGTAGAAGCGGGATACAAAAGCTGCTATTGCTTTTGAACTTCGGTATTGGACAAGATTGCCAAGAATAAGAATAATTGATTGCCAAGAATAACCCCAAGATAAATAAGAAGGTTGTCAAGAATAACCCCAAGAAAACAAATCAGTGTAAAGTTCTTATTCAAAGTACAAATTACAAGGTCCCTTCCAACTCTATTCATCTGCAATCTGTAACGATCAGCCTTACATTATTTTACGTTGGACCTATTCTGCAAAGATCTGGCTCTCTTGAGAAGTTGATAGTGTTGAGAAAGGTGGAAAAAAAAGAAGAAGAAAAGGCTACTTATCAGCAAGGATCTTAGTTAGAGTAGCATTGATGCAATACTGGAAGTTCTGAAGGACCTCACTGAAGATAGAATGTTCCAAAGAAAGTCTCTGAGGGGTTACTAAGAGTTAACTTGATGACACATAGTTAATCAAGATGATGTGATTGATGAAAATTAAACACTTGTGTCATTTATATGATGGCATGGTAATGTACCATAGTTAAAACTGGCAGTGAGTGTGCAGGGAATTGAATCCAGCCAATGCGGAAACTAATCAATGAACTCTAGCCGATCAGAATTTAAGGAAATTACTGGGGTGGGGAAAAACAGGAAAAAATAGGAAACAAACATCTTTAAAAAACATTTTTTAAAATTAAACATATCATTTAAAAACATTGAATGTGGTAGAATTGTTTTGACATAACTTTTCTCCATCATTTTAGTATATGATATAATATAGATCTTATATACATTTATACATATATACATTTATTCATCCTTAATAACATCCTCCCACATTCTTAGTATTATTTTAGTTTCATAGTCATGGATATCCTCTCAACAACTCCTTGCCCTCTTAAGTTCTTCCTTTCTGTCCCCACCAGTGATAAAATCTTTTCCAAATTATATAATATTCCGATTCATCTTATTTTTCATCTCTAGGGTTAGCCTATCCATTTCAGCACACATCAGAATTTTATTTATTACTTCGTCTTCACTAGGGATTTCTTTCTCCTTCCACTTCTGGGCAAATGGCATTCTTGCCGCAGTGATGACATGTATTATCAAGTATAACTCTTCCTAATTCATATTTTTTGGTGTAATTCCCAATAAAAAAAATATTCTGGTCTATTTTAAACCCCATCATTTCTTCCAACCACTTCCCAATCCTATGCCAAAATTCTTGTGCTTTTCTACAGCCCCACCATGCATGATAATATGTGCCCCATTCTGTTAAACATTTCCAACATTTTGGGGATTGATTTTTATACATCTTAGCCAGCCTGGTTGGGGCGGGGAGTTTCCATCAGTAAAACATTTTAAATAAATTCTCCTTATATGTTGTGGCAAGAGTGATCTTTTTGTTCCCATAATGTTTGCCATTGCTCCAAGTTTATATTATACCCAAAATCTCTAGCCCATGTCACCATCATCTCTTTTTCTTGTTCTTCCTCCAATTTATATGCTAGTAAAAATATAGGAAACAAACTTCTGTTCCATGAGCTGAAGGCTCCAAGCTTGGTCTAGGGAGGAAGAATTAAAATGTGCTCCACAAATATTATATATGAATGCTATAAGATATAGCCGTGACTCTATGGTCAAAGCTCATCCACCTTTTAGGGTTTGAAAAACTTCTAGAATGCATATCAAGATTTCTTCAGTGCTTCTCCAAGCAAGAATTTATAAAAACAAAATCATGAAAAGTTATAGTCTGACATCATATATTTGTGTTCAAAATGTACCATTTGTAAAATCAAAATAAGTTTTCATATACACCACTTTAATTTCTTCTACAAACTGGAACAATTTTGCATTTTATAAAGGCCCTTTATTTTATTCAGTGAGAGGTTAAAAAAAAAAAAAGGAATGAACTATGTCTCCGTTTTGTTCTCTTACAAAGATAAAATGACTCAGAATAACCTCTGTTAGGAGATTCTTCCTGGATTTATGAGGAAGTTTTTAACTTGGCTGGTAAGGATTTATTAGACTGGAGTCAGTCCACTTGATAGCAAAGGAAACTTATTTAGTCAGGGAAACCAAATAAAAGCAATGACTTAAGAAATATTTGGGGTTGACCTAAACTCTTCATTCTGTTTCTAAAACATGTGCATCACATTACCCCAAGCAAGTTCATTGAAATAATATAGTTACTTTCTTCAAGAAAGTCAACTTAGTAAAAACAAGAGTTAAGATCCAGTAAAAAAATCACGAGTCAAATGATATTACATTAACGTTATATTTATTCTGGCTTAACTGGTAAATATTCTCAGCTGAGGAATTTTTAAACCCAATTGTGCTTCCTTTATTCTTGTTTCCTTTCTGTTATGCACATTTTTGAGTTGGCTTATCTGGAATTGAAATTGATTCACCAGAATGGTAGCATTCTCCTGATACGAAATATCGTCAAGGAAAAACAAACGAAGTCCAGTTGTCTCATGAAAAAGCACTATAATATGAAAAAGAATTATAGCATACTAGGGAATTTTGTGCTTGTAGGAATGAAGCTTTCGGAAATGATTGGTTGAGTTGATGTTCTAATCATGGAACGATAGTCAACACATGTTGGTCAAATTACAAAATGTTGATGCAGTGAACAATCTTTGACTATCATGGGTGAGCTGGCCAGATTATAAGAAAGGAACCTTGTGAAATCTGTGCAAACTTTGTGTCTTGATGAAAAACTCTTGGACTCCGTGTTTAGTTTCATGCGCAATGTAGCTCTCCATTCCATTTTTGGTTTTGATTCAGTGCTTTGTTTCCGAGAGCTGTTTCAATCGATGCTTTTGTCTAATCAAGACCCTCTTTAGAAACAATTTTAATCAGCATCTGACAGGGATGTGATAATTTGGATTCCTGCAAAGGCAGGAAGTGGATCGGCCCATTCCACTAGTGAAAAAAGACAGAAGGCGGAGATCTTCATTGTCCTTATGGTAAGATATCCTCTTCTCCATTTCTACACCTGCAATGTTAAAGGAAAGGATATATCCAAGTTTAACTCCAGCCCTGTGACAGAATCATTTCTTGGCAGAGTAAAAGAATCCATTCAGTGCTCCCACTTGCTGAGGCAAATCTGAACTAAAGATTATAAGGTTCAGGGCTCTAAACCAGTATTTCTCTAACTCCGGAAACTAGAAGATGCACGGACTCCAACTCCTAGAATTCCCCATGCTGGCTGGGGATTGTGGGAGTTGAAGCCCACCAATCTTAAGGCTGCCACGGTAGAGAGAAAAAAAACTGCTCTAAAAAGAACTGGATCAGTTGGGAACAGGATAGGCTCCCAAGAATAGCGACACGGGGCATTTGCTGGCACATAGAGTAGAACAGAAAGCCCAAGAATACCAGCAATTCCAAATTGCAGAGAAGTTCAAGAATTACACCAAGCTTTCCATTTTTCAGTTCTGGACAGTCATGCCCAGATATTCCAAATCCTACACAGCAACCGTCTTCGGAACACAGGTGAATGTCTTTAGTCCTTTGCTCAGAATTTCAGACCATTCAGTCAAAGAATAGGAAAAACCCATTGAACTGAGCCTAGGAAGAAATAGGGAGAAGGAGCAAGGGTGGGCTTCAAAATTTTTAGCAAAGGGTTCTCTGCCTGGTTGCTCAGTGGGCGTGGCCATGGCCTTGTTGGCCTCCTATACCACAGTGCAGGGGGTGTTTTTGCCCTCCCTGGGCTCTGGAGCAGGGGTGGGATTCTACCGGTTCACACCTATTCGCTAGAACCGGTTGTTAACATTCTAAGCAGTTCGGAGAACCGGTTGTTAGAAGAAATTACTGGCCTAATCCTGTAAGGAAAGCAGGAAGGAAACATTCTGGTGTTGCTTACAGAAACTGCCTCTTCGTTAACCCTTATACATTGGCAGGACTAGACTTCCTGTCTCAGGAACATCTCTGGAGTTTTCTTTCCCTCTTTTGCTGGTACTTTGCTTGTGTGGAATGACCATTCAAAGTTACAATGGCACTGAAAAAAGTGACTTATGACCGTTTTCAACACTTACAACTGTTGCAGCATCCCCACAGTCATGAGAGGCCAGGCGAGGAGATGCGTGCCTCGATGTGAGGGATATTGAGTTGGCCACACCCAGCCAATAACATGACCACCAAGCCATGCCCACTCAGTCACATGACCACCAAGCCACACCCACCACCTAAGCCACGCCCACAGAACCAGTTGTTAAACATTTGAATCCCACCCCTGTTCTGGAGGCTTTCCTCAAGCCTCCGGGAGGGCTAAAACTGCATCCCCAAACTTTGGAGGCTCTCTGGAAGCCAGAAACAGGCCCATTTCTGGCCTTCCCAAACTTCCAGAAGGCCCATTTTTCACCCTCCCTGAACCCGTTCACTTACCTGCATCCAAAATGGGCTGTGTGGGGACTCCTGGGGGGGGGCAGGGTGGGGGGGGCTAGCCAGGAGTGGGATTTGGCGGTTCTCTGAACTGCACAGAATCTTAACTAGGGGCTCTCCCAAACCCCTGCGAATCCCCAGCAGCCCAGCCCTGAGAAGGAAGTTTAGACGGACTGTTTCTGGGTCACCAGACACTATTCTTTTCTAGTGCTGTCTCTTAATCTGCTGTGTGATTTCTGCAATGTTTTCAATACCTGGTAAAGAGCTTTCCATTTTTCTACCTTATTATTAGGGTGCTTTGGAATTCCTGGCACATTTTTCTGGGTGGTGTTTTTTGAGATGATTTAACTCTTTAGGATGGGAAAACAGGATATTAATGCTGCAGAGTTCTTCTCTGTTTTATTTTCCTATCCCTCTGAAGCCTCCAACTGAGTTGAGGGGGGTGGGGTTGGGGAGAGAAAGGCAATTGCCTTGGAGTTGCACCTAAAAAAATAGGCAAAGCTTCCACCATATTTCTGTGAGTACCATCTTAACTTTTCTGTCCTTCCTTACAGATAACCCTACAAAGCAGATGGTAGTTGTACATACTGATGAGTTATAGTTCTGTATTTTCACATTAACCTGCAACAAAATACTCCTATAGATCAAGAGGTTCCTGTTATAGGCTGTTTTGGAGGTTGTACATAATTTAATTTCACCCCAAAGTAATGATGATGCAACATAAATATTTATGGAGAAGTCCTGTATCGGGGTGGGGTGGGATGTGTGTGTGTGTGAACTCCACACTAATTCTAAGGTGGGTCAACCTTCTCCTTGTACCCATTTTGCTTCTATCCCTCAGCCTTATGTCTTCTTTCTTCAAAAAACTGAAAGCTAATTTGATCTAGTATTTAAGACACAGTCACAGGAGACTGTGAATTCTAGTTGTGCCTTACTCACAAATGCCAGCTGGCTAGCTTTAGGACAATTACCAGGAGACTGTGAATTCTTGTCTCACCTTAAACATGAATATTGGCTGGGTGACTTTGGGCCAATCATTGGGAGACCGAATTCTAGGCTGCCTTAGTGTTAAAAGTTGGGGTCGATTGAAGAGGCAGGATGCTCAGGAACAGTAAAAGTAATTTTGAATATTCAACATTAGGCATAAAAGCCAATTGGGTGACTTGGAACCAATCACCAGGAGTCTGGGAACTCTATTTCCACTTTAGGCCTGAAAGCTGGCTGGATGATTTTAGACCAGTCTTTCAGTCCAATCCAACTCATAGGGTTTTATTGTGGGAAAATAGGAATAGGGAGAAGTATTATGTATATTTACTATCTTGAGTTACTTATAAAAGGAATAAAAGATGAATAAAAATAAATAAGGAAATAAGCAAACATATTGTTTTCTATTGGCCAAATTATCCAATTCTTCCCTCCTGACCTCAAGGCTACTTCCTTTGTGTGCAGTGATGACAATGGAAGAAAAGCAGTGGATTAACTGCAAGGAACTTCACCATTGAGCACAGTCGAGTGTGGCAGAACTGAACCTCAAAACATGTTTTTGCTTTTTTATTTCTTAAGTTAGATCTGGGTGGATTGTTAGCATGCAGACTAATTTGGCAGATAAGAGGAGAAAGAGAGATGAGAGGAAATAGAGGGGAAAGGAGAGAGAAAAAGAAGAGAGGAGAAAGAGAGAGGACTGATGAGAAGATAGTGGATAGGGAGGAGAGAGAAGAAAAAGGGGAAGGAGAAAAGAAGAAAGAAGAGAGGGGAGAGGGGAGGGAAAGAAGAGAAGAGGGGGGAGAAAAGGAGAGAAGAAAGAAGAGGGGAGGGGAGAGGGGAAGGAAAGAAGAGAAGAAAGGGGAGAGAGGGGAGAGGGGAAAGAGAGGACTGAGGAGAGGATAGTGGAGAAAGAGAGAAGAAAGAGGGGAGAGAGAGACAAGAAAGGAGAGAGGGGTGAGAGGGGAGGAGAGAGGGGAGAGGAGAAAGAAGAGAGAGAGTATAGTGGATGGAAGAGAGAGAAGAAAGAAGAGAGGAGAGAGGAAAGAAGAAAGAGGGGAGAGAGGAGAAAGAACAGAGAAGAGAGGGAAGAGAGGAGAGAAGAGAGAAGAGAGAGAACAGAGGAGAGAAGAGAGATGGGGATAGAGGAGAGAGGAGAGGAAAAAGGATAGAGGATAAAAAAGAGAGAAGAGATAGAAGGAGTGGAGAGAGAAGAGAACAGAAAAGAGAGAAGAGAGAAAAGGTGACATTGAAATTGGGAAGACAATTTTTCCCAATAAAGCTGGCTCGAGCAGAGATACAGATTTAATGCTTTCTTGCTAGATTTTATGCAATTATTTTTCTCTGCTTGGTGCAGTCTGAAACAGACGTGGGCATTTTTCAGCCCACCGGCCACATCTGGCCCTTTGACTGCCCCTGTCCAGCCCAAGTTTCCCTTGGGAAAATTAAATGCCCACCCCTGATCTGAAAAATAGGCCCGTGTGTTTCTGCTGAAGTCAGTTTAAACAGAGAAAAAAACCAGTTTGTGAAGAATTCCTATTAGCCAGCTTGCACGGCTTCATCAACAATCGCCCACCCCTGCACAATTCCTGTAGCAGTTTGTGAAGTTATAAAATACCATAAAGAGGTTTATAAAATGAATGTATTCATTTTTCTTCCTGGTTTTTGCCTCACTTTCTTGTTCTGGTGAAGACAGCTAATAATATTTACCAACCCACCAGGGGTGGGTTAGCAACTGGTTCTCCGCCTGGTTGCTGGGTGGATGTGGCCATGGTGGGTGTGGCTTAGTCAGCCTCCTGTACCACCCTGGCCTGGGAGTGAAAACAGGCCATGGGGGGGGCATTTTTGCCCTCCCCGGAGGGCTCTGGAGGCCCTCTGGAGGCCAGAAACGGGCCGTCTGGAATTTTCGGGAGGCCCATTTTCGCCCTCCCTGAGCCTCCAAACACACCCTGCACTTACCTGCGATCCAAAATGGGCTACGTGGGGGCTCCTGGGAGGGGTGGAGTGGGTGGGGCGGTGCGGGGCCAGCCAGGAATGGGATTTGCAGCTTCAGTGAACTAGCCATAAAATTAACAACCGGTTCATGTGAACCAGTGCGAATTGGTAGCAGCTCACCCCTGAACCTAACCCATCCAAAAACTGAATACAAAAAAATAAAATAAAAAATAGATTAAAATGAATATGAACAAAAAGCATGAAGAAAGAGTTGGGTCTTCAAAGATTTTTCTAAATGCCAAACGCAAATCTTTGCAAGGGCCTTTAGCAGTTTGGAAGGTATTTTAAAACTTACCACAATGCCGGCAGTCCTCGACTTACAAAAGTTTGCTTAGTGACCATTCAAAGTTATAATGCATTGAAAAAAGTGACTTATGATCATTTTTCACACTTATAACCCTTGCAGCATCCCTGTGGTCATGTGATCAAAATTAGGATGGTTGGGAACTGACATATATTTATGACGGTTGCAATGTCACAGCCTCATGTGATCCCCTTTTGCGACCTCCTGACAAGCAGAGTCAATGGGGAAGCCAGATTCACTTAACCACCATGTTACTCACTTAACAATTGCCTCGCTTAGCAACATAAATTTGGGGCTCAATTATGGTCATAAGTCAAGGACTACCTCAGGATAATTTCTTTCCTTTTTTTAAAAGTGGGAATTTGAATTCTGTCATAACCAAAATGGTGGCTGGACTAGGATGCCGAAGACTCCCTTCTTAACCATGATACTCGTTTATGTGTATGTATGTATTTATATTTTTATTTCTTTAATTTGTATCCTGCCTCTGTTATTCATACAAATAACTCAAGGCACTGAACATATCCAACATACCTTCCTCCTCCTATTTTCCCCTGCAACGAATCCTATGAGGTAGGTTGGGCTGAGAGAGAAGAATGAATGAAGGAATGAATTCTTTATTGACCAAGTATGATTGGACACACAAGGAATTTGTCTTGGTGCAAATACTCTCAGTGTACATAAAAGAAAAGATACGTTCGTAAGAATCATCAGGTGCAACACTTAATGATAGTCATAGGGTACAATAAGCAATCAAATCATACTAGGAAACAGCCCATATAAATCGTAAGGATACAAGCGACAAAGTTACAGTCATACAGTCACAAGTGGGAGGGGATGGGTGATAAGGAGTGATGAGAAGATTAATAGTGATAGTAGTGCAGACTTTGTAATAGTTGAACATGGTTGAGGGAATTATTTGTTTAGCAGAGTGATTGCATTCAGGGGGAAAATCCTGTCCTTGTGTCTAGTTGTTCTGGTATGCAGTGCTCTATGGCGTCATTTTGGGGAAGGAGTTGAAACAGTTTATGTCCGGGATGTGAGGGGTCTGTAAATATTTTCACAGCCCTCTTTTTGACTCGTGCAGTATACAGGTCCTCGATTGAAGGCAGGTTGGTTGCAATTGTTTTTTCTGCAGTAGCCCAAAGCTGGATTTCATGACTATGGTGAGATTTGGACTCACAATCTTCCGCTTGCTAGCCTGGTGCCTTATGCAATTTCATTGTGAATTTGAATTCAGCAGGAACCCTTGTGGGAGTATGAACCACTGAGCATAAACAGCGTGGTAAAAAATAGCAAATAATTAAATAGCAAGTGGCTACTGAACATTAAAATGCTGTAATGATCTTGGAAACACGGTATAGCTTAGCCTGACCTTCAGTGAATGCTAGCAGGACCTTGTGACTTAGAACCTTTTGTTTAGCAACTATTCAAAATTAAGATGGCACTGAAAAAGGTGACTTAGACTGACCCTTGCACTTAGGGCCAGCGTAGCATCTCCATGGTCACATGATCAAAATTTCAGCACTTGGCAACTGGCATGTACTTATACAGTTGCAGGCAGGGGTGGGATTCCAAAATCCTAGCAACCGGTTCGCTGCCCAGTTGATGGGTGGGCGTGGCCATGGTGGCCATGGCCTACCAAAACGTCCTGTTTCCGGCTTCCGGTGGGCCTCCAGAGCCCAAGAGGGCTGTTTTTTTGCTCTCCCAAGGGTCCGGAGGCATCCCTGGGCCTCTGGAAGGGTGAAAACATCCTCCCCCGGGCTCTGGAGGCCCTCTGGAAGCCAGAAACAAGCCTGTTTCCAGACTTCAGGAAGGCCCATTATCCCCTCTCCCAGGGCCTCCACGCTGACTCTGAACTTACCTCCATAGAAAATGGGCTGCATGGAGACTCCTAGGAAGGGTGGGGCAGGGTGGGTGTGGCCAGCTGGTCGGTTGAAATACCCGTTCAGTGAACCAGATGCAAATTTAACACCGCCCAAACCAGTCCAAACTGGTAGAATCCCACCGGTTGCAGGAATCATGGAGTCATGTGACCGCTATTTGTAACCTTCCCAGGCTGCTTCCAATAAACAAAATCAATGGGATAAACTGGATTTGCTTAACTACCGTGTGGTTCACTTAACAATGGCAGTATTTTGTTTAACAATTGGGGCAAGAAAGGTTATAAAACCGGGCGTGAGTCAATGAACCTCCATTTTGCTTAGCAACAGTAATTCTGATCCCAATTGCGATAATAAGCCAAGGCCTACCTGTATAGATTCTGTTCTAAAAGCGATGTTTAAATAGGGAAACCAGATACTTGCAAAAACGGGGTGATACGAGAGATGGAGTTCTGTAGAATGATGAGGTGGTAAAAAGGAAAAAAAAAATAGGAAAAGGCAGTTTTAGGCTGTAGCAACAGAAATATAATTTCCAAGACTGGAGATACGATCATCCCATTCTCTGTGATGTTGACAATTCCAATTTTCAGCACAACATCCAGTAGTGGGCTCCACGTTTAAGAACAATTCAGAGAAATTGGAGGTGTTCAGAGAAAGACAAGAAGATCCACTAAGAGAGGGATCCAAAGTTAAAGATTTGGGGATATTTACCCTTGAGGAAGGAGACTGGAGGGGTAGTGAGAAACAGGTAGTTCTCAAGTTACAACAGTTTAAGTTAATGACAGTTTGATGTTACAAGGGCACTGAAAAAAGCACCCGAAGGCCAGGCAAGGAACAATGGATGGAAACTTATCAAGGACAGTTTCAACCTGGAAATAAGGAGAAACTTTCTGACAGAGAGAGCAATCAACCAATGGAACAGCTTGCCCTCGGAAGTTGTGGGAGTGCCATCACTTGAGACTTTCAAGAAGAGATTGGACTGCCATCTGTCAGACATGGTATAGGGTCTCCTGCTAGGGCAGGGGGTTGGACTAGATGACCTACAAGGTCCCTTCCAACTCTGTTAATCTGTAACCTGTAAAGTTATGACCATTTTTCACAGTTACAACTGTTGCAGCATCCTCATGGTCATGTGATCAAAATTTGGATGGTTGGCAACTGCATGTATTTAGGACAGTTGCTGTGTCCCGGGGTCAAAATGGGGCGAAATTCACTTAACAGCTCTCTTACTTAGCAACAGAAATTTTGGGCTCAATCGTAATTGTCGTAAGTTGAGAACTAGATGTAACAGGGGCAAAGCTCATGATCTATTTCTTACTTTATGATTCCAAATGATATGGAATTATTCGAAGGCAGATTCCAACTGACTTGGAGAATGCAAAATTTCCCTACGAATAAGACCAGAGAGTGAAAAGTAATGGATGCATTGCTGAGTGGACTGGACGGCTCCCATTTCCAAACAAAATGTAGAATGGACTAGACCCTGGGAAAATCCCCAAAAAAAGTCTGTAGGAAAATTCCCCAATCCGTTTTCTTACCAATCAATCATTCTTTATTTGGGATCGCAGGACGCCATCTCCAACTCTGTTCTTGGGGCAGGTGGGGGGAGAGAAAGAGAGAGAGAGAGAGAGACTTTTGGTTTCCTGCAAGGAAAGCAGCAGAAACAGCAGAAGTCTTTCTTTCTCTCCCCCAAACTCCGAACTCAGAAATGAGTCTTTCCTGGTGCAGCCTCTTGGAGCAGGATGCCTTGCAGGGTCCCAAAGACTCATTTCTGGCTGAGTTTCAGGGAGAGAAAGAAAGACTTTTGCTGCTTTCCTTGCATGCAGCCAAACAGAAGAAAGAAGCATAAAGAAGCAGCCCGGTAGCCAGGCAAGATGCATGGAGGAAGTGGGGCAAGTTCCCTCCTTCTGCCCTTCCCCACCTCCCCTCACTACCTTGTGTTGTTCGCAATGCAAGCGACATAAGCCTTGTGTTCCCGCGCAGCCTGGATTAATTGCTTTGGGGAGGGTGTACTTTGGGGGTGCTATTTCTCTCCGGACCACCAAAATTTTCTCGTGGACCACCAGTGGTCCCCAGCCCACTGGTTGGCCACCACTGGACTAGATGATATCCAGTTCTTGAATTATGCCTTTACCAGCTACAACCCCTTGGAAAACATTTGTGAAAGTTGAGTTGCAAAGATCTCCTCCTTTGTCTGCCAGAAACTGATATAAAAATCTCTTTTGTGTCATTGTGTGCCAAGTCTAAAGTATTCCTAGGTGAGTGGCTGGGAGGGGGAGAAGAGATTTGCAGATAACAAAAGCTCTTTCAGCATCAACATTCCTCCCCCACCCCCCCACCCCATGGCTACCATTCATCGCTTTATGAAAAGAAGCAATGAAGTTCTTGCTTTTGATTCAATGAAGGAGACTCTCTGTTTCTCCTCAAGACACTCTTGCATTGCTTGGGCAGAGCTGAGAGGCTGAACAGCAGACTTTGCTAAGCAGGCAATATTGTAGTAGCGTTAGAGTCTTTTTTTCTCTCCAATCACCAGGGACAAGTTGTCAGATTTTTCTTAGACTGTGGCATTTTAGTGTGTGGAAAAATGTGGCTGCGGGGATGAAATTTACCTCTAAGGAAGATAAAAGACAGGGACGTTGAAAGTCAGCAAGGAAAATGTGGCTTTCTGGCAAAGAGTCGGAGAGTTGGGATGGTCTCTAATCCCTCCCTTATTTAGAGTAGAATTGAATAGAATGATTGAGATGGAAGGGATCTTGGAAGTCTTCTAGTCCAACCCCTTGCTCAAGCAGGAGAACCTATAATATTTCTAACAAGTGACTGTCCAGTCTCTTCTTAAAAACTTCCAGTGATGGAGTACCCATAACTTCCGAAGGCAAGCTGTTCCACTGGTTAATAATGGTCCTCACTGTTTGGAAGTTTCTCCTTAATTCCAGATTGCTTCTCTCCTTGATTAGTTTCCATCCATTGTTTCTTGTCCATTTGCAGACCTTTGCCAACCAAACTGGGTTTACTTCCAAAAAAGTGTGATCCTTTGGCTCCAGGATCCTATAAAAGGATCCTAAAAAGACCTTGGCAGCAGGAAAAGGCCAAGCAAACCAGTCTTTCAATTCAGGAAATTTTACCTAAAGCACAGTATTCCAACCTTGGCAACTTCAAGATGCATGGACTTCAATTCCCAGAATTCCCCAGCTGGCTAGGAATTCTGGACATTGAAGTCCAAGCATCTTAAAGTTGTCAGGGTTGGGAAACCCTGATCTGGTGTCGTTCCCGAACCAAAAATTGAAGCAATAATGAAGCAAGCTTGATTTATTTAAAGCACCTTCTTGGATTTCAAGTTTGAAACTAAATTGCTT
This sequence comes from Bungarus multicinctus, assembly GCA_023653725.1. Taxonomy (NCBI): domain Eukaryota; kingdom Metazoa; phylum Chordata; class Lepidosauria; order Squamata; family Elapidae; genus Bungarus; species Bungarus multicinctus. The sequence continues at coordinate 8,441,377 of CM042840.1, read as the reverse complement.
GCTAACCAAAGCAGCCCTCGCACATAGAAATAGCACTTAGACTTATATACTGCTTCACAGTGCTCTACAGCCCTCTCTAAGCGATTTACAAAGTCAGCCTCTTGCCCCCAACAATCTGGGTCCATAGCTTGATTTATGCTGAATGGTAATTCCTGGTAGTGTTTTAGACTGATAGCTGAGAAAAGTGCCATATCATTGATGGAAAGGCAAAACACTCAAAGGGCTTCAAAACATGTTATGGAGTGTATAAATTGACAATGCCATGTTAGGATAGGTTGGTAGCAGATTTGTATTTTTACTAGACTTTAATCTTGGCCACCTATCTACTGACCAGATTCTTAGCCACTTTCTTCTCTCTTTTGTACCCCCTGAATAATATGCAACTTATCTGATCTTTATTTCATGAGTTTTACCCTGCTTTCCCAATTCCCATCCTTTTTGAATATGGAAGAGTAAATCTACAAGGGACTGGTATGTTTTGTTATCTTTCCCTAATTAGATATGTCTCAGCTGGTAACGTCTCAGTTCTCAGCTTGGAAGTTAATGGAAATGGGCTTGATTAGTTCTTGGAGAGGTAACCACCACAAAATCCCAGAAATGAGAAAGTAGAATAATAGCCAGAAAGAAGAAAATGGCCAACCATCTTCATATATCTGTCCAGAAATATACATGGGCATATTCTTGAAACAACAGAACCTGAAATATGTTTAGAGGAGACTTTATCTTCCATACTACTAATCCCAGTAGAAACTAGTGACTTCTTTTTCTTAATTATTGTCATGACATAGGCATGTCCTTCAGGTCTTCAAGAACTGTACTAAGTTCAAAGGAGACTTATCTTTCATATTTTAACCTTAAAAGAAATCGTTGGGTACTCTTCCTTACTAATTGTCATTACATGAAGAAGTCTAGTTGAGTTGAGTTTGATAGGATGCAGCCTTCAGGAGTTGAGTTGAGTTGAGACTTCCCATACTGCAATTCTCTACTTCTGCTCTCTTTTCCACAGCTCCTCCGTGCTTTTTCTTCTTCTTTATTATATTTGCTTCTAGATTTTCTGATTCTAGTTGATGCCCTTTCCCAATCCTCTGTGAGTTTTGACTCTCAGACAAATGAACAATATTTCCTTTCTACCCAAGATCTGTCAGAGACCAGGCGGTCATGAGGACAATAACATTCCAGGATGTACACAAGTGAAGCAGCTTATTTTGGAGTAACTAGTTAGGCATTTAAGCCCAATGTTACCGTCTAATGGGGTCTTAGATTGCAAAACTAATTGCCCTGTAAAAGTAACAGTCTATTGGATTTTTTTTTAATGAACCAGCTTACAATTTCTGTGTTTCCTCATCCTATTATCATTAGTCCCACTCCTAACCCTTTCCTGGCTTCTGATTTTTTATTTTATTTTATATGGCTCAACGATATAATAGTTTATTGCCCCATTATTATCCGTGATTGCCAATAGAAAATGTGTGGGGAGTTAAAACTGGAAATATTGGCTCTCTCATTACCGCAAATGAACAGGTAAATTATAAAAGTTATTGATTCACTCTCCCTTGTCCTAGCTCAGTAGTTTATATCAGAATGAGGCATACACACATTTCCTCTGCGTTGACTATGGGGGTGTCAATTGTGAAGGGAAGGGTCAAATACAGGTAGTCCTCAACTTACAACAGTTCGCTTAGTGATTGTTTGAAGTTATAATGACGCTGAAAAAAGTAACTTATGATTGTTTTTCACACATACAACTGTTGCAGTATCCCTATGGTGCCATATGTATGTTTTCGGAGGTTTTCGCGGGTATTTGTATGTGGATCTTTGATTCTTCGGGTTTTCTCCCATGTAGAATTGGAAGTATCTAGGCGATGTTTCGATGAAGTCTCATTCATCATCTTCAGGCTTGTGTCTTCGGCCTTGTGCTTCTCGGAGTAATGTGAGCTTGCAGCTGCTTCTTCCTTTTAACTGCTAGTGGGGATGTGACTTGATTGGGTGGGGGCTTGGCTCTGTTTTGATTGGCTGGGGGCTTGGCTGTGTTCTGATTGGCTGGGGGTATGTTCTCATTGGTTGGGGGTTTGGCTGTGTTCTGATTGATTGGGGGGTTGGCTGTGTTTTGATTGGCTGGGGGTGTGTTCTGTTCCGGTGGGGGTTTAGTTGTACTCAAGTTAGTCTTAGTTGCTGGGGGATTTGAGTTGGTGAGCTGTGATCCTGTTGTGATCCCCCAACCAATCAGAACACAGACAAACTCCCAACCAATGAGAACACATCCCCAGCCAATCAAAACACAGCCAAGCCCCCACCCAATCAAGTCACACCCCCACTAGCAGTTAAAAGGAAGAAGCAGCTGCAAGCTCACATTACTCCGAGAAGCACAAGGCCGAAGACACAAGCCTGAAGATGATGAATGAGACTTCATCAAAATGTCGCCTAGATACTTCCAATTCTACGCGGGAGAAAAACCCGAAGAACCAAAGATCCACATATATATATCAAACAAATATATATATATATATATATATATATATATATATATATATATATATATATATATATATATATATATATATATATATAAATATATAAATATAAAAGAAATATATATATACAGTATATAAAAAACATCCTGGGCACTTTATTTGCAGCAGAAAAGTCATAACCATTATCTCTTTGAGCAGCACTGATGATGTTACGTAGTTAGGTAATGAAATATCTGTAAGAAAACAACAAAACATACAGCAGCAAGGATCCCTCAATCATCTCTTTTTGTATATACAACAAAATAGCAATACACACACCTGCGTGCACACATACACACACACACACACACCACACAAAAATTCTATACAAATGTATATGTGTGTATATATTGACAAATGTATCTTTTCTTTTATGTATACTGAGAGTATTTGCACCAAGAAAAATTCCTTGTGTGTCCAATCACACTTGGCCAATAAATAATTCTATATATATATACTACAGAAAATTTTGGTGGTCTGCAGAGAAATGTCCCCCCACAAAGCACTCCCCCGAAAGCAATTAATCCAGGCTGCGTGGGAGCACAAGGCTATGCCTCCCACATGGCCGCCCACTCGCTGGCTTCCACCCTTCGGCCGAGCGCAAACCTTACCTTAGTAGAGCCACGCAAGCTGGAACTGGAAGGTAAGGCAGGAGAGAGAAATCCGCCCCAGGGTGGCTTGCTGACGTTGATGGGAAAGTTGGTCCCATATTCCAGAGCTGCAGTAGTCACCAGACTGGCCCTTGGGTCATCCCAGAACAGCTCCTCCAGTCCATAGCAGGCTGGTGCACCTGGGTGGATGACCAAAGGGCCAGTCCGGTGACTACTGCAGCTCTGGAATATGGGACCGACTTTCCCACCAACATCAGCAAGCCACCCTCAGTCAAAATTCATATTAGTGGTCCGCAGGATTTAAAATGATGAGTTTGATAGTCCCTGAGGTCCAATATATATATTACACACTTGTGTATGTATAGTATGTGTGTGAGAGCGAGAAAGAAGCAGAAGTGTTTGTATAGGTAGTCCTCAACTTACAACCTTTTATTAGTGACCATTCAATTCAACCTGATTTTA
>CM042840.1:8287794-8432794 GCA_023653725.1 Bungarus multicinctus | reverse complement strand
GCCCACCAGCAAACGCATTAACCATTATAATTAATGGTTTGATCCTGATCATGCATTTGCATGATAGAGGTGAGTTTCTGCATACAAATATCACGGAGACATGTGGGTGTGTTTCTCAGCATTGGCAACTCAAAGACCTCAACTCCCAGAATTCCATAGCCATGAGGGAGTTGAAGTCCACATATCTTCAACTGGCCAAGGTTGAGGAGGATTGCTCTACCCTCTTCTTACTTTCTTGGAAAATCTGCTTTGTAGAAGAAGATAAATATTCCCTATGTCAAGTGTAGCTAAAAGCACAGACACTTCTGTGTTCAGTAAGAACTTCTTGCCTAGTTGCTATAGTGGCCACCTAGCTTGCTATAGTGGCCAATCTGGTGTTGATGCACTGAGAAGCTAATCTTCTATGAGAAGGCCGTTCTGTCATTGTTGAGCCTGGAAGCTAAGAAGGGACAGGACGTCTTGCATTGGTCAACCATACTTTCTTTTATGAGCAGCTTTCATGGACATATCCAAAAGGTACCAGGACTTGAGTACAACTGGAAGGAACTGTTTTGTTTACTGTTATGACTCTCCAAAGAAAGAGATAGTGTGTCTAAAGAAATTATCAGCAATATTCATCCTGTTAGTTCGGACTGAATGCTCTCAGGAAATGGATTTTGTCACATCATTTTGGCATGTCAAGTTAAGCAAAGGCAGCTCTCCTTAAATAAATATTGGAAGCACAGAAATTTTCTAGTGGATTTTACTGGTTTTATCAAAGAGCTGAGATAATTTGAACTTTGTCAAAACATCTCCTTGGCAGAACCGGCTACGATTTTTAAAGGGTCCTTGTCTAGTTTTTCAAAACAGAGGAACAAAAGATGAGAGTCATGGGAACACAGAAGACTGCTGTCCTCAGGCTTGGAAGGACTAATGGAGATACTGAGTCTTCTTAAATTAGGTAATCTCTTCCATTCCTAGGCTGTCCATGAGGTGCTAGGGCAGAAGTGAAAAATATAGGCATGATGTAGGAGATAAGAGAAGAGAAGAGAATAACAGAGTTGGAAGGGACCTTGGAGGTCTTCTAGTCCAACCTCCTGCCTAGGCAGGGAACTCTACTATACTTCAGACAAATGGTTCTCCAATCTCTTCTTAAAAACTTCCAGTGTTGGAACATTCACGACTTCTGGAGACAAGTTGTTCCACTGATTAATTGTTCTGATGATCAGGAAATTTCTCCTTAGTTCTTGGTTGCTTCTCTCCCTGATTAGTTTCCATCCATTGCTTCTTGTTCTGTCTTCAGGTGCTTTGGAGAATAGCTTGACTCCCTCTTCTTTGTGGCAGCCCCTCAGATATTGGAAGACTGCTATCATATCTCCCCTAGTCCTTCTCTTCGCTAGACTAGCCATACCCAGTTCCTGCAACCGTTCTTCCTATGTTTTAGCCTCCAGTCTCCTAATCATCTTTGTTGCTCTTCTTTGCACTCTTTCTAGAGCCTCAGCATCTTTTTTTACATCATGGGGACCAAAACTGAATGCAGTATTCCAAATGTGGCCTTACCAAGGCATTATAAAGTGGTATTAACTCTTCATATGAATCTTGATTCTTTCTATCCCTCTGTTTATGCAGCCTAGAACTGTGTTGGCTTTTTTGGCAGCTGGTTTATATTTAAATGATTGTCCACTATGACTCCAAGATCCCTCTCACAGTTACCACTATTGAGCAAGGAACCACATGTACCTGTGCATTTTGTTTTTCTTGCCTAAATGTAGAACCTTACCTTTTTCACCATTGAAGTTCATTTTGCTAGATGACCAGGAAAAAGATCAAATGTGTTATAAGTCATGAGTCCCTGCACACCCAGAGGAGATTTAAGTCCAGCCCACCTTGAATGTCTTTCTTATCTCCCCCTCATTTTCCTTGACTGTCTGTTGGTCAGATTCTTATAGAGAGCTTAAGCTTGCAATAAATCTTTATACTCATTTAAACTGCCTGAAGCTTGACATATGAACAGGCAAACTGTTCCACAGTTAATTGTTCTCATTGCTATGAAGCTCCTCACCAATTCCAGTTGGTTTCTCTCCTTGATTAGTTTTCATTTATTGTTTCTTGTCCTACCTTATAATGCTTTGGAAAATAAGTTGACCCCAGGGGTGAGATTCTAAAAGTTCGCACCTATTCGCTAGAACCGGTTGTTAACATTCTCAACCGGTTGTTAGAACAAATTACTGGCCTAATCCTGTAAGGAAGGCAGGAAGGAAACATTCTGGTGCTGCTTACAGAAACTGCCTTTCCATCAACCCTTATTATATTCTTGGCAGGACTAGACTTCCTGTCTCAGGAACTTCACTGGAATTTTTTTTCCTCCTTTGCTGGTACTTTGCTTGTGTGGAGTAACCATTCAAAGTTACAATGGCACTGAAAAAAGTGACTTATGACCATTTTTCACACTTACGACTGTTGCAGCATCCCCACAGTCATGAGAGGCCAGGCAAGGAGATGCGTGCCTCGATGTGAGTGATATTGAGTTGGCCACACCCAGCCAATAACATGACTACCAAGCCACGTCCCCCCAGTCACATGACCACCTAAGCCACACCCCACCAACCAAGCCACGCCCACAGAACCAAATTTGAATCCCACCCCTGGTTGACCCCCTCTTATTTGTGGCAGCCTCTCAAATACTGGAATACTGCTATCATGTCACCCCTAGATCTTCTTTTCTGTAGACTAGCCATATCCAGTTCCTGCAACTGTTCTAGATATATGTTTTAATATCTAGGCCTTTAATCATTTTAGTTGTTCTTCTTTGCACTTTTTCCAAAGCCTCAACATCTTTTTTGTAATGTGGTGACCAAAACTGGATGCAGTATTCCACGTGTGGTCTTACTAAGGATGTATAAAGCTGTACTAATGCTTCACATTGATTCTGTGCCTCTGTTTATACAACCCAGAATTGCATTTGCTTTTTTGGCTGCTGCAGCACCCTGCTGGCTCATGTTTAAGTGATTGTCCAATTCGGACTCCAAGGTAACTCTCACAGTTACTGCTTTTGAGCCAGGTTTTGCCTAATCTGTACTTGCACTTTTGGTTTTTCCTTCCTGGGTGTAAAACATTGTTTTTTTTTCCAAAACCAAACAAATCTATGGATGGATTGTAGGTTTTTGCTCCTTTTCTTTTAAGTGGGGTGATATGCCTTAGGAAAACCTGTTTTTAACTCATCCTTTAAAAAATAGGGCTTTTTTTTTTTAAAGCGAACTACTGCTCTCCATGTTTCCTTCCCTTGCGCTACCTGATCATCTTACCATCCCATACTGCATGTTTGTGAAAGTGTAACAACAGTTCAGATCAGAGTAGTGAATATTCCAGGTTTTTTTTTTTTTTTAAATCTATAGGCCAAAAATAATGTCCAAACAGAAATAACAAAAAAGTTGATTTTTGAAGATTCACTCATGCTTAGGTTGGGCCAAGATTCTACTGGATCTGCCATTTCTTTCCCAGGACCCATGCATTCAATAGCAGAGACAATTTTTCTTTGTTCATAAGCTATTCCCCTGTTCCCAATTGCTTTAAAATACAACTCCAGGATTTGATTTACTACAAACTCTTTGCTTCCCAGTGGATACTGGGAAATATGCAACCATAATTAAACCCACTGAGTATTATCTTGGCATTTGTAGCTTGAATCTCTCTCCATGCACTTTTTCCTGTCTGATATCTTGGTGGTGCTTATTTCCTTGGTACTACTTTGAGGAGGGAAAGGATGAGTATAGAAAGCTGGTAAGGGGAAAAAACTGTAGATAGATGAGGTTGAAATAATTTTTAAATATATTTTTGGGGTATGATGGATTGATGGAAAACTGTTTCTAATCCTGTATGGATTGATAGATGGGGGGGGGGGGAGGATGGCTTTTAAATTTTGGAGCCTACCAAATTAAACCCACCTTCCCTGCCTTAATACTTGCCATGTTAGTAAATATTGCAGACATTAATCGGGGCAGTGTGGAAAACGACATCCAGTGGTACCACTTGCATATATTTAATGAATATATGAACAATATATTCTTGTCCCAAAATAAAGACAGAAAAGAGAACAGGGAGAAAGAGAAGGGACCCAGGCTCAGATCAATTCCCAAATGGGGATTTCCTGGAAATGCTATATATTTCATATTGAGTATTAATACAAGTAAAAAATGGATTGTCAAAGTTTTACATACATCCATATCCATCACACAATTCTCTTTCAGGGTAGGAGGCATTAAGTAGACACAGTCAAGGAGTAAGAAATAGCAAGGCAGAGAAATTAAAGACATGAACTTTTATTTTGTTATTCTACACAGCACATTCTATAGTTCTACACAGCACATTTCACCTACGTGATTCTGCCAGGTTTACAAATAAAAACTGTGAAAAGTGACATACAGATAGTTCTCGACTTGCAACCATGGAAACTAATAGAAACTAATGGATGGAAACTAATTCAAGGACCAAACCGACTTAGAACTAAGGAGAAATTTCCTAATACTGGGAACAATAAGCCACACTTGCCTTTAGAAGTGGTTGGTGCTCCAATAATGGAGATTTTTAAGAAGAGATTGAATAGCCATTTGTCTGGAATGGTTATAGGATCTCCTGCTTGAGCAGGGGGCTGGACTAGAAGACCTCCAAGGTCCCTTCCAACTCTGTTATTCTATTATTCTGACTACAGTTCAGTCCGAAATTTCCATTGCTAAGGAAAAGAGTTATTAAGTGAGTTTTGCCTTATTTTACAACCTTTATTGCCACAGTTGTTAACTGAAGTTAAATTAATAACACAGTTAATAAGTGAATCTGCCTTCCCATTGACTTTAGCAATAGCACTTAGACTTATATACTGCTTTACAGTGCTTTACAGCCCTCTCTAAGCGGTTTACAGAGTCAACATATTGCCCCAACAATCTGGGTCCTCATTTTACCCACCTCAGAAGGATGGAAGGCTGAGTCAACCTTGAACGTGATAGGATTTGAACTGCCAAGTTGCAGGCAGCCGGCAGTCAGCAGAAGTAGCCCTGCAGTACTGCACTCTAACCATTGTGCCACCGTAGCTCATGAGACTTGGCTTGTCAGAAGGTCACAAGAAGGTGCTCATGCCACCTGATATACTGCCACCGTGTATACCTCTTGCCAAGTATCCATGGGGATGTTATAATGATTGTAAGCGTGAAGAGAGAGTTACAGAGGTTGAAAAAGATTTAAAATTATTGTTCAGTATTGACTTCTGCCTGCTTTAATCATGGTGTAACAGAAAGTGTGGATGACTTTGGGGAAAGAAGAGAAGAGATGCTGCCTTGGAAACCATCAGAGAAGAGGAGGAGGAGTGCCCAGTGGCTTAGCAGTCAGAGAAAAAAACTTAGGAACCTTTAGACTTGCAAGATTCTGTTAATGCATCCTTACAATGCATTGAAATTAATTCATCTAGCCATGTTTGGATTACCTGGGAAGTCTGACTGCTGGTCAATCCAAGGCTTACATAGCTTTCTGAATAAGAGAGAAAAGCAATAAGCATACAATACTCCCTGCTAATTATAAGAACAATATTGGTCAGTTTTGACACTTCTGAGCCAATATATTTCAAGCCCAAAGTTCATCTTTACTCCAAGAATATTCTGGCTGCACAGATTAGGATGTTTGCGTTAGAGACCCTCTTGCAAGCCAACATATCCTTTCCTTTATTCCAACTGGGAGGTCCATATAGTGAATTGATATGTTCGGGTTCTGCTGATATAATCCATCAGGAAGTTAGATGCATTATGTTGAACTTCTTCTTTTTTCCTAAGTTTAGAAAACAGTCCCTCTGCTAATTAACCTTCACAAAATAGAGCCACATTTTTTGCAGAACATCTATTTTCCATGGTTTCTGTCCATGTGGTAAGTTTAGACCGAATTGGCATGCTCCAAGTTAATCAAACACCTCCATCTCTCAGGTTATTCGAAATGTGCCTTTTCAGTTGTGGCACCTGCACTTGGAATGGTGGCCCTCCAAAAACTTTTATAGTTCCTATCCTTGATGATGTTCCTAGACATCTGAGGATTTGGTTATTTTTCTAGTCCTTGGATGGTTGATGAACCTCTCTTAAGATTATGCACTTTTTAAATTGGACACATATTATTGTTTTTTTTATTTAGTCATTCTAGTTCTTTATAATATAAAGTGCCAAGAGATTTGGGAATTTGGATTCAAGACAGACAGACAGATGCGAGAAATAGAAATGATAGATGATAAATGACAGGCAATATTTGATAGATGATAGGTAGGTAGGTAGGTAGCTATCCATCCATCCTTCTATCTATGTATCGAGCTTTTTTTATCATCTATCAACTTTTTTTATCATCTATCATTTATAAATCTTCTATCATTTTCTATCTCTACCTATAGATAGATAGATAGATAGATAGATAGATAGATGGATGGATGGATGGATGGATGGATGGATGGATGGGTGGGTGGGTGGGTGGGTGGGTGGATGGATGGATGGATGGATGGATGGATAGATAGATAGATAGATAGATAGATAGATAGATAGATAGATAGATAGATAGATAGATAGATAGATAGATATGATAAAGATAGAAGATGATTGATAAATGACAGGTGATAAAATATAGATAGATACATAGATGAGTATGTGTGTGAGAGAGAAAGAGAGTTGATAGATAGATGATAGATGATAAAAGATAGATGATAGATAATAGATAGATGATAGATAAATGATAGATAGATGATAGATAGATAGATAGATAGATAGATAGATAGATAGATAGATAGATAGATAGATAGATAGATAGATAGAGACAGCTGGATAGCTAGATATCGGTAGCTAGAGAGCTAGAGAGATAGATAGCCAGCCAGCCAGCCAGATATAGACAGACAGGAAGGAAGGCAGATCTAAAATAGAACTGTAATTTCTGATTTCAGGTATTGTGAAAATCAAGGACTTCTGTTTTTATGTTGCATTAGCCAAGTCTTACAGTCTGTAGGGAAAAAAATGGCTTTAGACATATTCTGCTAAACTAAGTGAAGAGTGGGTTGTCTATTGTGTGAACTTAACCCGAGAAGCTACAAGAACTATTCACTGGTGTTGATGGAAAAGCTGTGGCTTGGTATGGAACCTTTCATAGTTTTTTTTTGTCTCCTAAGGAAGAGATGGATGTTATAAAACCTCCCATGCAAGACTGTGAGCACAAACGCAAACACAACACCAATAATATTTCCAGCTTCTAGAGTCATTAGCAAGGGATCAAATGAACTCTTCAGCTGTTTTGTCACATTGCAAGTTATTTTTATAAAAATCTGTATCAAGTGGAGGAACTGGGCAGCCTAAGGGTGATGAATTGAATCCAGCCTTAATATAATTGACAATAAATATTGTACAGAGGACATTGTGCGGTATTTCAACCTGAATTCCGATTCAGCATTTGTAATGCTCAGAAGGATTGAAGTTAGTAAATGTTAGGGTAGAATCGCAAAAAAATAATTTCACTATTTTTTTTGCCCTGTACTCCCTTTCCTTTAAAGGAGAAAAACAATAGAGAAAAGAAATTACAAAGATGTAGAATAAGGAAAGAGACACATGTGTCTCAACTTATTTTTCTTCTCTGGTGTCTTTCAGGGCCTTAATTCTTTATGAATTCTTTACTGGCCAAATGGGATTGGACACACAAGGAATTTGTCTTTGTGCAAATGCTCTCAGTGTATATAAAAAGAAAAGATACATTCATCAGGAACCATAAGGTACAACACTTGATGATAGTCATAGGGTACAAGAAGCAATCAAATCATACTAGGAAACAGTCAATTTAAAAAATCGTAAGGATACAAGTGACAAAATTACAGTCATACAGTCACAAGTGGGAGGGGATGGGTGATAAGGAGTGATGAGAAAGTTAACAGTGATAGTAGTGCAGACTTTGTAAATAGTTGGACAGTGTTGAGGGAATTATTTGTTTAGCAGAGTGATGGCATTCAGGAAAAAAACTGTTCTTGTGTCTAGTTGTTCTGATATGCAGTGCTCTATAGCGTCGTTTTGAGGATAGGAGTTGAAACAGTTTGTGTCCAGAGGTGAGATCTCATTAACGTCAATGTCCATTTTACATGTTTAGTCTCCTGAATCATGGAAGGGTGATGGATATCATGAGATATTGTCTTTCATGGGTTGTCATTTTGTAAAATAGGTAACTATGTATCAGAATGGTCAAACAAATAGCAACTTCAAATCTCAACAAATAAATGCTCTGTCTTAAATATTGGCAAAAAAAATCAGAAAATAAAATACAGGCTGAATAGTCAAGACATTGTTGATGATCCAAACTCTGTAAAAGATCTTGGAGTACTCATCTCTAATGATCTAAGTACTAGAGCCCACTGTAACTACATAGCCAAAAAGGCATTAAGAGTTGTTAACCTAATCCTACATAGCCTTTTCTCTGATAATATCACACTACTAATTAGAGCATACAAAACATTTGCTAGACCTATACTTGAATACAGCTCATCAGTCTGGAATCCACATTATGTATCTAATATTAACACAGTTGAGAAAGTCCAGAAATATTTCACAAGAAGAGTTCTCCACTCCTCTACTTGTTGCAGAATACCTTATGCCACCAGACTTGAAATTCTAGACCTAGAAAACCTAGAACTATGCCGACTTCGGTCCGGTCTAAGTGTAGTATATAAAAGCATACATTGCAATGTCCTACCTGTCAATGAATGTCAGCTTCAACCATAACAATACAAGAGCAAACAATAGATACAAACTCAAGATTAATTGCATCAAACTTGATTGCAGGAAATATGACTTCAGCAACAGAGTGGTCAATGTCTGGAATACTCTACCTGTGGTTTCTTCCCCAAACCCCCAAAACTTCAACCTTAGATTGTCTCCTATTGACCTCACCCCTTTCCTAAGAGGTCTGTAGGGGGCATGCATAAATGCACTAACATGCCTACTGTCCCTGTCCTATTGTTTCTTTTTATTTTTCTTATATGTATCCATGTATTCATAACTATGTTTATACTTATACCTATTGTCTTGTAAGCAATTGACAAACCAAAATAAAAAAAATAAACTCTTGTGCTGTTATTAAAATGGGAATGAGTTGGTATATCTACAGCAGCCTTTCTCAACCCCCCCCCTTTTTTTTTTAAACTTTGGAGAAACCTCTGAAATAATCTCTCAATTTTTATCCCCTGCTTCCTTTCGTTCCAAGACCACACTTGGAATATTGTATTCAGTTTTGGTCACCACAATGTAAAAAAGATGCTGAGGCTCTAGAAAGAGTGCAGAGAAGAGCAACAAAGATGATTAGGAGACTGGAGGCTAAACCATATGAAGAACGGTTGCAGGAACTGGGCCTGGCTAGTCTAGTGAAGAGAAGGACCAGGGGAGACTTGATAGCAGTCTTCCAATATCTCAGGGGCTGCCACAAAGAAGAGGGAGTCAAGCCATGCTCCAAAGCACCAGAGGGCAGCACAAGAAGCAATGGGTGGAAACTAACCAAGGAGAGAAGCAACCTAGAACTAAGGAGAAATTTCCTGATTAGAATAATTAATCAGTGCAACAACTTGCCTCCAGAAATTGTGGGTGCTCCCACAATGGAGATTTGGGCAATCAGTTGTCTGAAATGGTATAGAGCTTCCCATCTGAGCCGGAGGTTGGACTAGAAGACCTCCAAGATCCCTTCCAATTCTGTTATTCTGTTATCTTCTCTTATTCTGTTTAATAGGTAAGGAGGAAAATAGCCTGTGGTGGATAGGACCCATTTGTCTGCTAATCTGTCGGCTAACAGCTTCGTGGACTGAAGTTTCGGCTTGGAGAAGTAATAAATAAATATCATTTAATTAGTGCCACTAGTGGAGTGCTGTGCAAAAGCCAGTTATCTGATCTGAGATGCTGGAGATCGAGTGTTTTGGCTGAGCACCAAAGTCACCAAGCCTTTCCACACGGACATTGTCATGAAAATGTTCTATTAAAATAGTTATTCCTCCGTGGTGCTGACAGTCCATTTGTTTCTGCGGCAGTGTGCAACCAGATGACATTGTTTCAGTAGACTTCAATTTATTTGGAATGCAAAGGTCTCACGGCAGGAAGCGTAACTAGAGAGCGTTAAAAGAAAGCCATTTCTGACTGAGAAAATGCGAGCTGTGATTATGCAAAACGAGGCTCAGAAGAGATGCTCTGGGCTGCGGTGCGCAAAATTTCCCTTCCACTCTCTTAGCCTGCCATGCATAGTGAATTATTACTTTTTGATCATTTGCAAAGGAAGTGGAAGAGATATTTGAAACCCACTGCACCATGGGGGTTAGCCCAGCCAATGGGTAGCCAAGGTTATTCATAAATCTAGGGCCAAAATAATCCTGCTGTATGAAAACACCAGTGAGAAACTTACGACATATTTGTATGCACGGATCACAATAAATCTCATCTATTTGCATCATTTGATTGGAATGCAAGGGAAAACAGCTTGGGTTATCAGGCTATCAGAGAGACAAAGATAGGGTATTGGATGCAAAAGTGCTTGAATATACTGTCATTGCTAAATAGCCAAGCACATATTTTTCACGCAATGTTTTAATCTAAATATCTGTTTTTTTGACAGCAAAGCCACCAATGTTTTGGTGAAGACCTTGGGGGTCTGGATCAGCCTTGGATAAGCTTATGTTTTCCCTACGAAAGGTGATGGATACCTTTCAAGGTTGATAGTTTTTCCACAAAGGAATGTATATGGGTGGGTTTAATAATTTTGGAAAAGAGTACACATATTCCACAAAATCCCAATTCACATGCACGGATACACCCTCAAAGACCAACTAATTGACAATAGCCATCAAAACCAAAAACAATAGAAAAGAAAATAATGAACAATGCACATTATATTCAATATTTAAGCACAAACATTTCTAAGCAATAATACAACAATAAAACAATATGATTCTTTTGTAGGAAAAGTCATGAGATTTGTGCCGAAGGGGAATTTATTGTAGTCATTTTTATTTATTTTGATAGGGGGGAAAAGGTTGACTTTTTAGCAATTGATAAATTCTACATACATCTCCTGGATCCAATCCTTAATAGGCAGAATAATGTTACTTTTAATTCTCTTGGCATTTCCGCACACATGATATAACAAATGTTTCTCAAAACAGTTAAATTTCACACTTTTGGAATTAATATTCTGATATTTCTCCATAAATTTACTTAAACATATTAAAATGTTAGTTTAAAAATGCCAATAACTCAAGAGAGAAAATCATGTCAGTAAGTGACCTCTCATGATGTCTAATGTCCATCCTTTCAAATATATTCTTTGGGACATCCACCAAATTTTTAGAATCTTTGGATATATAATTTCCCTCTTAAATCTAATGAGACTGATTTGACATTCTTTAAAATATATGTAAATTTAAGATTGGATTTAATCAAGAGACAAAGTGGATCCCCTCCTAGGAGGAGAAAATTGAGAATTCAAATGCTTAAAGTGCTTAAACAGAATATATGCAACTAAAACATATCAGGTTTAAACTTATTTATTTTATTACAACCGGAGCAGGTAAAACAGACATGATGGAAAACAGTTCCATTTTTCAAGAACATCTTTCAAATATTTCCCTCTTGGTAGCATTTTTCCTGCATCTTGCAAGAATCTGACCCAGATAAAATGCTAAATATAACTCAATTACAATAATTAACTGGATTATATTATTAGTTTATAGTAAATAATAGTATCAATTAGATTATATTATTATATTATCAATTATGATCAATTATTATTAGAGTGACTAATAATACAGTGACTTACATGGTTAGAAGGCTGGACTGACAATTTGCAAGCCTGTGTTTGAGCAACATGTGCTGCTTCATGATGGATTGAGCTCCCGTCATTCGCTCCAGCTCCTGCTCACCTAGCAGTTTGAAAGCATCCAACATGAATAGATGAATAGGTCTACCACTTCAATGGGATCATTGATGGGGACCTGAAAGAACTCTCCAATTGGGCATCCTCTGGTCAACGGTGATGTCACTACTAATCTTTTCACCATGGAAGCTCTTTGGTACTTCCAACAAAGGTGTATAGCATAGTATAGGGAACCAGTTTGGTCAAGTAATCAAGACACCAGGCTAGAAAATGCAACATCGTGAGTTCTAGTCTGCCTTAGGCATGAAAGCCAACTGAGAGACTCTGGGCCAGTCCCTTTCTCTCTTGCTCTAATCTACTCTACAGGATTGTTGTTGTGGTGCAAATAGGAGGATGAAGGAGTATAATATATATTCACCATCTTGAGTTATTTGTAAAAGGGTGAGACACAAATTAATAGCAATAGCATTTAAACCTCTATACCACTTCACAGTGCTTTGCAGCCCTCACTAAGCAGTTTACAGTTTACAGATTATTGTCTGGATCTTCATTTTATCAACCTTGGAAGGATGGAAGGCTGAGTCAACCTCGAGCCAGTCAGGATCGAACTCCTGACAGTGGGCAGAGTCAGATTGCAATACTGCGTTCTAACCACTCCGCCATCCTGGCTCTTAAATATAAGTAAATACAATGATCACGCACAGCTGCAACACCTACTTGAGTGTTTGTGAATCAAGTTGTGAGTGAATGAGTGAGATGGGTGGGAAGTGTTTGTGTTCGACTGTAGCTATTTTTCACAAGAGCAGGCAGCAATTTCCAACTTTACCCCCTCATGCAACATGTCACATAAGCATCATCTAGTCTGGTGGGTATAGAAGAATTGCTGGATGTGCATTGCTGGATGTGCAAAATTAACTTAAGTCTCATCATATTTACTGCAAAGTAAAAATTATGTAGGAGAGAGAGAGAGAAAAAAAGAGGGAAATATACCAATCTGTTAAACAAAAACAAATGCAACCTGTCACTTTCAATTAACTTGCTAAAAGGTTGTTAATGAATAAATATTGACTTTTGGAGGAAATGCTGCTTAATCGGATTCAGAACCATGTGTATGATTTGACAAATGATCAATAAGGAGTGAATGCATTCACGCTAACATGAAGGAAACTGCCTTGGAAACAGGTTCCTGGTTAAATGATGGACTGCGTTGTATGGCAAAGGAAGCAGAAGTTACATTTATACATTTATAAGATGTTATCATGGAGGGTGGATAAACTCCAAGCTATCAAATACAAGATCCAGAATTTCCACCAAATGAAATCTAAAGCCTGGAATTGAAATGTAGCCTTCAAATTCTAAAGCAATGTCTCTGGCTGTCTTCAGAATATTTGAGCAGAACTTGTGTAAAGCAGCATGACCTCCTGACCAATGAGTACTGGAAAGGTGAAAACAGCAAAGGGAACTTTTTCTCAGGTGACTCAAATAAGCAAGCCAAAGGCTTATGCAAACCTTATGTCAAGATTGAACCACTTGCTTCTTTCAAACCTGAACGCTATTCAACTTGAGCCACGGTGGTGCAGTGGTTAGAATGAAGTATTGCAGGCTACTTCTGCTGACTGCCAGCTGACTGCAATTTGGCAGTTCAAATCTCACCAGGCTCAAGGTTGACTCAGCCTCCCATCTTTCCGGGGTGGGTAAAATGAGGACCCAGATTGTTGGGGGCAAGAGGCTGACTCTGTAAACTGCTTAGAGAGGGCTGGAAAGCACCGTGAAGCAGTATATAAGTCTAAGTGCTAATGCTAACTTGCCAATGAAGTGGGAGGAAGAAAGGGGGAAATGGAATGTTAGAATTTGTGCATGGACTGTGAGAGACTAGCAACCATCAAGGTGGTTGCAGGTGCTTGGGAAAGAGATGGACTGTTCCATAAAAAAAGGAACTCTCATAATTGGACAATGTAATCACCCAGGGGTGGAGGGGGGAAAGGAAACTATTGTTTAACTAAGCAAGCAGTATCAAAATCCAATAAAGTTTTACTTTTGGGAATTTAAAGCTCCCAAGAGTGTTTCCTTGTTTTGGATTCGCTAGTCGGACAGCAGACAACTCCTCTCTGAAATTATCAACCAATGGTGCTTTGTGCCACTAACAAGTTATGATGCAAATATATCCCTGCAAATCAAACGATTTTCCAACCTGTCTTTAAAAAAAAAAGGCAACACTATGATTGATTGCACAGTCAGCCAGGTGTTTAGACTAGATTTGGCATTTTTACCCTTCTATTGAGTCTTTCCCACATATTGTTTTATAATAGCAAAGGTATCATTGCAGGATATAAGTTGCTCCAGGTAAAGATGGTGAATTTTGTCTGTGTGGGGGCATTCACGTGACACTCCAGAAAGTGTTGGGATTTTTAAAAAATTCTTCCGGTTCTGTAGGTGTGGCTTGGTGGGCGTGGAAGGGAAGGTTACTGCAAAATCCCCATTCCCTCCCCACCTGCTTTCCAGCTCCGTTCTCCTGTGCAGGGCAACAAAAGGAGACCCAGTTGATCAGCTGGGACTCAATGGGAGGCAGGTAATAGATGGGAGAGGGGCCAATCAGAGGTGGTATTTGCCAATTCTCTGAACTACTCAAAATTTCCGCTACTGGTTCTTTAGAATGGGTCAGAACCTGCTGAATATCACCACTAGCTCCAGAAGTTCTGAGATCATACCCCAAAGCCTCTGTTCCTATTGATACTCCCTTTGTTTTTTTCTTCATTTGGTTTCTTTTGTCACTTCTGTTTGCAGGCCTTGACATTTTGTGATTTTCTCAAGTCCTTTCTCTTCTCTTCTGTTGCCTCCAAGTACTGCAAAGTCCACTTCAAACTTTTTGTTGCCTTCCTTATTATTAACAATGGTTAAGTCTGGGGTATTATGTAGCAAGTGCTTGTGAGCTTGAATTCTAGAGTTCTAGAACATTTTAGCATCTTCATTTTCCATTACTTTGTCTATTTTGTGATTCCACCAGTTCTTGCTTGCAGAGAAATGATTTCTTGCAGGTTCCCTAATGCACATATAGTATACTTATAATTATATAATGATATACCTCTTTTATTATATTAAACATAAATAATAGTTAATATATTTTAAAATATTATTATTGGTACTGGTTACTTATTATAATTATTATGGTCCTTTGTAGTCAAAACCTTCCTTCAAACTTTCTTTGGAAAACATACATTTAGAAGACCAAAGATCCTTTGCTGCACTAGTGGGATTCAATTTTTTTTACTACTGGTTCTGTGGGTGTAGCTTGTTGGGTGTGGCAGGGGAAGGATACTGCAAAATCCCCATTCCTTCCCCCACCACTAACCTGCTTTCCAGCTCTATTCTCCTGTGCAGGGCAACCAAAGAAGACTCAGCCAATCAGCTGGGACTTGGGAAGCAGAGAATAGATGGGGGCAGAGCCAGTCAGAGGTGGGATTTGCTGGTTCTCTGAACTACTCACAATTTCCGCTACCGGTTCTTTAGAACAGGCCAAAACTGGCTGAACACCACCTTTGCATTGTTGCCTGGGAGAGTTTTCTCTTTAGTCTTTTTATTATGGATACATACGTGTTTTTCATATTAGGTCTCGGAAGATGGATTATTCATCGATAAATATGTGCTCATGATATGCAATGGTGAGATATCCAACTGTGACTAAAATAACCAAGTTGGAAGGGACCTTGGAGGTCCTCTAGTCCAACCCTCTGCTCAAGCAGGAGATCCTACACTGTTTCAGATGAGTCATTGTTGTGATGGAACAACAATGACTTCTGAAATTCCTTCAACCTTCTTAGGAAGAAGGAAGAGGAGGGAGAGGAGGAGAAGGAAGAGGAGGAAGAGGAGGAGGAGAAGGAGAAAGAGAAAAAGGTTGAAGAAGTTTATTTTTTGGTTGGCTTTGGGAATAAGCAGACCTCTCCATTCTCCCTGAACCAGGTTGCCACTGTAGGATAAAATTGTGTTTTGTTTTTAAGGTAAAATGTAAAACAAAACTGATATTGATACTATTCAGAGTGTAACAGCTACAGCCAAGCCAACAAAGCAGATTTTGCAAACATCCCTCAACTAATTCCTGTTTCAGTTTGCTATCATGTTGTTGGAAGAAATGTCCATCTGGGTTCAATTCCAAGTGGAGAGAAAGAGACTGGAAACATGAGGCTGATGGGAAAGATGGTTTAATGGTGAAGCAGAACCACCAAGCTACGTGTGATTCTGGTTAGCTGACCACATGGATTGGGAAGTGAGATGTATTTAGTTCAAATACAAAGCCCCTCTCTTGGGCTTTGAACTTGCTTCCTGTTCCTGTGGGAAGGGCATGTATTCTGATTGGTTGTCAGACTCCCATGACTCCCAGACTCCATGCAGGGGTAACTTTGTAGGTTGTCTTGAGTCCCAGGCTTGATTGAACCTTGCTGGGTGATGTAATCTTTCCAGGTGCCATGTGGTGAGACAGGTAGAGGGCTAATCCTATTATGTCCTGAGGGTGAAAGTCTTGTAGCTATTAAGAAAGGTGGGGGCTGTTTTCCAAGAGCATGTTTCTCCTTTTCACATCTAGGGAGGTATAATATTCCGCCTTTTAAAATATTTCCTTCTTCTAGGAGAGAGGTGGGTGCTAACTTTCTGCAATGTGCACATATATGTATCTATTTTGAAAGAATAGATATATGAACCATTTTGGGGGGGGGGAGGAGATTTCCCCCCCCCCCCAAAATGTTTCTTAAGCTTTTCAGTTCTTCAGCTCAAAAACAACTTCTAGATGAGTGTTTTCTGAGTGTTTTCTGAGAGTGTTGGCCATAGAGGAATTGTTCACAATGTCGCCCCATATTTCTCAGCTTTATCTTAAATAAAGAAAATTGATGGGTTATACCTTACACTTTCTTTTAATACTTTTTAAAGTTTTGCTTTCAAAAGTGAAGAACCACACTGCTATTATTCTACAAACATTCCATGATGTGTTCCGGGGCTACTCAAGAAGAGGCTTAAGACCACAAAGCTAACACATTTCACGGAGAGGTGTTATGCAAAGACATTCACTTTATAAATACAATTTTGCAGAATCTTCTTTTCCTCTAGAACAGGGGTGTCAAACTCTATTTCATTGAGGGCCACATCAGGGTTGTATTTGACCTCAGGGGGAGGGTGCCCCCCAAGGTGGGAATGGCCAGCTCAATATCACTTGTGTCAGGGGCACCTGTGGTGGCCAAGTGCTAAGGACGACTTGCCTCAGACCCTCTCTCATTCTCATTACAATCTTCCTTCCTTCCTTCCTTCCTTCCTTCCTTCCTTCCTTCCTTTTCCTTCCTTCCTTCCTTCCTTCTTTCCTTCCTTCCTTCCTTCCTTCCTTCCTTCCTTTTCCTTCCTTCCTTCCTTCTTTCCTTCCTTCCTTCCTTCCTTCCTTCCTTCCTTCTTTCCTTCCTTCCTTCCTTCCTTTTCCTTCCTTCCTTCCTTCCTTCCTTCCTTTTCCTTCCTTCCTTCCTTCCTTCCTTCCTTCCTTCCTTCCTTCCTTCTTTCCTTCCTTCCTTTTCCTTCCTTCCTTCCTTCCTTCCTTCCTTCCTTTTCCTTTTTTCTTTTTCCTTCCCCTCTTTCCTTATTTTTCCTTCCTTGCTCTCTTCCCATCTTCCCTTCTTTTTTCCTTGTCTTCCCTCTTTGCCTTCCTCTTTTCCTGTCCCTTCTTGCACGCTCAAATGCAAAAGGGGAAACTTTTCTCCTTTTGTTTTGCTTTTAGCTTATTTTGCTAGCCCTCTGCCAGCAAAAGAGGAGCCTGGGTAGCCCCTGTCCTGCCCTCCAGTGGTGGGATTCAAAAATTTTAACTACCGGTTCCGTGGGCGTGGCTTGGTGGGCGTGGCAGGGGGAGGATACTGTAAAATCTCCAGTCAGAGGTGGGATTTGCCGGTTCTCTGAACTACTCAAAATTTCCACTACCGGTTCTCCAGAACTGGTCAATACCACCTCTGCTTCCCTCCTGAACTCTGTTTTCATGGGGCCAGGGCCATGGGGCCAGTCCTTTGTTGTTCCTAAGGTGGCCTCACGGGCCAGATCTAAGCATTCCATGGGCCGGATCTGGCTGGCGGGCCTTGAGTTTGACATCCCTGCTCTAGAAAGCAAGCCGAGAATTCCAATACCCCTCTTTCCTCTTTTGGAAATAGGAAACAAATAAGATAATTTTGAAAAAATTACCACTGATCTAAGTCAGGAACTGCTGCTTTCCATTTTGATGCAGGTAGACTGAAAGTCAAGTTTAGATTTTTCTTCTTTGAATTCTGGAGGCCAATTTAAATATTTAGTTCAATAATTCAACTAAAATTCCTTTTCTCTTTTCACTCTCTCTTTCTTATTGTATGTAGTAGCAGCATGTGATCTTGTCTTGATTTTAAGGAGATCTAGTTAGCTAGGAGATGCTATTATGATGCAGATAAAAATGCCTAAATCTTTGATTGGGTGATGGTGTCAACCAACTTGACTTTTTTTTAAACTTAGATAGATTTTGACTGATGATGGTAGCCAAGTCCTTTTTTTGTTTACTTAGTCAAGCTTTGATTGGGTGATGGTGGCAGTCAGCTAATTTTTTTTTTCAATTTAGTTGGGTTTTAATTGGCTGATGGTGGCAGCCAATTTGACTTTTTTGACCCTAGTCCCACTTTGATTGGGTGATGGTAGAAGTCAGTTTGATTTTTTTCCCTTTAACTTGACTTGGGTGATGGAGGCAGTTAGCATTACTTTTTTTGACTTCCCTGCCACATGTTTACCTCAACCTCTTCAAATGTAGGTCAAATGTCTTTACCATCATGGCAATTCTCTTAGCAGAAATTCACAAATTCCTCCAAAGTCACCACTGCAACCCCTTATAGAACAACCCCTTACAGAACAACCTCTTACAGAACAACAATTTTGAATCTTTCATTTCGAAGGTTTCTTACAATACTAGACAACACAGTATCAACAGTAGGGACCATCAAATTTCTAGTTTCTACTATACCACGTGACCTAAAATGGACACCTAAAATCAAAAACGTCATCAAAAAAGCACAACAAAGAATGTTCTGTCTGCGCCAACTCAGAAAGCTCAAAGTGCCCAAGGAGCTGCTGATTCAGTTCTACAGAGGAATTACTGAGTCTGTCATCTGCACCTCTATAAATGTCTGGTTTGGTTCTGCAACCCAAGAGGATAGACACAGACTTCAGAGGATAATTAGAACTGCAGAAAAAACAATTACCACCCACCTGCCTTCAATTGAAGACCTGTATACTGCACGAGTCAAAAAGAGGGCTGTGAAAATATTTACAGACTCCTCACATCCCGGACATAAACTGTTTCAACTCCTTCCCTCAAGATGACGCTATAGAGCACTGGACACCAGAACAACTAGACACAAGGACAGTTTTTTTCCTGAAAGCCATCACTCTGCTAAACAAATAATTCCCTCAGCCCTGTTCAGCTATTTACAAAGTCTGCACTACTATTACTATTAACCTTCTCATCACTCCTTATCACTCATCCCCTCCCACTTATGACTGTATGACTCTAACTTTGTCGCTTGTACCCTTACGATTTATATTGACTGTTTCCTAGTATGATTTGATTGCTTATTTGTACTTAATGACTATTATTAAGTGTTGTACCTGATGATTCTTGACTTTTGACGAATGTATCTTGTCTTTCATGTATACTGAGAGTATTTGCACCAAAACAAATTCCTCGTGTGTCCAACCACACTTGGCCAATAAAGAATTCTATTCTATTTTTTTTTCTCTTGCTTCCAATGACCTCTCTTTGAAGGGCATCCACTGTTATTCTAACCAGATCCCTCCCATATAAATCTTTGCTTGTTTCTTAAAAGCCAGCTCAGCTGCCTGGGCCAGGGTTCTATTTTATGAGGCTCATTATTTTTATATTGATGTTTATTTTCTGAAAATAGTGCGAAAGCTAAATGCATAGAGCCCCCCAGAGAATTTAACAAAACCATATTTCATTCCCTCTATTGATTCTCTAAAGCAATATACACAGAAAGTTAATGTTAACAGTACAGTATGTTAACCTAACAAAGGCCTAGAACTGTGTTTCTCAACCTTG
The DNA here is from genome assembly GCA_023653725.1 of Bungarus multicinctus. Classification (NCBI taxonomy): domain Eukaryota; kingdom Metazoa; phylum Chordata; class Lepidosauria; order Squamata; family Elapidae; genus Bungarus; species Bungarus multicinctus. Next base: position 8,412,828 of record CM042840.1, on the reverse strand, counting down.
GCAGATTTCTGATGTGTGGACTCCAACTTCCAGAATTCCCTGGCCTGTAATGTCCATATACCTGAAAGCGTCCCAAGATTGAGAAGCACTGATCTAGAACAGCGTTAGCAACAACAACTCTGGAACCCTCCAGATGTGTTAGATCAATTCTCATCATGTCTGGTTTGGTCAAAATTATGGGACGCTGTTCTGATCAAGGCTTCCTGAGACCACAATTAAGCACGCGCTTAGTCCAAACAACTCTTATTTTATTTCAATGCTGGAAATTATGTTCATTCCCAGCCCGTAACGAGTCCCAAACAGTCCCTTGAGATAAGCACCCACTTTTATCTCCTTTGAATTGCTGCCAACAACTGGAGTGCCAAATTAACTATAAAAATCTAACCAAAGTACAAAGTCCACACAGAGCTTTAAGGATTAATCAAAACAGAACAAATGACTTTGCTTCCTGCAAAGATTCCATTACCTTTGCCTGTCGTTTATCCCTTATGGGAGGGGCAATCACCTCCAAGCCTTACTCCCGAGTCACCCCTTTTGTTTCGTCTGCTCTTGCCTTCTAGCAGCTCTGAGCACACACGTACTGGGAACAGGCTCCCCTTGTTCCTCTGCCTTGCTGCTGCCAGACTCTGGAGGCTCCGGAATTAGCACCCCACTGCCAGATAGTCCTGGCCCCATCTCTGTATTGGACACAGGACCCTTGTCCGAGTCCTTCCCAGATTCCTAGACTGGTTCCCCACTGTCCAATTCCACTGTCCAATTCCACTGTCCAATTCCACAGGCTGCCGGCAAACCACAACGGACACAGTGTCCACATCTTTGAAGTGTTCTAAGTAGCAAGACAGAAAGAAAAATGGGTCTTTTTTTGATTTTACTAGTACTACATTCTCTCTATTATGAGATGTGTACAGATGGAGCAGAGAAAGCATTGCAATGGTGTGTAAAAAGTTATGAGAATAAATATGGGAAACAAGATAAAGAGCCGGAAAAGACTCCTAGTGAGTGGTTGGAGGACCACCCACTCCAGATCTGACCGAGCACTATTGCGGTCCCATATTAGGACCTATTTAGTGGTGATAAAGGCGGCGAAGCATTCTCGCTTCTCCGCCCTTATTGCATCCGCAGGGAATCGCCCAGCCGCCCTCTTTAGGGTGACCTGCTCCCTCCTAGAGGTGGGAGTGCGGGATGAACCTCTACAGGGGTGGGCTGAGGATTTTTCGAATTTTCTCCAGGACAAAATCACTCAGATCCGGGATGGGTTGGACTCTGACTGGGCAACTCCGGACCGGGGGGCGTGGGGGGTGGGGGCGGAGTTTGGTGAGATTATCTGGGGGAGTTTGATCCTGTGATCCTCAAGGTTGTGGACAGGATGCTGGGTGGGTTCAATGCCACCACATGTTTACTGGATCCGTGTCCCTCCTGGCTGGTTTTGGCTGCCCGGGAGGTGTCATGTGGTTGGTTCCAGGGCATTATTAATGCTTCCTTGAGTGAGGGGTTTTTGCCTCCCGCCTTGAAAGAGGCGGTGGTAAGACCCCTCCTCAAGAAACCGTCCCTGGACCCGACCTTATTGTCTAATTACCATCCGGACTCCAACCTTCGCTTTATGGCGAAGGCTGTTGAGAGTGTGGTGGCACCTGGAGGAAACATCCTATTTGGATCCATGTCAATCAGGCTTCAGGCACAGCACGGAAAACGGCATTGGTCGCGTGAGTTGATGATCTCTGGAGGGCCCGTGACAGGGGGTATTCCTCTGTCCTGGTCCTATTAGATCTCTCAGCGGCTTTTGATATTGTCGACCACAGTATCTTATTGTGGCGGCTGGCGGGGTTGGGAGTGGGAGGCACCATGTTATGGAGGTTCTCCTCCTTCCTTTCTGACCGCTCGCAATTTGTGTTGGCAGGAGGGCAGAGATCGATCTCAAGGCCCCTGATCTGTGGAGTACCTCAGGGGACGGTACTCTCGCCCCTCCTCTTCAACATTTATATGAAGCCACTGGGTGAGATCATCTGTGTCTTTGGGGTAGAATTCCATCAGTACACTGATGATACTCAGTTGTACTTTTCTACCCCAGGCCACCCTGACGAAACCGTGGAAGTGATGACCCAGTGCCTGGAGGCTGTGTGGGGTTGGATGGGGCGGAACAGGCTTCAGCTCAACCCGGCCAAGACCGAGTGGCTGTGCTTTCCAGTGCCCCGATACAGCCAGTTTACTCCTTCGCTGGCCGTGGGAAGGGAAATTCTGGCCCCCACGGAGAGGGCGTGCAATTTGGGTGTCCTCCTGGATGTACGGCTGTCGTTCGAAGATCATATAGCAGCCGTCGCCAGGAGGGCTTTTTGTCAGGTCCATAGGATCTACCAATTGCGGCCCTTTCTGGATCGGGACGCACTTTGCACAGTCACATCTGCCCTCGTCATCTCCCGCCTGGATTATGCCAATGCTCTCTACATGGGGCTCCCCTTGAAGAGCACCCGGAGGCTCCATTTAGTGCAAAATGCAGCCGCGTGGGTGGTCTTGGGGGTTTCTCGGAGCTCCCGTGTTTCACCACTTTTGCGCGAGCTGCATTGGCTCCCGGTAGCCTTCCGGGTGCGATTCAAGGTGTTGGTGACCACCTTTAAAACGCTCCATGGCTTGGGACCTGGGTATTTACGGGACCGCCTGCTACCACCGTCGGCCTCTCGTCGAGCAGTGTGGTCCCATAGAGCGGGCTTCCTCAGGGTGCCGCCAACTGGACGGCTGGCAACCCCGAAGATTCGGGCCTTCTCTTTGGGAGCACCCTCCCTCTGGAACGAATTGCCCTCGGAGATGAGGACTGTCCCTGACCCATTGACCTTCCGGTGCGCACTAAAAACCCACCTATTCCATCTAGCCAGTCTGGCCTAGAGTTATGTGTAATGGTTTTAAATTCGGTTTTAAATGGTTTTAATTTTCTTAATTCCCTATTTTTTAATTCTTAATGGCCAATTTATTTAATTCTTTTAATGTATTTTAAATTATTGTATATGTATTTATATGTTTTTATCTGGCTGTGCACCGCCCCGAGTCCCTAGGGAGAGGGGGTGATATACAAATTTGAATAATAAATAAATAAGATAAAAGAAATCTGAGTCCAAAGCAAATAAGCAATTTGAAAAAGCATCTCAGATTTGACCTCTCTAGTTCTCTTGGGTGGAAAAGCATGGAGAAGGGAGGTGCATTCACACTTACCATGATTCTGTTACTATAGCTTTATAGTAAAAGTAGTATAGCTAGTCCTTGATTTATGACTGGTCACCCAGTGATCAATTGAAGTTACAACAGAGTTCCCCAGGATTACTTACAACTTAGATTCAAAGTTCTGGCAGCTCCTTCTGATGGTCATGTGATTGTATTTTGTGCACTCAGCAGTTGGTCCACATTACACATTATACATGCATAAAAACCCTGTGGTGTGTCACTTGCACAACTGTGATCATTCGTTTGACTTCTTTGACCATCTTTCATGGGATAGCCTTGTTTAGTATCTGGTGGGATTTTTAAAAAATATAAAAAATGGTATCGTATACCGGGAACAACACTTGTGCTGAGTTTAAACTAGCCCTGAATTGCTTCCTGTGATTTAGAAATTCTTCTCCTATTTATCTTAATTCTCCCCCCCCCCCCCAATCTTTCAGTGAGGTCATTTGAAGGTGCAATCTACAAAAATTCTGAATCCAGAACATGAAAACCTCAAGATAAAATCCTTATCAAATCCCGGGAAGCAAACCTACAGCTTTGCAAAATGCAAAATGCCACATACGTAAGAAAGCCAGCTACCCTCCTTTCAATGCTTCAAATTTTATTATCTGCAGGAATCTGTAATTATTAACTGTGCAACATTTCATGGCCCAATAAATGTTAGTTATGGCGTGTTTGGTGGTTGCCTGAATTGTAATTAGCATTCTGAGGCTAGATGGTACTTAAAGAGTTCTAGTTGTAGTAGATAAAGTCAATTAAATACCCATCCTTGATAAAAGCTTTAGCATAAACAAATAAAAAATATTGGCGTAGGTAGAGAAAACCATATGTGTCGAGGCCTTTGCGTAGGAAGGGAAATACATAGAACTTAGAAAATCAATCATAGGCTGAATACCCAGTTTGGTGTGGGGGACACACACACACTCACACACAAACACGCACACATACATTTGTCACCTTGATTAATTTTTGAACCCACCATTTGGGAGTTTGCAACATTTTGCTGGAGGGAACAGCTCAGTTCAGCAATATTTTAGCAACTACATGACCGGTAGGTGGAGAAAGGATGCTCTTAAAATATGAATTTAGAATGGGTCAGTGATGTGAGGACATTATGCACGCTTGCAGGAAGAACATTCTCCTTTTTCATTGGGGAGGTTTCTATTTTAAACCCTCTTGAGAAGAATGTGGGCCGAACCTATCTGATTTCTTCTATTTGAAGAATTTATTTGATTTGTCAATCGCTTACAAGATAATAGGTATAAGTATACACATAGTTATGAATAGATGAAATGGGTACATATAAGAAGAATAAAAGAAACAATAGGACAGGGACCGTAGACACATTGGTGCATTTATGCACGCCCCCTATAGATCTCTTAGGAAAGGGGTGAGGTCAATAGTAGACAGTCTAAGGTTAAAGTTTTGGGATTTGGGGAAGAAACCAGAGTCAGGAAGAATATTCCAGACATTGACCACTCTGTTGCTGAAGTCGTATTTCCTGCAATCAAGTTTGGTGCGGTTAACCTTGAGTTTGTATCTATTGTTTGCTCTTGTGTTGTTATGGTTGAAGCTGAAGTATTCATTGACAGGTAAGTAATTGCAATGTATGATTTTATATACCATATTTAGATCAGACTGAAGACGGCGTAATTCAAGGTTTTCTAGGTCTAGAATTTCAAGTCTGGTGGCATAAGGCATTCTACAACGAGTAGAGGAGTGGAGAACTCTTCTTGTGAAATATTTCTGGACTTTCTCAAGTGTGGTAATATCAGATACGTAATGTGGGTTCCAGACTGATGGGCTGTATTCTAGCAAATGTTTTGTATGCTCTAGTTAGTAGTGTGATATTACCAGAGAAAAAGCTGTGTTGGATTAAGTTAACAACTCTTAATGCCTTTTTGGCTATGCAGTTACAGTGGGCTTTAGCACTTAGATCATTAGAGATTAGTATTCCAAGGTCCTTTACAGAGCTTGGATCATCAACAAGGTCTTGACTATTCAGCTTTTGTGATTTTTTTTGCCAATATTTAAGACAGAGCATTTATTTGTTGAGATTTGAAGTTGTCATTTGTTTGACCATTCTGATACACAGTCAAGATCTTTTTGAAGGGTAGCAGTATTGTCTGTGGTATTGAACAGCTTTACATCATCAGCGAAGAGAAAGCAGTTGCTCTTAATATGATCACAGAGGTCATTTATGTAGCGTATGAAGAGAGTTGGTCCTAGAACACTGCCTTGGGGGACACTACTGTTGACAGGTATTGGTACAAAGTCACCTTATAGACTAGAGTTTCCCAACTTTGGCAACTTTAAAATTGGTGGAGGACGTCCACTCCTATAATCCCCTGCCAGCATGGGTGTTGAAATCCATCCACCTTAATTAACAAAGATTGGGAAGCCTGCTGTTGACTATCTGCTGGCCAGATTCTGCTTTAAGATTTTATCTCTAGATATTTTTGCTGAAAAAATCATTCCCGTAAGTCTTTTTTTCTATCTCTGTTTTTTTTTTATCTTGAGGACCTGCTAATCAATCACTTAGAGGACACATCTGCAATCTGTTGGATCGGACGACCTTGATACCAAAGCTTACCAAAATATGGTGGAGCAAAACAACATTAAAATATCAACAGCTGTTCTTTTAGTATTAGATTCCATGAATGCAGGCTTGATTCCAGCCTTGATCAGTTAACTATGCTAAGATCCAAATAGCCTGAAAAATTATTGTTCTCCTTGTTAAGTTATTCATGCTATATAGACAGATTGGAATGTAGATCTCAAATTTGTAGAATCTAAGGCATCTGAAAATTGGGTCTTATAAAGGACTAGATAATGAATTGCTGGGTCATCAGTTCAGACATAATTACTTATATAAATGGAGAAACAGAATGAACAAAAGTGAGCAAAAAAGGCAAAAAAGAGAGACTTCCAGCTGACATTTCCATTGTATGTGGGAATCTGGCAGGGAATATTAAAAATTTTCCTTCTTCCCTTCCTTCTTTCTTCCCTTCCTTCTTCCCTCCCTCCCTCCCTCTCTCCCATCTTCCTTATAAAGGTGCAGATCATTATATTTTCCCTGTTAAATTTCATCTTGTTCACTGCTTAAGCTTACTTTTTTTTCGATCTCTCATTTTAAATCAGCATTTTTCAGACTTGGTAACTTTAAGATGCATGGATTTGAACTCCAAGTGTGCTGGCTGAGGAATTCTGGGATTTGAAACGCATACACCTTAAAGTTGCCACGTTTGAAAAACATGATTTAAAGTATCGGCAACCCTTCATAGTTTGGTGTCTTTTGCAATGTTTATGAGGCCTTGGTGCCTCCGTCCACATCCTTGATGAAACTGTTGAACAGCAAAAGGCCAAGAACCAGCCTAACTCAACATCCCCTTCAAGTTAAAGTAGAGCTACACCAGTGAGCTCAGGTGGTTAGTCTGGGAATTCAGGGTGTACAAACCAGAACATTGGATTAACTAAGTAAATTACATTTCAGCTAACTATGGGGAAGTAAGTTGCGTAGGCTCGGTATTGGCTGTGTTATGTACCTCTATTTTTGGGAAGCCGAACTAGATACTGAACGATGGAAAACAAACAAGAAGACATTGATTGTGATGATATCTGACATCTGACAAAAATCTACTTAATAATAAAATATCCTGCAAAAGGGGCAGCACTACACCATCAATTATCTGAAAAGTGTCTTCTTTTCTTCCAAAGGTAACTGGACTGTCCTTTCCTTGAGGAAGAAGAAGAAAATGTTTCAGTGCTCATTCAAGAAGCTTCATCAGTTATGATGGCGGATGGATGGAAGGACAGGTACTGACAGTTGAGAATGGATGATGGGGGGAGGGAAGGATGGGTACTGATAAGATGGTGGGAGGGTGGATGACTGAGAATCTTCACAGACAGCCAATTACCTGCTTACATTCAACTGTCAAATTGCTAACTGCTGTTGTAGCTGGTGCAGTCCAACCGCATCTAGTTTGAAAACAAACTCTTTCCAGTTGAGCAAAAAGGAGCAAACAGCAGAGGAACAAAATACCAGCTCCTAATAAAATGATTTTGGAAAACTGCAAGAGAAGGACCAACTTGAATGTAGCTTGGATTGATTACAAGAAGGCATTTGACTCCCTGCCAATGATTTGGATAATCAAGTACCTAGAAGTAATAGGAGTCGGTAGAAACACCAGAAGCTTTGTGCAAAGATCAATGGCACAGTGGAGAACACAGTTGCTGTTCAATGGTGATAGACTGAGAGAGGTTAATATCAAGAGAGGAATCTTTCAAGGAGACTAACTATCACTGCTGCTGTTTTGTCATTGCATTGATTCCTTTGTCAACAATAGCAAGCTATCCAATATCAAAAACATCCACTGGGCGGATCCATGAACAATCTGAAACTGTATGGAAAAACTTCATTTGAAATAGAATTGCTGCTCAACACAATTCATATGTACAGCCAAAATAACTGTAATAGAATCTGGACCGGACAATTATGCCACCCTCACCATCAACAGAAGAAAAATAGTGAGAATTCAAGGAATCAAATGCCTTACGGATATAACATCAAGAGTCTGGAGTAGATTACCACAAATAATGGCATCCTTCAAGCTTGCTGAAATCAAGAAGAAGTCTGGAAGTGAATATTTCATGAGAGTGAAGAACATCTTAAAATCCAAACTCAGTAGGGAAATACCATCAAGATAATTAACAGATGGCCAATTCTAGCCATTACATATACAGCTGGAATAATAGACTGGACTCAAACAGAATAAAAAGCCCTGGCTAGGAAGACCACTAAATAATGAAAATGAATAAAATCCTTCCTCCACATATTGATAATTGAAAAAGAAAAAGGGCTATTGGAAGAATATCCAAAGGACAATGAAGAAGACACCCTGAAGGCAGGGGTGAGATTCTAAAAGTTCGCACCTATTCGCTAGAACCGGTTGTTAACATCCTAAGCAGTTCGGAGAACCGGTTGTTAGAAGAAATTACTGGCCTAATCCTGTAAGGAAGGCAGGAAGGAAACATTCTGGTGTTGCTTACAGAAACTGCCTCTCCGTTAACCTTTATTATATTCTTGGCAGGACTAGACTTCCTGTCTCAGGAACCTCTCTGGAGTTTTCTTTCCCTCTTTTGCTGGTACTTTGCTTGTGTGGAGTGACTATTCAAAGTTGCAATAGCACTGAAAAGAGTGACTTATGACCATTTTTCACACTTATGACTGTTGCAGCATCCCCACAGTCATGAGAGGCCAAGCGAGGAGATGCGTGCCTCGCTGTGAATGATATTGAGTTGGCCACACCCAGCCAATAACATGACCTCCAAGCCATGTGAGGCTAATTCTGGCTGACAAGAAGAAGAACAAATGAAAAGCCAGAATTGAGAAGCCACAGATTGAAAGTTCTGTCTTTGCAAAGAGGTTGAAGAAACAGTGGATCACTAGTTAGCTGCAGCAAGACGATCACACAGACTGACTACAAACAACGGCATGGCAAAGTTGCAACAATGGTGCATTGGAAGGTCTGCTAGAAATGCCATTTCTCTGCAAATAAGAATTGGTGGGGCCATGAAATAGAGAAAGCCATAGAAAATGAAGAAGCTAAAATGCTCTGAGACTTTAGAATTCTAACCAACAGACATCAACTACAGAACACTCCAGACTTAATAATTGTCAATAAGAAAGACAAAGAAGTCTGGATAGTGGTTGTTGCAGTACCTGGAGAAAAGAAAGTGTACCTTGTAGAAGAGAAGAAAAAGAACTGAAGAAAATCACAAAATACAAAAACCCGTAAATAGAAGTAGAATGACTGTGGCAAAACAAAGTGACAAGAGTATCAATATAATAGAAGCCTTGGGGTGCTATGCCAAAATATTTAGCACACTACTTGAACACTATTTGCATTGGCCATACCATCATCAGTCAATTGCAAAAGGCAGCTTTACCTGGAACAGCTTATATCCTGCAATAATACCTTTAATATTATTAATCAACAGCATCTGCTTATTGCCAGGTGCTTGGGAAGATGGCTAAAAATGCCAAATCCAATCTAAACATTTTGCCAACTATGCCACCAACTATAATTACCTGAAGGTAATATGATAATGCAGGAACGGTCCCCCTTAAAGCTTTGCACAGTCATCCTATGGAATTCAGTTGGAACCCCTGGTTTTTATAAGTCAGTGTTTAAAGCTCAGAGCCTTGTGAAAACCCATCCATAAATAATGGTTTACTCAACAAACCGTGGTTCAGCTCTCAATAACTGAACAAAATATGTGAAGAAAATGGGTTGCTGGGATCTTCTTTCACCAGCTCCAAAGTTTTCATCAGTTTTGGAAACCAAGATCTCTTTTTTTTTCAACTTTTTAACACTGAAAATATGGGGCCATGATGGCTCAGCTGGAAAGATGACGGTGTGGGTTCGAGGCCTGAGTGCCACGCAAGGGGTGAGTTCCTGTTACTTGCCCCAGCTCAAGCCAACCTAGCAGTTTGAAAGCATGCAAAATGCGAGTAGATAAATAGGTACCACTTCGGTGGGAAAGTAACAGTGTTTGGCGCATCTTGGCATATAGTCACAACCACAGACAAGTGTCTACAAACAATGCTGGCTCTCTCGGGTAAGATGGATAAACCTACCCCAAATATGAGTAGATAAACAGGTACCACTTTGGTGGGAAGGTAATGGCATTCCTTGCACATTAGCATATTGTCATGCTGGCCACATGACCAAAGAAACATTTCCGGACAACACTGGCTCCCTTGATTAAGAAACAGAGATGAACACTGCCTCATAGAGTCAGACATGACTGGAGAGGTGAAACTTTCACCTTTACATGGAGGTTTAGGCACACAAAATCCTTTCGAGGCCATCTTGTTTCTAGGAGATAATTATATTAACAGCAAGAGGGCTGAGAGGGAAGTGTACAGGTAGGGCACGATGCCTGACTGATCCTGGGTTCAGGCACCATTTACCAGTGCATCCTTCCAAGTCAGGTCAGGTCATCAGATGTTTATTTATTTATTTATTGAATTTATATTGCCGCCTATTCGCCCATGGCGACTCGAGGCAGCTTACAGAATGTAAAACCATATTTAAAATAAAAAACAATAAAAACTAACAAAAAGAATCAAATTAATTACAATAGAACAAAATCTGGAAAAAAATAAATAAAACACCACTCCCAACTCTCACCCCCTGCCCTGACGACAGCACATCATACCAGCCATTTGATGGGCTCCATCCCACTCTGGGCTCCCCAGGCCCACTGCAGAACCAGGTCTTCAGTGCCTTCCAGAAGAGTATTAGTGAGGGGGCCATTCTAATCTCTGGGGGAATGATGTTCCAGAGAGAGGGAGCCACCATGGAGAAGGCCCTTCTTCTGGGTTCCACCAGATGTATCTCCCTCAGGGATGGGACCCACAACATTCCCTGCCTTCCCCTCTAATGGATCAGGTAGATGTGACCGGCAAGAGACATTCCCTCAGATCTCCCAGACCCAAGCCATGAAGGGCTTTAAAGCACCTTGAATTGCACCCCGAAGCAAATCAGCAACCAATGCAGCTCCTGCAGGAGAGGTGAAATATGTGCACACTGGGATCTGCACAAAACCATGTGGGCCGCTGTGTTTTGCACCAACTGGAGCTTCCGGATGCTCTTTGAGGGCAGCCCCATGTAGAGCACGTTGCAGTAATCAAGATGGGAAGTGACTAGGGCATGAGTGACTGTGAATAGGGACCATTGGTCCAGGAAAGGGCGTAACTGGTGTACAATTTGCAGTTGCACAAAGGCTCTCCTGGCCACGACCGTCACCTGCTCTTTGAACAGGAGTCGTGAGTTCAGGAAAATCCCTAGGTTACGCACAGGGTCTGTTTGGGGTAATCCCACCCCATCCAAGACCGAAGGTGGCAATTCTCCCTGAGCCAACGAACCCCAAACCCAGAGCCATTCAGTCTTGCGAGGATTTAGTTTCAACCTGTTAATATTAATGAAAGAGAGACTCCAATTATATCATCTTATCACTGGAAAGGAAGCGTTGTTTGGGGCCAAGATTACATCATCTCAATTAGTCCTTTTTCAAGTAATTTGCTTCTTTTCAAACCCCAAGGAAGGGTACATTCACTACAGATAATTAATATTCTGGTTAATTGACTGCACCCCATAATTCATGGAGGTGCTTTGAGAAGGCAAAGAAAGCGATGCCTCACCATTTGGACAGCTTTTTAAGACGGCTACAAAGGCAATTCAGACCCAAGAGGACCTATTTGGAGTAGCTTCTGGACTGCTTCTGTCACTGACTTTCCTCTGTAGGAAAATATTCAGGAAGAAGGGCAGAAATGTTCATATTGGTGGGAAGGGCAAACAAGTCAAAATTGCAATCATGAGCACACAATTGAAGCCCGACATCCAGGTGGTCCTCAACTTATAGCAAAAGCAGTTAGGTTTATATGCCGTTTCATAGTGCCTCACAGCCCTCTCTAAGCAGTTTTACAGAGTCAGCCTGTTGCCCCTGACAATCTGGGTCCTCATTTTACCAACTTCGGAAGGATGGAAGGCTGAGACAACCTTGAGCCGGTCAGGATCGAACTGTTGGCAGTCGGCAGAATTAACCTGCGAATGTGGCATTCCAACCACTGCACCGTCATGGCTCTTATGAATTGGGTCCAAAATTTCTGTTGCTAAATGAGATAGTTAAGCGAGTTTTGCCCCATTTTATGACCTTGCTTTCCGCAGTTATTAACCGAATCAATGCCTTTGTTAAGTTAACACGGTGTTACTGTGTTATTAACTGGTTTCCTCATTGACTTTGCTTATCAGAAGGTCACAACAGCTGATCATATGACCGCGGGACAGTGCAACCGTCATAAACATGAACCAGTTACCTACCATCCAAATTTTGATCACATAATCATGGGGATGCTGCAATGGTCATAAGCAGGGGTGGGATTCTAATGGTTCAGACTGGTTCAGGCGAACCCCTTGTTCCCATGTTCAGCTCGCTCTGAACCGGTTCGCTGCGATGAGGAAGTGGGGATGTCCGCCCGCCCCTGTTCTTTCCTGTGCTTTACTTCCTTTGTATAGAGCCCAGCTGATTCATGCAGCAGTTTGCTGCACCTCAGCTATTTTCTTCACAGAGGCTGCAGTGGAAGGTAAGTATGGGCTTGCCTTTTTAAAATGGAGAGCGCATATGGAGCATTTGCAAAGCGCACAGTCACCGAACTGGTTGTTATACTGGTGGAATTCCCCCCACCCCTCCGGTCATAAGCCACTTTTCCCAGTTCCGTTGTAACTTTGAACAGTCACTAAATGAATGGTTGTACATTGGGAATCACCTATACATTCATGTGAAGCACATAAAGATGTTCAAGATCTTTTTCACCAACTGGGACACCTCAGCTTGAATGTATTATATGACGAAGTGAGACTGAGATTCCACAATCATCAATTAATAGCAAGTGAGTTTTAATAGGAGCTCTATTAGGAAGTGAAGATGGACTAAATACCTGCCATACTTCTGGCTCTTTAACTGTAACCAGGATCAGAACTCATTCATTCTCCCAATATATGTGGACCATTAGTGGTTGTGTGAAGCAGGCCTGGTTGACAAGTTGAATACTTGGGATGAATCAATGGATTAAATTAGTTTATATGCTACCCACTAAGGGAAGTTAACAAGAATTAAAGGATAGAACAACATCTGAAGAGGAAATGATTAAATACTCTATATATATAAAAGCGAAATACCACTCATGCATCATCACAAAATCTCCAGAATTGTAAAGCCTACAAATTTGACATTTGGCACATAGGTTCCTCTTGGCTTCTAGGTGCTCACTAAGAGAGGATTTTTTGAAATGACCATCAGAGCATTAGTATTTCTTATATATTATTAACATGCTCTGATGCTAAGGAGTTCTACTCCCCCTCCCCACCTGAAAAGAAATCTATTCCAAATGCAAAACACAAGCAGAGGAGAGAAGTTTCAGTTTCATAGCACCAAGCAGCTTTAGAATAGAATAGAACAGAATACTTTATTGGCCAAGTGTGATTGAACACACAAGGGAATTTGTCTTGGTGAAAATGCTCTCAGTGTACATAAAAGAAAATATACATTCGTTGAGAATCGAGAATCATAAGATACGACACTTAATGATAGTCGTAGGGTACAATAAGCAATCAAATCATACTAGGAAACAGTCAATATAAATCATAAGGATACAAGCGACAAAGTTACAGTCATACTGTCACAAGTGGGAGGGGATGGGTGATAAGGAGTGATGACAAGATTAACAGTAATAGTAGTGCAGACTTTGTAATAGTTGAACAGTGTTGAGGGAAGTAGTTGTTTAGTAGAGTGATGGCGTTTGGAGAAAAACTGTTCTTGTGTTTAGTTGTTCTGTGTGCAGTGCTCTATAGTGTGGTTTTGAGGGAAGGATTTGAAACAATTTATATCCAGGATGTGAGGGGTCTGTAAATATTTAATACAGAACAATTGAGCTAGGCCACACCCAGGCTCTTTGCTGTCTCCTTTTTGCTCACACAGCAAATACTGTTTCAGTTTCCAAACAGCCGCCAACTCTCCCACACACTGACAGGATGCTAGCCAGATGATTACTGATGGATGCTGGTAGGCAGAGGCAGAATTTTTTCCCCTTATTTTCCTCCCCAAAAACTAACCTCACATAGTTTCATGGCGAAGCACGAGTATCAGGCTAGTAAATTATAAAAAGGTCAAATATACTATGCTGCAAATCAAGACATTGATTTATAACCTACAACCATCTCACCGAACTTCCTGGTGACTTCACTGCATCATGATGTCATCACCTAGTGGCATCAATAGGGTCCTGGCATCAGTGATGCAAATAACAATATTTACAAATGTGCAATCAGGTCACAGCATGCACGACATCATGACGAGTTCTCCTGGATGCCTATGATCAAGGGATGGTTTTCATGCCAAATTGTGAGAATACTGGATTGTGCCAGCCTGGGGTAAATGGCAAATCATTCCACAGTATAAATAAATTCAGAGTTGGCTTGGAGGAAAGTTTCAGAGTTATTGAGGAGGGATTTGAAAAAAAGGGATCGCACAGTCTGGAGATAGGAGGCAGTATGAGAAAACAGCCCAAAGTTAACCTTGCTTTGATTTTGCGTGGCATAAGATAGGAGAATTTAGGCTAGGTTTTCAAGAACGTGTAAGCATGAGCTACAACTGTGCGCTGTGCACTGGTGCGTTTCAAAATTGTCTACCGCTGGTTCGGTGGGCGTGGCTTGGTGGGCACGCATTGCAGGCGTGCACAAGTTGCATGTGCGCATGCACCAAACACGCACTTTGCACACAGGCGCAGAGGCGTTCAAATTCACCTCCTGCAAGCCTGCACTGTCCCTGTCGCTTCTGCTGTGCCGTACAAAGCAGCTGAGCTCCAAATTCAGAGGGTAAAGGTGAGTATGGGAGCCCGAGAGGGTGGTGGGTGGGCCCAATAGCAGAGCGGCGGAGAGAACTGGTTCGGTCTCTGCTGCTCATTGGTTCTATCAGCTTGGCTGAACCAGGCCGAACCAATAGAAAAAGCCCCACTCAACCCTCAGAATTCCTCAGCCAGCATGTACTGTGGAGATGTAGGGGTGTGTGTGTGAGAGAGAGATGGGGGAGCAGGCTTAGATATAGATGATAGATGATGATAGATAGATAGATAGATAGATAGATAGATAGATAGATAGATAGATAGATAGATAGATAGATAGATAGATAGATAGATAGATGTAGATGATGGATGGATGGATGGATGGATGGATGGATGGATGGATGGATGGATGGATGGATGGATGAGAGACAGAGACAGAGAGAGATGTAGATGATGGATGGATAGATGGATGGATGGACGGGATGAATGGATGGATGATAGATAGATAGATAGATAGATAGATAGATAGATGTAGATGATGGATGGATAGATGGATGGATGGACGGGATGAATGGATGGATGATAGATAGATAGATAGATAGATAGATAGATAGATAGATAGATAGATAGATAGATAGATGTAGATGATGGATGGATGGATAGATGGATGGATGGATGGATGAGAGACAGAGACAGAGAGAGAGATGTAGATGATGGATGGATAGATGGATGGATGGACGGGATGAATGGATGGATGATAGATAGATAGATAGATAGATAGATAGATAGATAGATAGATAGATAGATAGATAGATAGATAGATAGATGTAGATGATGGATGGATAGATGGATGGATGGATGATAGATAGATAGATAGATATAGATGATGGATGGGTAGATGGATGGATGGATGATAGATAGATAGATAGATAGATAGATAGATAGATAGATAGATAGATAGATAGATAAACAGACAAACAGATACCCAGGCAAGCAGGTAGGTAGATAGATAGAACATAGAATGATAGGATTGGAATGGATCTGGGAATCTTCTACTTCAATCCCCTGCTCAAGCAAGAAACCTATGCCATTCCAGACAAAGGGCGGTTCAATCTCTTATTGAAACCTCCAGTGAAGGAATAGTTCAATTCAAGGCAATAAGCATATCTAATACCTGATACCCTAGCCTTTTATTTCCTATTTGTATACATACACATACACTTGTACATACAAACAATATGAGGAAAAGATGGGGAAAAGATGAAAAGTATCAAGTGAATAAAAACTATTTACAAATGTGATAAAGTTACATTTTTCCCATGTATAATTGAAGATAAACTGAACAGACTGTATGTCGTTCAAAACCCTAAAAGTAATGAATAAACATTATATGAAGTACAGATATCAGGAGTGACACAATGCACAATATAATAAAATGAAATTGTGAACTTCAATAAATTATTTTTAAAGGAAAAGTGACTTTGAATAAAAAACAAAAGGAAGAAATATTTATATGGAGATGTAACAATATTAAAGACATGCATTATATTGCCTCACTGGTATCAGAGTGATATTATAATGATGCTATAAGTCCCAAGTAAGGAACAACACTTACAGAAAAAAATGTCAGATTCAGAAATAGGAATATTGAGATTCTGCATTTCTTTAACATGGACTCCACATTCCTTGCATTAACTATAGGAGAAAGATCAAAGCCCTTGACTGGGAAAGAGGTGTTTATTATAGTGATCTGAGACCTCAAACATAAAAATGCTTAGTGAAAATAAATTCAATTTCTAAGTTAAGGATCAGCCATATTTGGCAGCTTGTATTCTGCAAATCAGGAGAAAAATTCAGGCAAAGGAATGGTTGAAGGCAAGAAAGTAAAAAATGATTGCTTTTTTAAAAAAAAATTGAAGTATCTCACAATAAAAATAAATTAGGCAGATTGCCGAAGAAGGCAATTCATCAACCAGGAATAGAGATCAAAGAGTGAAAAGTAAACAAAGAGTTGTCAGAGTATTAATCAATTGGCCCATTTAGACAATACTCATGGAAGAAAGTAGCAGGAGCTCTAGAAAGCCAGTTTGGTCTAGTAATTAAGGCAGAGGTCCCCAAACTTGGCAACTTTAAAACTTGTGGACTTCAACTCCCAGAATTCTCTAGCCGTCTATGCTGGAGAATTCTGGGAGTTGGAGTCCACAAGTCTTAAAGTTGCCAAGTTTGGGGACCCCTGGGTTAAGATATTAGGCTAAAGACCAGGAGACTGAGAGTTCTTACTCTGACTTAGGCATGAAAGCTGGCTGGATGACTTTGGGCTAATTATCAGGAGATGAAAATTTTTAGTTCTGCCTTAGGCCAGTTAGATGACTCACCAGGAAACCATGAGTTCCAGTCCTACCTTAGGCATGAAAGCTTGCTGGGTGACTTTGCATCACTAGGAGAAAGTGAGTTCTAATCCTGCTTTAGGCATGAAAACTGGCTGAGTAACTTTGGACCAATTTTCCAGTTCTGGACCAATTCTTAGTATTTGGCCTTCCCAAACAGGAAAATATATGAGCTTCTACTTTAGACTAAGAGCTTGTGAGTCATAGTTTATCCTATTGTTGGAAATGTTCATAAGATACCTGTACTGGTAGCCTTCACACCAATAATGCAAAAAATAAACATACATATACAAGGACACCATTGGGCAGAGAATACAGATAATTCTCAATGACTGGCTGTTTTATGACGATGTGAAATTACAAGGCCACAGAATGGGTGATTTATACCCCATAAAGCCATCATAAATGGCCATTGTAAATTATCAAGTTCCTCTCCCCCCAAATACACACACAAACACCAATCACATGATCCCATATCAGAAAGGTTATGTTTATGACTCACCATGGCATTCCACAGTCACATAACCATGGTTCATGATTTTTGTCAGTTTCCAACATTACAACCACTGAGAAAAAGGTGGGAAAATTACTACTAGTCTTGTGGGTGTCTCAACTTATAATTATAGTCGTACATTGAGTCTATCTGTGCCAATGGTGGTATTCAATTTTTTTTTACTACTGGTTCTATGGGCATGGCTTGTGGGCATGGTGTGGCTTGGTGAGCATGGAAGGGAAAGGATACTGCAAAAACCCCATTTCCTCCCCATCCCACTAATCTGCTTTCCAGCTCTGTTCTCCTGTGCTGGGCAACCAAAGAAGACCCAGCCGATCAGCTGGGACTCAATGGGAGGCAGAGAATAGATGGGGCGGGACCTGTTAGGGGTGGGATTGGCCGGTTCTCTGAACTACTCAAAATTTCCCCTACCAATTCTCCAGAACCTATCAGAACTGGAGGAATACCACCTCTCACCTGTACCATTATGTACTTATGAAGGACGCAAATTTGAATATTTCAACAGTTGGACAATGAATTCATCATACTGTCCTGAGTCATTTGATATGGATGAAATTGAGATGAAATTGAGATGGATGGCATATCAATTTAATAAATAAATAAAAATATAATGTCCTGCTTTCTCCACTGGTAGAGAACATGCTGGGCCTGTTTTGAACCTGATTCAAAAGAATACCCTTGGATCAAAAATGAGCCTGCTGTGTTTCCTTAACTTAATGGTTCCTAACCAGGGGTGGGATTCCACCAGTTCGCACCTATTCTCTAGAACTGGTTGTTAACATCCTAAGCAGTTCGGAGAACCGGTTGTTAGAAGAAATTATTGGCCTAATTCAGTAAGGAAGACAGGAAGGAAACATTCTGGCGTTGCTTACAGAAACTGCCTCTCCGTTAACGCTAATTACATTCTTGGCAGGACTAGACTTCCTGTCTCTGGAACGTCTCTGGAGTTTTTTTCCCCTCCTTTGCTGGTACTTTGCTTGTGTGGAGTGACCATTCAAAGTTTCAATGGCACTGAAAAGAGTGACTTATGACCCTTTTTCACACTTACAACTGTTGCAGCATCCCCACAGTCACGAGAGGCCAGGTGAGGAGATGCGTGCCTCGATGTGAGGGATATTGAGTTGGTCATGCCCAGCCAATAATATGACCACCAAGCCACACCCACCAACTAAGCCACGTGAACTGGTTGTTAAAAAAATTGAATCCCACCCCTGTTCCTAACCACAAGGTGGTATATCTAATCTTGCATCATCTCCTACCACCCATTAGGTGTTAGCAGCTGAATGTGTAAACTAGCTTCTTTGCTGAACAATACTTTCAGTGTAATTATGCCTAAAGGATTGTTGATGTCAGTCTTTTAAGGTAAGCTTGATCAAGAAACAGACACTGCTGGGATTCTAAGACTGCAACTCTATGGTTGGCTGAGGAATTCTGAGAATTGAAGTCCACCTATCTTAAAGTTGCCAGGATTTAGAAACACTGGCCAATCTAGAACACCAGTTTTTGAGAAGATTTTATGAGGGATTATGTCAGAAATTTGTCTTTGATGCCAGGTTTTTAATGTGTATGGTTTTAATATATTTATGTATCGTGCTATTTTATTATTGATATTGATTCAATTGCTTTTTGACAGCTGCCCAGACTTTGATATAAGATGGACACTTATATAAATGTTTTAAATAAGTAAAATAAATATGTTTCCCACCAAATCCTACTTCTGTTGCTTACGTCCTGTTTAGATTGTTCTGGTGCGTTTTCTGAGGCATCTCTTGCCTAGTGATTTTCTTTTCTAAAGGAAAGTAAAAGCAACAACATAGGCATTAAAGTTGCTCTTTTGGAGCTTTTATTGATATTCAGATCTTTTATCAGCAGATACAGAGAATGCTGTGTTCTAATCTTGCTGTATCTGAGGTGCAAGGAGACATAACTAAGAGAGTTGCTGCCTTAACTGTCATTTTAAAAGGTTTCCTTTATTGATTTTTGGATGAGACCAAAGCTGGGCAAAAGCAGACAAAAAAGAAATAATAATTAAAAAACCCACAAAACACTGCCTTCCAAATTGCCAGTATATGCTGATACACTTTCTATTTCTACCTTTAAATCATGAGTTACCTGTAAGAAAATTATGTTTAAGCAAAACTTGACATGTGAAAATCTGCAATGAATTGACTGCTAACAAGAAGTTCTCAACTTTCAACAATTTGTCTAACGATTGTTAAAAGTTATAACAACACTGAAAAAAATTGACTTAAGACTGGTCCTCACATGTATAACCAGGGCAGCATGCACAGTGACATGTGGTCAAAATTTGGGTGCTTGGCAACCGGCATATATTTTACAGCAGCTACAGTTGTATGTGAATACTGTTTGCAATGTTCCCAACAAGCAAACTAAATGTGGGAAACTGGTTTTGCTTAATGACCGCATGATTGACTTAATAACGGCAGTGATTCATATAACTATGGCCAACACATTTGTAAAAACAGGTGCAACTCACTTAGCAACTATCTTGCTTAGCAACATAAATTCTGGTCTAACAATGGTGATAAATTAAGGATTGTCTGCCTCTGCCTCTGTGGCGCAGTGGTTAGAGTGCAGTACTGCAGGCTACTTTTGCTGACTGCCGGCTGCCTGCAATTTGGTAGATCGAATCCCACTATACATGATCAAAATGCAGACATTTGGCAATCAGCTCATGCGTATGACAACTGCAATGTCCCAGGGATCATGGGATCCCCTTTTGCGACCTTCTGGCGAGCAAAGTCAATGGGGGAGCCAGATTCACTTAACAACCATGTTACTAACTTAACATTTGCAGTGATTCACTTAACAATTGTGGCAAAACTGATTTCTCTAACTGTTTCGCTTAGCAAAATAAATTGGGACTCAGTTGTCATAAGCCGAGGGCTACCTGTAAACTTTCTTCGAAGCTCAATTCTTATCTGTTTGCTAGGTTTTTATAGTTACTATGTTCCTGCATATTAATGCCTCCAGTTTAACAAAAGGAAAAGAACAATGCCCTAACTCTGAATTGAGGCATCGGGATAGAATTATGGAGATTGATAGGAAAGTCCAGGAAAATCCAATATCCCAAGAAACAACATTGATTTGCTTGTCAAAGGATGTGATTCTTATCTTCAGTTGGACAAGTGTTTGAACAACAAGGGAAGATGAAGTGGTTCCCATATAAAAGTACAAGTGAGAACCAGACTACCTTCATTCTAGTCCCCCAATTAGCTACAGAAGAGGCGAGAAAAGTCATAAAATGGGGCAAAACTCACTTAACAAATGTCTCACTTAGCAACATAAAGCAAGCAGGCAGACAGGAAGGAAGGCAAACGTCTGGCTTAAAATAACATTTGCTGGTCTTGAAAGGTCCTGCCAGGCTCTTAAATTCTTAGAAATGCTAAGTTTTCTTTTGATCGTGGAAACATCAAGGACCATGACCTGGACATCACAGGAGATGCGAATGTTGCTCGTATCACCTAATTGGTCGGTGCAAAGTCAATGACCACTGTTTTTTTTTTAAAAAATCTGTTGTGAAGAGCTGGGGAGCTTTGGAAATTCGCCAAAGCTGGAGTAATTCCTTCTGAATGCGGTCCCCAAGGAGACTGGGCCAGGCGGAATAAAGGTATTGACCCAAGCCTTTCACCCAAGAAGAAAGAGTCGGCGCTGCGTGTTGAGCTCCCTGGCTACTTCATTAACGAAGCTTCTTGAGCTGCTGAAATTAATGCACTCTTGAAAATGTCAAAAAGCTCACGCAAAGGATCGAGATGATATTTTCATTTATGGATTAGTTTCTTCTGTTGCCTTCAATCTTTCTTCCCTGATGTTCTTTTGCCTTGTTCTTGTTCACTATTCATCTCTCTTTACTTTTCCAACTGGCTTTCTGGGAACTTCTCTGGTTGGAATGCAGGAGAATTGGAACAGAGAAGAATTTCTGGCACATTTGGCAGGAACTGAAGTGTAGGAGGCAGAAGGAAAGAGGAAAGGAGGGGGAAAATGTGTGACACACTACTCTCTTTTCCTTTTCTGATGTGTAATCCTCATACTAATTTTATAGCAGAATTAGAAAGGGCCTTGGAGATAGTCTTTGCCCTTTCAACCAAATAACACCATTTAGGCAAGTATAACTAAGAACATTGTCATAGCTGATGTTCCTCCAGTAGACTCCAAAATAAGAAACAATCTACAGGTAGTCCTTGACTTACAACAATTGGTTAGTAACTGTTCAAAGTTACAACCGCACTGGGAAAAGTGACTTATACTTACAGCCATCATAGCAACCCCATGGTTATGTGATCAAAATTTGGACACTTGGCAGTTGACATGTATTTAACATGGTTGCAGTGTCCCGGGATCATGTGATTACCTTCTGCAACTGTCTGACAAGCAAAGTCAATGGGGAAACCAGATTCAGTTAACAACTATGTTACTAATTTTTTTTTTAAAAAAACTGCAATGATTCACTGAACAACTTTATCAATAGAGCTGGAAGGGACCTTGGAGGTCTTCTAGTCCAACCCCCTGCTCAAACACCATTTCTGACCGATGGCAGTCCAATCTCTTCTTGAAAATCTCAAGTGATGACGCTCCCACAACTTCTGAAGGCAACAGAGTTCCACTTTTTTCAGTACCGTTATAACTTCAGTCACTAAGCAACTGATTGTAAGTCTGGGTATCAGTCCAAGATCAAGGCTGTAGGACGCAACACTTTAATATACCCCAACCTGGTTCACAATTTCTGGATTTGTATCCAGGAAAGAGATTTGATGCTTTAGATTTGTTTGTAGCAATGTGCTATTAAGATAAAATAAAAGAGGACAGAAAAATGTCCAAATTGTGTATAAGTCCTTGACTTCTGACCAATTGCTTAGCGACTGTTCAAAGTTCTGACAGTCCTACCTGAGGAATATTTGTGATCCAGATTTGAAGTTCTGCAGAGAGAGTTCCCCCTGTGATTGTGTGACTGCACTTCAGGTGCTCAGCAGCTAGGGGACATTCAGCAATAGCATTAGCAATAGCAGTTAGGCTTATATACCGCTTCATAATACTTTATAGCTCTCTCAAAGCAGTTTTAAGGAGCCACTATGTTACCTCCAACAATCTGGCTCCTCATTTTATCCACTTTGGAAGGATGGAAGGATGGATCAACCTTGAACCGATCAGGATCAAACTGCTGGCTGTGAGAAGAGTCAGCCTGCAATACCACATTCTAACCACTAGAGCTTCTGACAATTTGCAGCATGCTGCAGTCATGTGGCCACGTTTTATGGTGGTTTTGCTAAAAACTGTAATTTACTTCTGCTTTTTGCCAAATCATGCACATAGCAAATCATTGCCCTTAACAACCATAGCATTCACTCAATGACTATAGATTTACTTAATGACCATGGCGATTCAGCCACCAGAAGGTTGTAAAATTGGGTCAGTCACAATGCTGACTTGGTTTACAACCATCATGAGTTACAACCATGATAAGCAGGTTCCATTATGGTTGAAACCTGAAGACTACCTGGACTAGGCTAAATAGCCCATAAAATGAGTTTGTATGGAGGATTGCATCCAAAAATCACTTAACATTTTCAAGAGGATTTTTGACAACTCCTCCTCGTCACCTCAACAAAATTAATAGCAAAATCATAAACTGAATAGAAACAAAATGGAATTCGCTTTGAACAATTTAAATGCAGCTGAAAGCCAAACAGGATAATCAAAGCTTCTCAAAGCTTTGAATCATCAAAGCTGATCTGTGGGAAAACGTTGCAATCCAGATACTTGATTAGATGTCAAAGTTTAACTAGAATTAACAGAATAATCTTCTCTGTGTTATTGGATAGGACTCCAATAAGCTTGAGAATTGGTGACATTTCAAAGTAGAATTCTAAAATAAAACCTCTCCTGTCCGTGGTCACTCATTCTGAATTTCAAAGAGCTGTGAACAACTTCTTATCACTTTTTTCGGCTCAAGTTTTCATAACAACTTCGCACCTGTGGATTGGCTCAGCTCAGACTGGACATATGGGTTTCTGCGACATTTAATCTAACAGCGTTTTGAGTGGGAACTTCAGATCCTGCTTCGCTTTCCTTGTTCTCACTTTCTCTCAATAAAAGTTTCCTTTTGAAATAATATATTTTGTGGACAGTGTTTTTGATTGGGTCAATATAATTTTTGCACAATGCTAACAATAATAATACAATTAAATATACATAATCCTGTCTTCCAACTTCTAACCTTAACGTACACATTGTAATTATAATAGATTCTTTTATATATCAGTGTGTATTTAATATTACTTTCCCAATTTGTACTCATCTCCCCCCCTTTTTTTGTTGGGATTATTTTACAGTACATTCCCATCTTTGTCTTTAAACAATAACATTCTCTCTTTATGATTCTTTATCACTTTCTTCATAAATACATTTAAACATCAATAACATTTCTTCACACAATGTATTTGTTGTCCTCTGCTGAGTTACTAATATTTTAATATTTTAAAAATCACTCAATATTCCACCATAGTTCCAATATTTCAATTTTCTAGAAACATCAATAAGGCCAATTATTAATAAGGTTTAATCAGTCCCTGGATTATATTTCCAAGATCCTAAATTTATAGTCTTTGAAAGTTGTAAGTTTCAATATATATTTTTACACACTGTTAATAATAATAATACAATTAAGTATATCTAATCATAGTCTTTCACCTTCTAACCTTAATATGCTTATGATTATAATAAATTATATTACATATCAAAATGTGTACTACTATTTTCCCAATTTGTACTTTCTACTTTTTTCTTTTCTTTTAATTTTTCTTTTAACCTAAAAAAAGAATTTTGCTTTCTTGAGGGGAGAGAAGAGGAAAGTGCTTATATCAGACAGGATCAGCAAAAGTGGTCAACCTGGAAAAGCATTGCTCTACTGAGGGGACCCTGAAAACCATGTTCAACACGGCAGTGAGCATGGGGAAGGGAGATCTGGGGGTAAACCTCCATCATGAGCCAGGTTGATGCAACTTCTGCCTGCTTGACCAAGGAATCAGCCACCTTGGAAGACCCCGCGAAGCCCAGGTGGTCTGTTGGCATGGGGAAGAAAGATAGCTGGGATGGGAGGACCAAAGGAATCACTTTCACCTGAGACAGCTGGCAGCAGGGCTGGAAATGCAAACTAGAAGCCCTCTTCCTGTAATGAGGAAACAGAGCAAGAAGATTGCTTCAATAAACATGTTGTGCACTTTGTGTTAGAGGCTTTCCAAGACCTGCAAGCTTGAGGCACTCTAGACTGCGCAGAAGGGGGAGACAAAAGGCAGAGGGAAACCGATGCCAGACAGGTGAACACTCCCACTCTGAGAGCTGCAGACAATGCTACCAGGGCAGATGGGACAGGGGCCACCCCCGCCAACCCTCCATGCTAGGTGCTGGTGCCAGACAACATACCTGGAGCAGGGGCTGGTAGGATTCCCCAACTGGAATGGAAGATGCCACCCCTAGGCACCAAATTCAATGGAGACCCCCAGCAGCAATTGGAATTTTTCCTGGCCTATGTCCTCACCTACATGTAGGCAAGACTTCCCAACCCAGGAAGCCCAGGATCAATTCATCACCTTGGCACTAGAAGGAGCAACTGTGAGGTGACCCTCCACAACACCAACATCCCAGAGCTCTGAAACTTTGATCACTTCATGAAAGCTCTCCACCACTGATTCAAGGACTCATTGGCAGATTGCAAAGCCAGAGACTGTATGAAAACCTTGAGCAGGGCTGCCAGCCAGTGGCTGAATATACAGAGGAGTTCTGTGACCTGGCCTGTCACATGGACTGGCCGGAGAACATCCTGGTGAGTTTTAAAGATGGGCTGAACAATGACCTCTACCATGCTTGCCTCACCCATGGAGCCCCAAATCACCTCCACTACTGATACATCCTAGCAGAGGAGGCAGAAATCAACCAGGCAAGAAACTAGTACCAATCCAGCTGCACCTGGAAGAGGTCCCCACCCAAGCGGAAGAGGGAGCCCTCCATGCCACAAGCATATGCACCGCCCTTGACCGCCTGCTTCAAATATGGGAAGGAAGGTCACCAAGCAGAGGAGTGCCACTCTAAGACTCCAGTGAGGAAAAGCAACCACCCCATGACTTGGAAGCTGACTAAAGCCACCCCAAGAGCAAAGAAAACCACACTGAGGAGCAATGAGGTTGTAGAGTTCCACCCCCAAGACCAAGGGTGGGAACTGCGACTCCTTCCAAGGAAGACCCGGAAAGCGACCTCAAAGATGACCCATTGGCAAGTGAGCCAATCGAGCCTGTCACCTTACCCCTAAGACCAGGGATGGGATTCAAATTTTTAACAACTTGTTCTGTGGGTGTGGCTTAGGTGGTGGGCATGGCTTGGTGGTCATGTGACTGGGTGGACATGGCTCGGTGGTCATGTTATTGGCTGGGTGTGGCCAACTCAATATCACTCACATCGAGGCATACATTTCCTCGCCTGACCTCTCATGACTGTGGGGATGTTGCAACAATCGTAAGTATGAAAAATGGCCATAAGTCATTTTTTTCAGTGCCATTGCAACTTTGAATGGTCACTCCACACAAGCAAAGTACTAACAAAGGAGGGGGGAAAAACTCCAGAGACGTTCCTGAGACAGGAAGTCTAGTCCTGCCAAGCATGTAATAAAGGTTAACGGAGAGGCAGTTTCTGTAAGCAACACCAGAATGTTTCCTTCCTGCCTTCCTTACAGGATTAGGCCAGTAATTTCTTCTAACAACCGGTTCTCTGAACTGCTTAGAATGTTAACAACCGGTTCTAGCGAATAGGTGCGAACTGGTAGAATCCCAGCCCTGCCTAAGACTATTGATCCCCAGTTTGGGGAAGAGAGTAAAAATTGACAGCTCTGCTAGACTTGGGATGCACTAGATGCCTGGTGAGCCCAGCCTTAGTGGGGAAACTGGGGGTTCACCTGAAGAGACTAAAAAACGCGATGGCCTTTTGCCAGCTGGATGGATCTATTGCAGGGGGAGCCAGCCACCTTTGCCACTAAACCCTTGGAATTGACCAGGGGAGACCACAATGAGACTTTAGTATTCATTGTGGCACCTGGGAAGGAGTGGCCCATGGTTGTGAGTCTTGCGTGACTGAAGCGCTGGAATCCATGAGTAGACTGGAAAGAGTGGACCCTAAGGTTCCCTTGGGGGGTGATGGCGCCGGATAAAAGTGACAAAGAGCAGGGAGACAGACCTAGAGGGGAAACTGCAGCCGCTATGAAAACCGAGCCACCACAAGGCATTCCCCCCAAAATACAGGGACCTAGCTGAGGTTTTCAGCAAAGACAGTTCAGATGAGCTGCCCTACCTACAAGCCCATAGACTATGCTATAGAAATCCTCCCTGGGGCTAAGCTACCAAAGTCTAAGATATATTCCATGACCACCCAGGGAACTAGAAGAGTTACTCTCCTTTATAGATAAAAATCTAGCCCAAGGGTTCATTCAACCAACCAGATCCAAAGTGGCAGCCCCAATTCTTTTCCGAGAAAAGAAGCATGGGTTTCTTCACTTATGCATGGATTATAAGCAGGAGTGAGCTGCTGGGGGTTGGCAGCAGGGGTAGGTTTCTACCAGTTCTGTCCACCTCTGTAGAACCGGTAGCTCTGAAGAGCAGCAGACATAGAACCGGTTCTATGTCTGCTGATGTTTTTGCCCACATGCCCATCCGGGTTTTTACCTGACCTTTATTTCCTGATTTTTTTCAACTTCAGCTGCCATGCGAGACACAGCTGCAGTTAAAAAAGCAGGAAAAAAGGGCTTTTCCAAAGGCTGCTTCTCTGCATGCAGCGTGCGATGATGATTTACAGGCGCGCGCCAGCAGCGTGCAGGGAAGTACATCGTAAATCACCGAACCTCGTAAATCAACCTAACTGGTAGTTAACTCTGTCGGATCCCACTCCTGGTTGGCAGGGGTTCGGGAGACCCCCTAGCTAAGATTCTTGCAGTTCAGAGAGGCTCCAAATCCCACTCCTGACTGGCCTCACCCACCCCACCCCGCCCCTCCCAGGAGTCCCCACGCAGCCCATTTTGGATGCAAGTAAGTGCAGGGCACACACAGAGGCTTGGAGAGGATGAAAACAAGCCCCCTGGAAGTTCAGGAAGGTTGGAAATGGGCCTGTTTCAGGCTTCCAGAGAGCCTCCAGAGCCTAGAGTGGCTGTTTTTGTCCTCTCAGAGGCTCCTCCGGAGCCCAAGGAAGGCAAAAATACCCCCATATGGTGCAGGAAGCTGACTAGGCCACCATGGCCATGCACACCCAGCAACTGGGCAGAGAACCCTTTGCTAAAATGTTTGAAGCCCACCCCTGATTATAGGGGTCTAAATGCTGTGTGCATGGAAAATGGGTACCCACCTCCCCTTCATGAAGGATATGCTAGCCCACCTGTCAAAAGGGAAGATTTTTTCCAAGTTAGACTTGCATGAAGCTTATTACTATGTTCGAATGAAGGAAGGAGATGATTGGGAAACAGCATTCAATTGCCCACTGGGGTGCTTCCAATTTAATGTGCTGCCTTTTGGGCTACAAGGGGCCCCAGCTGTCTTCATGCAGTTAATCAATGAAGTGCTGCATGAGCACCTCTATAAGGGGATTTTGGTTTATCTTGATGACATATTGATCTACACTGAAACAAAAGCGGAGCACATAAAATTAATCCAAGTGGTCCTAAACGAATTCTGTGCAGCAAAACTCTATGCTAAACTGTCAAAGTTTCATGAAGGAAAAAATAGAGCATCAGCGCTATCGCATCTCCCACAAAGGGGTGGAAATGGACCCAGAAAAAGTGCAAGTTATACAGAGTGTGACAGCTACAGCTACAGTTTTCTAGGTTCCGCCAATTTCGACAGACAGCTCAAGCTCATGTAATCTTGTCACGACTCAAAAATGGCTGGCCACTTCAGATTTGTGAAACTGCTACACCTGATAAAGAGGCAGTTTTGGTAGCTGCCTCTCAAGAAAGACATTGAGAGCTATGTGGCAAGCTGTCCTGTCTGACCAGCAGCAAAAAAGGCGGCAGGGAAAATCACCTGGCCTTTTGCAGGTGGCTGCTGAACCCTCAGCACCCTGGGGAGATATCTCCATGGATTACCCAAGAATTACCCAAGAGCTCAGGGAACACTGTCATTTGGGTGGTTACAGACCTGTTCTCCAAACAGGTCCATTTCATCCATGCCAGAAAATCCCCATGGCTAAGGCCCTAGCAAATTACACCACATATTTCATCTACACAGGGCCTCTCAAAGAATCATCTCTGACAGGGGGGGTCCAATTAACTTCAAAGTTCTGGGGATCATTCCTAGCCCTCCTCAGAACCAATCAGGACCTGAGTTCAAGTCACCCTCCTCAAACTAATGGTGTGGAGGGAACATAGGAACTTGGTTCTAGAACAATACCTCAGATGAATCATCAATTATCAATAGGATGATTGGATTGCCTACTGCCCTTTGCAAAGATGGCCTACAACAATGCAGTCCAATCCAGCACAGGATTCACCCCCTTCAGAATAGCCACTGGCCTAAACTTCAACCCCATGCTAGAGCTACCAGCAGAAGAATCCACAATACCCTCCCTTAAGGAGTGGATACAACAGTTGCAAAACACCTGATCAGTTGTGAGAAAATGGTTAGAAGAGGCACCAGCATCTTAAAAAGTACAGGCAGATAAAGAAAGAACAGAACCCAAACCATATAAGGTAGGGGACAGCATGTATTTATCTACTAAGTTCCTGCAATCCTTACAACCCCGTAAAAAGCTGGGACCAAAATTTATACGACCTTCCCTATCTGGTGAATCATAAACCCAGCCACAGCAAAACTCCAACTGCCAAAAACCCTAAGATAAGTGCACCCAGTATTCCTCTGTAGCCTCTTAAAACCAGAAATAACCTCACTCCTCAGACCTAAGGCAGCCACACCAACACAACCCATTATGGTGGAGGGCAAACAACACTTTGAAATCAAAGAAATACGTGATTCTAGTAAACATCCTGGAGCGATTCAATACCTGGCTGCTTGGAAACACCTCCCACTCTCTAAAAATTAATGGATCCACAAAAACATATGTGAGCTCCTAAACTATTGAAATGTTTATCTCTACCCAGATAGACCTCACCTGTTGTTAGTTGCAAAGTCGTGTCTGACATATTTTGACTCCATGGACAATGTTCCTCCAGGATTTTCTGTCCTCTACCATCCCCCGCAGTCCATTTAAGCTCATGCCTATTGTTTAAATGACTCCATCCAGTCCCCTCACTCTCTTCCATCCCTTCTTCTTTTACCCCCTTTCCCCTCACTAATTATCTCAATTTGTATCTCTTTCCAGGTGGGACTTGCTTTTTCCTAGGGGTGCAGCATGTCAGGTTCCATAGAAACCTATTGGGACACTGCCATTCTGGTGGGGAGGGGGCTCTGGGTACTCTTTTACAACCCGTTTCTGTTTCTGGCTATCCTGTCACTTTGACGTACCTGCTTGGGAAAGGGAGGAGGAAAGGAATTGCTTGGGGCCATCTGTTTTGTCTCAGCTTCAAAGAAACGGGCAAAGCAGCACCTGAGAGTATTTTTTTTTAATCATCTTTCTCATCTCGAGTTCTCATAACAATTTCACACCAACTCCTGCCTTGCTTTCCTTGCTATCAATAAAAATTTCCTTTTGAAATAATGCCTGTTTCAGGAATTCTGCTTTCTTGAGGGGAGAGGAGAGGCAAGTCCTTACAGAAGGTCCCTCAGTTGCTCAGCTGCACATGTAGTCCTTGACCATTCCTTTAGTGACTGTTAAAACTGACAATGGCATGGAAAAAATGTGATTTATGACCATTGGGGTGGGTGGGGGGGAATATAGCTGAAGGCATCCAGGAAGGGAATTTAGCATGTCTGGGAATTAGACTTAAATTTAGATTTAGAATAACTTTATTGTCACTTTGAATGTACACTAATCGGCATACATTAAAAAGCAATTTAATTTCATACAACTCTCAAAGGGTCTCCACCTCCAAAACACACTATATAAACATGGCAAAATAAACAAACAAATAAATAAATACAAAATTATGCATATACCCACATATAACATATGGCATAGAGAAACAACACAGTCTAGTTCGGATTTATACATGTAGGTACATGACGAGAAAAACAAATATTGCAAGTTTACCAGACGGATGGCATAGGGAACAAAACTGTATAGCAAGTGTCCAAATGAAATCAGAGACACTGACACAAGCTTGTAGTTTTATATAAATACATTTATTTAACATTTATAATTACAGCAGACAATATAGTCAGGAACATCATGAGGTAATTTTAGACAATATAGAGAAAGCACACCGAAGAAAAAGGCGGGGGAAAAGGGAAATGCAACCAATCACAACATAGATTGCCTCATGCAGGAGCCGGCATTCTCCAATCAACCAACTAAGTTTGTTCTCACCTATTGTACAATTTTACTGTTCCAGCTACTAAATTAATATCCTAATGTAGCAGTTCCGCTTGATTTCTTCCTTCTGTTCTTTGCAAGGTCCATGTGCAATTTGACATCCATTGATAACCACCCCAATTCTGTGTACACATGCAAGTCATAGCTGCCTTGGAGAATCCATCAGAAATCTCTGCAGGAATAGTATAGAATAGAATAGAATAGAATAGAATAGAATAGAATAGAACAGAACAGAACAGAATAAGAGAATGGGAATGGAATGGGAATAGGAATAGGAATAGGAATAGGAACAGAACAGAACAGAACAGAACAGAACAGAATAATGGAGTAAAAAGGGACCTTGGAGGTCTTCTAATCCAACCCCCTGCAGAAAATCCTACAATACTTCAGACAAATGGTCATCTAATCCCTTCTTAAAAATTTCCAGTGTTGGAGCATTCACAACTCCTGGAGGCAAGTTGTTCCACGGATTAATTGTTCCAACTGTCAGAAAATTTCTCCCTAGTTCTAGGTTGCTTCTCTCCCTGATTAGTTTCCATCCATTGCTTCTTGTCCTGCCCTCAGGGGCTTTGGAGAATAGCTTGACTCCCTCTTCTTTGGGGCAACCCTTGATAACTTGGAAGACTGCTATCATGTCTCCCAGGGGTGGGATTCAAATTTTTAACAACCAGTTCTGTGGGCGTGGCTTAGGTGATGGGCGTGGCTTGGTGGTCATGTTATTGGCTGGGCGTGGCCAACTCAATATCACTCACATCGAGGCAGGCATCTCCTTGCCTGGCCTCTTGTGATGCTGCAACAGTCGTAAGTGTGAAAAATGGTCATAAGTCACTTTTTTCAGTGCCATTGTAACTTTGAATGGTCACTCCACACAAGCAAAGTACCAGCAAAGGAGGGGAAAAAAAAACTCCAGAGACGTTCCTGAGGCAGGAAGTCTAGTCCTGCCAAGAATGTAATAAGGGTTAATGGAGAGGCAGTTTCTGTAAGCAACACCAGAATGTTTCCTTCCTGCCTTCCTTACAGGATTAGGCCAGTAATTTCTAACAAACCGGTTCTCCGAACTGCTTAGAATATTAACAACCGGTTCTAGTGAATAAGTGCCAACTGGTAGAATTCCATCCCTGATGTCTCCTCTAGTCCTTCTTTTCATTAGACTAGACATACCCAGTTCCTGCAACCATTCTTCAAATATTTTAGCCTCCAGTCCCCTAATCATCTTTGTTGCTCTTCTCTTCACTCTTTCTAGAGTCTCAGCATCCTTTCTACATCATGGGTATGGACTGCCAGTTTTTAACCATCGCAGCCGCAGCGGAGGGTGTTGCAATGACCGCGGGCGATGGGCAGCGCCGAGGCAGCCGCGGGTGGTGGTGGCGTTGCTGCCGCCGTGGCTATCATGGGTGCCCCGCAGTGGGTCACCCTGTGGCTGATAGTTCTGCTGCAGCCTCGTGCTTTGCTTCCAACTGTCCTGCTTCCATCTGCTGCTCCAAGGACTTGGACAATCTTGTTCTGGTCTCCGCGGCTGTTGTAGGTGGTGGCTGCCTTGTCGTGGAGGGTGTCGGCCCCTCTGGCATGGCGGCCCCACCGGCAGCCGTGGAGACAGCATCTGTGTTGACTGGGAGACCTTTGCGGCCTCGGAGGCGACGTGGACAGAGGAGCGGACGACGGCATCAAGGGTGCCAATGGCAGTGACAACAGCGGTGCTGGCCTGCCCAAATGATGCCAGTGGTCTTGACGAAGATGGCCCAAGGGATGGAGACGGCAGCCCCAATGACGTCGCCGACGGTGGCTGTGCGACCCCGACGACAGCAGAGTCAGTGGGGGTCTGGTCCAGGGTTGGCTCGTGGCATGAAGATGATGGTCCTTGATCCAGCGGTGACGGTGGCTAAAAGACCAATTAGCTATTCTTTGGCGGATTTATGGGGTCTGGGGAGGGTCCCCCACTCCCTGAAGTGCTCCTCCGGTCTATCAACAGCCTACGTCAAGGACAGTTCCTGGGATCCGGAGAGGTGGCATGGCCATCAGAAAAGGAGTTGTATGGGGGTTTTAAAACTTTTTAAATTTTTATTTAGAGTTTTGTCGGGGCGACTAAGAGAGGGTTGGGGGATGGGGAGTTATTGGGGTTAGGAGGATACCCGGACCGGGTTTGGGGGATAACCCGGGGGGGTGCCGGGTTGGAGTCAGCCAGGCTGGAGTGCACGTCTGGGAGGGCCCAGAGGGTCGTGAGTTGTGGGGGCGACCAGAATTTGGACAGTAGGGGGTGGGTTCCATCGGCACCATAAGTGGGAGGGGCAGATATGATGGGGGTAGAGGGCCATATCAGGTTAGGGGATCGCGTACCCACTGTCTCCAAGCGGTAGCACACTCCGACCCTCCCGACCCGTCTGGCAGGCCTGGTTGTGCAGAGTCTCAGGCCCTGACTACCCAGTTGATGTTGTGCAATGCCAGGTCCGTTGTTAACAAGGCCCCCCTGATTTACGACCTTATTCAGGAGAAGGGCGTGAACCTGGCTGGCGTCACCGAAACCTGGTTGGGCCCAGAGGGTGGTGTTCCTCTGGTGGAGATGTGCCCACCAAGTTTCCAAGCATTCCATCGACCAAGGTCTCAGGGAAGGGGTGGTGGGGTGGTGGTGATTATTAGAGAAGTTCTTTATCCTAGGGAGGTCACTGTTCTTCAGATGGCTGGTTGTGAGTCTCTCTTTGTGAAGTGGGGGCAGGGGGTTCAGATGGGCCCTTTGATAACGTACCTGGCTCCCTGCCACGTGTCATCGGCCCTGCTCGGGCTCCTCGAGGTGATAGCTGGGCTGGCGGTTGAGACTCCTAGGCTTTTAGTCATGGGTGATTTCAACCTGCCTTCGCTCGGGGAAATCTCTGGGGTGGCTCCGGAGTTCCTGGCTTCCATGATGGCTATGGATCTGACCCAATTAGTTCTGGCCCCACTCACATGTGGGGACACACACTGGACCTGATTTTTGCCTCTGGTCAGTGGTTGAATGATTGTTCTGGGGATCTAGTTATAAAACCCTTGTCATGGTCCGATCATTCTCTTCTTAGACTTGACTTCTGTGCCGCCACCCCCTATCGCAGGGAGGCGGAACCGAGGAGATGGTTTCACCCCAGGCGCCTGATGGATCCTGAAGGGTTCCAGATGGAGCTTGGGCCATTCCCTGAAACTCTGGCTCATAACTCGGCCACAGACTTGGTGGCCACCTGGGATAGGTTGGCTGCTGAGGCTCTGGATCGAGTTGTGCCTTTGCGACCTCGGCACAGATCTTATTTGGCTCTGTGGTTCACGGAAGAGCTAAGGGGGATGAAGTGCCGGAAAAAATGTCTGGAGGGCATCTGGAGGACCAGTCGTGCCAAGTCTGACCGGACATAGGTGAGGTCCTATATTAGGACCTACCTAGTGGTGATAGAGGTGGCGAAACATTCACATTTCCCTGCCCTTATTGCATCGGCAGAAAATTGGCCTGCCACTCTGTTTAGAGTAACCCGCTCTCTGCTTGAGCTGAGACCGCAGAAGGACCTCTTGCAGGGTAGGGCAGAAAAGTTTTCCCAATTTCTGCACTATAAAATCACTCAGATTCGGGATGGGCTGGACTCCAGTTGGGTGGTCCCGGGGGAGATGTTCGGGGCAAGTCTTGAGACGGTTATTTGGGAGGAGTTCGATCCTGTGACCGCTGAGGGTGTGGACAGATTACTGGGGAGGCTGAATGCCACCACATGTTTACTGGACTCATGCCCTTCCTGGTTGGTTTCTACCTCCAGGGAGGTGACACGAGCCTGGCTCCAGGGGATTGTCAACGCTTCGTTGACAGAGGGGGCTCTTCCTACCGCCCTGAAAATGGCGGTGGTGTGACCCCTTCTCAAGAAGCCTTCCCTGGATCTGGCTCTTTTAAATAACTATCATCCTGTCTCCAACCTTCCCTTTCTGGCGAAGGTTGTTGAGAGTGTGGTGGCGCATCAGCTCCCTCAGTACCTGGAGAAAGCATTCTACTTAGATCCATTCCAGTCGGGCTTCAGGCCCGGGTACAGTACCGAAACAGCATTGGTCGCGTTGGTCGATGATCTCTGGAGGGCCCATGACAGAGGTTATTCCTCTGTTCTGGTCCTATTAGATCAATCAGCGGCTTTTGATACTATCGACCATAGTATCCTATTGCGGCGGTTGGAGGGGTTGGGAATTGGGGGCACTGTTTTGTAGTGGTTCTCCTCCTTCCTCTTGGATCGCTCGCAATTTGTGTTGATGGGGGGGAGAGGTCCACCCCTAGGCCCCTCATTTGTGGGGTGCCTCAGGGGTCAGTCCTCTCCTCTCTTCTGTTCAACATTTATGTGAAGCCGCTAGGAGAGATCATCTGTGGTTTTGGGGTGAAATGGAATCTCTATGCTGATGACACTCAGCTTTACATCTTCACCCCAAACCACCCCAACGATGCTGTGGAGGTCATGGCTCATTGCCTGGAGGCTGTGCGGAACTGGATGGGCGGGAACAGGCTTCGACTCAACCCTTCCAAAACTGAGTGGTTGTGGTTTCCGGCGGCCCAATATAGTCAGCTGACTCCGTCGCTGGCTATTGGGGATGAGATCTTGACCCCCACAGAAAGGGCTCGCAATCTTGGTGTCCTCCTGGATTTATGGCTGTCTTTGGAAGATCACATCACGGCAGTCTCCAGGGTGGCTTTTTATCAGGTTCGCCTGATATGCCAGATGCGGCCCTTTCTTGATCGGGATGCCTTACGCACAGTTACCCATGCCCTGGTCACCTCCCGCCTGGACTACTGTAATGCCCTCTACATGGGGCTCCCTGCGGGGAGCACCCGGAGGCTCCAACTGGTACAAAATGTGGCCGCGCGGGTGGTTATGGGGGCGTCGAGATACTCCCATGTGACGCCTCTCCTGCGCGAGCTGCATTGGTTGCCGGTAGCCTTCCAGGTTCGCTTTAAAGTATTGGTTTTGGCCTTTAAAGCGCTCCATGGCATCGGACCAGGATACTTACAAGACCGCATTCTGCCAGTAGTCTCCCACCGACCGGTGCACTCCCACAGAGAGGGTCTCCTTCGGGTCCCGACGGCATCTATGTGCCGCCTGGTGACCCCGAGGAATAGGGCCTTCTCTGTGGGGGCACCCGCCCTTTTGAACAGACTGCCCCCAGGGCTACGAACAACCATTGACCTGAGGGCGTTCAGACGTGACCTGAAAACCTGGCTCTTTGAGCAGGCCGGCCTGAGGTGACTTCAAATGGGATTTTAAATAAGGGGTTTTAGATTTGATTGGTTGGGGTATGAAAGTTTTAGCTTATTTTAATCGGGGGTTTTAAATTTTTAATTGGCAGCCCATAATTTAATTCTTTTTAATTGTATTTATATTTGTAATTTATATATATTTTAGTTGGCTGTTCACCGCTCTGAGTCCTTCGGGAGAAGGGCGGTATATAAAATTATTTAATTAATAAATAAATAAATGGCAACCAAAACTGTTTTGAAGTGCCGTCCTTCAGAGGCATCTGACCAGGATATCACGGATCTCCACCTTCACTTTGACAAGGTTGGAGAAGGCTGGGCAAGAATGAAAGAAGCTTGAAGTTCACATGCTGACTTGTAGAAACGAACTGAAATAATAAATTGAAGGTACAGAAATAAATAGAAGTTGTCCTTCATTTATTAGTGACTGTTCTGTGCTTAGTCACTGTTCAAAGTTGCAACGGCACTGGACAAAGGGACTTATGACCTTTTCCACACTTACAACCATTGCAGCATCTCTATGATCATGTGACCACAATCCAGGCGCTTGACCATTGGCTTTTATTTAGGATGGTTGCAGCGTCCCAGGGTCACATGATCAGCTTTTGCAATCCACAGGGAAACCACACTCACTTAACAACCGTCTTGCTTAGCAACAGTAATTTTTGGGCTCAGTTATGAGGACTGCTTGTATTTCTTGAAACATTCGCTGATACTGGAGCTAAGGAGTGCAACAAAAAAAGTTTGAGATGGCTTGTTTTATGATCACCTTAAGTTTTCTGTCAACAATGCATCAAACTGAATGATAGACGTTCTGAATGGATTTGCAAGAATTCAAAGCTGGCTCTGAAGGATTTAGAGCACGAGGATTTCACACTGTTCCAGCTGTAGCTCCCCAGACCAATTTAGGCTGATATTGAGAGTTGGCCACAACTGCCCATATCGCCGTTTGCCACGCACAAACACCACGAAGGGATTGATGGGTAAGCGGACCTTGCGGATAGCTGCAGATGTGCTGACGTTGTGCAGAAGTCCTGCACGCTGATTGGTTGATCTGACTTCCTGTTCCTGACTTCCTGCTTTCCTGTTTGATCACCCCCCTAACCGGAGCAAACATTCAGAGACATATAAGTGCAACAGCTATTTATTTATTTATTTATTTATTTTTATTTATTTATTTAATTAGTTTTCTATACTGCCCCTCTCCCTGCCGGGACTCGTGGCAGTGTACAGCCAAAGTTAAAAAGAAAAAATGTGCAACCATGTCTGAACAATAGAGACATGTGTCTCCTGATATATATAGTGTTGAAGAAATCTGTTCAACCATTTAATCTGCTGTTTTGTTTGTTTGTTTATAAAATTTATTGACTGCCCACCCACACCATAAGGTAATGGGGGTAACAATTCTATTTTGCTGTCTAGATTTCTAAGAGCTTGGAAGAAGTACAGGCAGACCTCGAGTTACGACTCTAATGGTGTTTGCCCAGCATAATCATAACTTGTGGTAGTTGTAAAGTGGATCGCTCATGTGACTGCCCTGGCTTTTATGACCTTTTTTCATCCTGATTGTTAAGCAAGTCACCATGGTCGTTGAAATGATCCATAGCTGTTAAGTGAATACTGCAGTTATTAAAACAAACAGATGCTTTGCTATGGGTGTGTTTTTGCTGAAAACAAATGACACTTTTCAGAAAAATCATCGTAAAATGTGATCATGTGATTGAGGGAGATGCAAACAGCTTTAACTGCAGCCTGACTGTTATGTGCCTGAAGCAAAATCATTATCGGGGGAGGTCCCAACCAGTGGTGGGTTTCAAATTTTTTTACTTACCAATTCTGTTGGTGTGGCAGGGGAAGGATACTGCAAAATCCCCCTTCCCTCCCCACCCCACTAACCTGCTTTCCAGCTCCGTTCTCCTCTGCAGGGCAACAAAAGAAGACCCAGCCAATCAGCTGGGACTCGATGGGAGGCAGAGAGTAGATGGGGGCAGAGCCAGTCAGAAGTGGTATTTGCTGGTTCTCCCAACTACTCAAAATTTCTGCTACTGGTTCTCCAGAACTGTCAGAACTTGCTGAATACCCACCTCTGGTCCCAGCCATCAGAACTTCAAATCTGGGTCATAAATACCCCTCCCCCCCAGTAGGTCCATCAGAACTTTCAATGTCACTAAGCGACTAGTCATATGTTGAAGATTACCTGTATAGTCTTGGGAAGAAATACTTTGAGAGGGACACTACCATAATTGAGGGACGTGGTGGCTCAGTGGCTAAGACACTGAGCTTGTCGATCAAAGATCGGCAATTCAGCAGTTTGAATCCCTAGCACCGCATAACAGAGTGAGCTCCCGTTACTTGTCCCAGCTTCTGCTAACCTAGCAGTTCAAAAGCATGTAAAAATGCAAGTAGAAAAATAGGGACCACCTTTAATGGGAAGGTAACAGCATTCCATGTGCCTTCGGCATTTAATCATGCTTGCCATATGACCACAGAGATGTCTTTGGACAGTGCTGGCTCTTCAGTTTTGTAACCAAGGTGAGCACTGCCCCCTAGAGTCAGAAACGACTAGCACATATGTGCAAGGGCAACTTTTACCTTTTACCTATATCAAAATTCTCAGGCTAGAGAATTAGTTGCTTGTAGCCAGGGAGAAAAGTTGCTGCATTGTTATCTATAGATATTCCAAACTCTGTAGGAGCTGTGTGAGTTTATAGCAACAAAAAGTTAGTTGGCACTTTTTCTGACTAACATGTTTTATTAAAAGGCAGACACTTTCAGAACGTGCAGCAAACGTTTGTAGATTGGAACAAATTTTGTTACTCAATAAAAGTGTTTCCAGACTCCTTCTAATTACGTTCCTAGAAGCATTTTTTTCAGTGATATTCATAAACATGAAACCATTTTCCTTCTGATAAATTTGATTTTAGTAAAACTAAGGTGGCCATTGTTTATTTCGTTACTATTTCTGTAATTACAGCCTGGAGTGCTACAGCATACAATTTCATCTGGAAAAACTGACCTCCTATTATCCAGTTCTAATCCCCTCTTAGCCATGAAAACTAGCTGGGTAACTTAAGGTCAACAGTGAGGTAGTGAATTCTAGTTCCATTTTAGGCATGAAAGGTGGTTAAAATGGACCAGTGACTCTCAGTCCAACTCCCTTCACAGGGTTGTTAATATGAGGAAAATAGGAGAAGGAAAGAGTATTAACTATGCAGGTAATCCTTGACTTACGACTGCAATTAAAGCCAAAATTTATGTTGCCAAATGAAAGAGCTGTTCAGTGAGTTTTGCCTCATTTTACAACCTTTCTTGCCACAGTTGTTAAGTGTAACACTGTTGTTAAGTAAATCTAAATGAACTGTTATAAGTTGAGGATTACCTGCAATTGCCACCTTGAGTTATTTATAAATATAATCAAAGCAGAATATAAATAAATACTAAAAAAAAATCCATAGAAGCCATATATTTAATGCTAACACATTCCAGCCTGTGGTTTAACATTATGCCGCATTAAAACAATGATTTGTTCTTCACCTCCCCCTTTAAAAACATGAAAAATATGTTGCATTTTCAAATATTCACTCTGCTGGGAGATTGACACAGCTAACCCTGTTATAAAAGAAATGAAGACTACTGTGGTTTGTTAATGACTTTAGCTGTGGTGTGCCTGCACAATTAACCTATTTCTAAGATACTATGA
The DNA here is from genome assembly GCA_023653725.1 of Bungarus multicinctus. Classification (NCBI taxonomy): domain Eukaryota; kingdom Metazoa; phylum Chordata; class Lepidosauria; order Squamata; family Elapidae; genus Bungarus; species Bungarus multicinctus. The sequence continues at coordinate 8,372,901 of CM042840.1, read as the reverse complement.
CAATCTGAGCTCCTTAGCAATATGATATTCCTTTTTTGTTCTATCTCCTTATTCAATGGAAAGAATTCTAAAGGTGTTATGAGAAAAACATTGCCTCAAAGCAGGGCTCATATTATCAGAAAAGAAATATGGGAAATTGATATTGTATAGGACCAATGATGCAGTGGTGGTATTCAGCCAGTTTGCACCAGATCAGGTGAACTTGTAGCAAGAATTTGGCATGGGTTGCCAAACCTGTAGTAAGTTCTGGCTGTCCATGCCCCCCACCCAGTTGCCTCCCATCTGATGCTCGCTCACCCCGCCCACCTGACTGACATTCGCCTAAGGTATTTCTTTTTTTTTTCCCTCCCAACAATCAGCTGTAGATAAAATCAGCTATGCTGGCATTCCCCTTGCTGAGGCCCAGGAAAGCAAAAAATGGAGGAAGGAACTCAGCCCCCCCACCGCCTCCATTTTTTGCCTTCCAGAGCCCCATAGGAGCAATCCCCCCCCCCCCCCCCAGAGGCTCTTCTGAGGCTAGGAAGCTCCCAAAATGGAGCTTGGAGAGGTGCTGCATGCCCCTCCCATGCTCTGTTCCTTTTCTTCCTGAGCCCCAGAGGAGCCTTAGGGGAGCAAAAATGCCCCCCCCCAGAGACTCCTCTGAGGCTAAGAAGCTCTCCAAAATGGTTGGGGGCTGCAAAAAAGCCACGCCCACTCAGTCACATAACCATGCCCACCAAGCCACGCCCACAGAACTGGTAGTAAAAGTTTTTGAATCCCACAAATGCGATGATGGTGATCCTATGGCAAGGATGCTGGAAATGGCACACAGAGCCATTTCTGCTGGCACACGAGCCATCGCCCAGAACAGATCCACTGCTCTTGTGCATACGCCCACTGCCAGGCACCTGATTGTGGGGTATCTGCCGTGCATTCATGGGAGGAGATGGGTATGCAGGAGATGAGTGCACATGTGAAGGGGGCAGGGCACGTGCGGGGAGGTCGCATGTGCATGCACAGAGGCATGTGGCATGGGGGAGTCAGACGTACATACCCGGAGAGCACGGGGATCGTGCATGCATTGCATTATGGGTGCACGCATGCATGCACATACGAACACATATGCAATGACTAAAAGGTTAGCCATTACTGGTATAGGGTAACTGTAGCAAGATCAATTATTATGGAGAATTTCAGTCCTTTTCCTTGAAGACGTTTTGCTTCTCTGAAACTTCTTCAGTTCTGACTGAATTGTGGAGGATGGAAGGACTTATATTGCTTGCACTCATCTGGTCATTTGCATTCTTACTGAGAGTCACTGAGGCCACTTGGATGAATATCTGTGCTCTCACGGCCACCTGAATAGTGCAAATGGGTGTGGAACTTTCTTGGAACCGCTGAAAGACTCTGTTCTATAATACATCTGTAGAACACAGGAGTATATAACACAATCCTTTCAGCCGTTCCAAAAATGTTCCATATTCATTTGCCCTATTCAGGTGGCCCTGAGGGCATAGATAAACCTCAACTGGTCTCAACGTCTCTCAGAGTGTTAATGAGCAGATGATGGCAATCCTTACATTCTCTACCATTCACTCAGACCTGAAGAAGCTCCTTGGATGAGAAGCGAAATGTCTTCAAGGAAAAACAAAGAAAGCCCAGCTGCCTTTTAAAAGAGCACCTTGATAGCAAGATTATTGCATGCAAAAAGTTGGAAAAGCAGTGAAATATCTACAGTAAACTATAAAATCAGTTCTGAACTTGCGGGAATGGAAAATTAACCAGGGATGGGAATCAATTTTTTTAACAACCGGTTCTGTGGTCGTGGCTTAGGTGGTGGTTGTGGCTTGGTCATGTGACTGGGTCGACATGGCTTGGTGGTCATGTTATTGGTTGGGCGTGACCAACTCAATATTACTCACATTGAGGCAGGCATTTCCTCACCTGGCCTCTCATGACTGTGGGGATGCTGCAACAGTCCTAAGGGTAAAAAATGGTCACTTTTTTCAGTGCCATTGTAACTTTGAGTGGTCACTCCACACAAGCAAAGTACCAGCAAAGGAGGGGAAAAAACTCCAGAGAAGTTCCTGAGACAGGAAGTCTAGTCCTGCCAAGAATGTAATAAGAATTAACGGAGAGGCAGTTTCTGTAAGCAACACCAGAATGTTTCCTTCCTGCCTTCCTTACAGGATTAGGCCAGTAATTTCTTCTAACAACCGGTTCTCCAAACTACTTAGAATGTTAACAACCGGTTCTAGCAAATAGGTGTGAACATGTAGAATCCCACCCCTGAAGTTAACCCTTTTGGTCAGAGAAAAAATGTCAAAGATCTTTTTGAAAGACTAAAAATTTTATATGAACTTTTGGTTGAAAGAAAGATCAAATTGATGATTTTGAGATTTGGGGACGCAAACGGCATGACAAGCAGAGGAAAAAGGTTAAGATGGTGATGATTATTAATTAGTGGCTTTTTTTTTCTTTTTTTAATTCCTTACTGTTTTTCTACTTTCTATGTTTTTGTTTATTCATTTTCAGTGAATTTTAAAATTCTACTAATTAATAAAAAACAGGACAGAGCTCAAATTAGCTAAAGAGTCATAGGTATCTAGAAGAGCAATCTCAGAACACAAATGGAGGACCTGGCCTGGGATAAAAGGCTTGGTCACAGGATTTTATAATCCTCAAAAACTAACCAGCTGAGCTTGCCTACTTCCTCTCTGTTTAAGACACAGATTTTCAGCTTGCTTACCCTTCATCTGTGGAGACAAAGCTTTTTCATGCCAAAATGTAACCAAAACATTGCAAAATATAGCAATACTTCATTCATTTATTTAATCCAGTATTTCTCAACCTTGGCCATTTTACAACATGTGGACTTCAACTTCCAGAATTCCACAGCCAATCTTGCTGGCTGAGGAATTCTGGGAGTTGAAATCCAAACATCTTAAATTTGCCAAGATTAAGAAATATTGAATAATCTCACCCTTGAAGATTTTTTTGATCAGCACATTGGTTCAAGGTGGTCAATGATAAAAATAAAAGGAAAATGATCCTTTATATTCTTTTCAGGGTTGTAATTATAGAAAAAGTCCATGGCTTTTCAGAAACTTTGAGGCAGTAAAATAAAGTTGGGTTTGGATGAATTAGATAAATGGATGTGATAGGCCAAATATATTAATACCAACATGTGTGTGTCCGTGTGTATGTGTGTGTGTGTGTGTGTGTTTGTGTGTAGATAATAGTCCAGCAATGATAACAGAAGTGTTCTACATGAGAGAGGATGGTATCAAGCCCAAACTCAAAAATGATAACTCACTTCCAAGCTGAGTTATTTTATTATTTCATGTCTATAGACAAAATCTTGCCAGACTAAAGCCCGCTATCTGCATTTACAACAGACTCTGTGAACTATACAGGAGGGTTTGTCTTCATCCTCTTTCTGTCACATATAATATTCGAGTCGAGTTTTCTCTTACTCCTCTGAAATTCACTCCTTCACTCCTGGGAATTGACCTCCTCATTGCATTCTTTCACAAATGGTGTCATTCTATAAATGCAGAACTTTTTTCTAAATGCTGAACATTTGTAGTTCCAAACACAACCTTTTCCCCAATGGAAAACATGTCTGATGACATTCAAACTATGAATCAAGGCTTTGTTCCAATTAGCTTGGTTTAATGTAGAGAAGCCCAGCAAATGTTTAGCCTTGTGGTTGATGGCATGGCTTGCGATTGATGGCATGAAGGACCAGGGGAGACATGATAGCGGTCTTCCAATATTTGAGGGGCTGCCACAGAGAGGAAGGGGTCAAGCTATTTTCCAAAGCACCTGAAGGCCAGACAGGGAATAATGGATGGAAACTGAACAAGGAGAGATTCAACCTGGAAATAAGGAGAAACTGTCTGACAGTGAGAACAATCAACCAATGGAACAGAAGTTGCCCTCGGAAGTTGTGGGAGCGCCATTACTTGAGACTTTCAAGAAGAGATTGGACTGCCATTTGTCAGAAATTGTATAGGGTCTCCCGCTTGGATGGGAGGTTGGACTAGATGACCTATAAGGTCCCTTCTAACTCTGATTATCTGTTATAGCCATTCTGCATATAAAGTACAAATAATCTTGACTCTGTTATAATTTTGCATTGTGCTTGGACATCAGCGGCTCTTCGGCTGGAATGAGAATGATTGCCTAAAGAATATTCTTTATATCTTAAATTCATCAAGGTGAATGACTCCTTGCTGCACAAGGTTGCGAGCATTTCAATTGTGTTGAAGTCAATGGGATTTACGGTACTTGTAAAAAACGTGCAGGATTAAAACCAAGGTCTTGGTTATGAACCTGGTCTATAGCTCAGGCCTGGCTTCCTTAGGAAAGCAAAGCCTGTTAAGCAAAGCTGCATGTGGATTAGATCCATACATACAATCTATTTAAAGATGCTGTCATTCCAAACAGCCAGAACTATATTTCATATTTAAAGCATGATTATCATTTGCTTTTGAAAACACTCAAGTAGAAAATAGCTAGTAAAACAGAAGGGTGTTCTGATTGATTTCCCTTTTTGCATTAGTGATTTAAGGCACATTCAGACAGGAGGTTTAAGATGCTTTCCTCTTGTCTTTAAGCAGCATAGCATATGTTCGCATAAATTTGCTCTGTCCCAATAGCCGATCCCCACTGTGCCTTGTTAATGAGGCTGGCCAGTACGCGGTGCTTACCTGACAATTTAATGCAAGCTAAATTAAACTGCAGAGTTGGGTGGCCATGTTCCACCTCCAAACCAGTATTCCCACTTCGACTTACTGGGCAGGCAAAGCAAGTATCAATTACTTACCTTAATGTAATCCTGGATCTGAGTTTCCATCAGAAACAATGCAATGGTGTGCTTCCTTTTTTAAAAGCATTATTAACATAAATGATTGCAGATTTGTGTTCAGTAAGCTTGTTAATTAACCTTGGAATTTATGTTGACCCCATCAAACTCCTCTTGCCTTTGAAAATGCATTTGGGGGACAATGAAATAGGCTGCCTCAAAAAAAAAAAAAAAAAACAGTGTTTTTATAGGCTCGGCTACCAAAATTAATTATTCTGCTGTGGGTGACTTGGAAATAGTCACGCAGGCTGGGAATTAAATCTGCCTGACTCGATTGTTAGAACTGTATTTCTCCAGAAAAAAAAAAATGTAGCTCTTGTATCTTGACGGATTTCATTTGATACAAGCCTTCAGCCAGCACATGAATATGTTCCAAATGTGATCGGCTTTGCCTGCAACTCTCTGGGAAAACGTTTCTGTATGTTATCACATAACGCGGGCTATTTAGAGGATATGAGGTGCTGTGAAATTCTGGACACACCGTTGCCAACATGCTGTTTTCTTGGGAGGAAGTCAGAAAAGGCTTGATGAATCAGGATCAAAATATCTAAAGCCTATTATAGGGGTATACCCTCTTTGGTGGCCACGGGCCATCGTGAATTTTGGGTATAAGTCCAAGATTTGAGGCAAACATATCAACTGGTGAGTTACATCAGGATATGTCCTTTGCATGTGATTTTTTTTTTTTTAGGAAGAGATATTTTGGTTTTTATATTGTATTTATTTATTTTTGTTTAGGAAGCATCTGTTAAGATTTTTTTTTTAATGCTCCCTTACAGTAATGTTTCCCAAGTATCCTGCTGGAACATATTGAGAATTTGCTAACTGATTGTTTCTAACTGTGCCATGGAAATATGATAATATAATTAGAGGAACCTGAATAAAGTTTGACAGGAGAAGGCAAAGAGTAGATCAAAAACCAACCCCCCTGAGAAGATTGTGTTTAGTTTTGGCTCAAATTGTGATGGAACTGAAATGTTAGGGTTTCCTGCCTAAGCAGGGGTTAGACTTGAAGACCTCCAAGGTCCTTGCCAACTCTATTATCCTATCCTATCCCATCCCATCCCATCCCATCCCATCCCATTCTATTCTATTCACTGATTATCCTATCCTCTTTTTTTTCTTCTCTTCTTCTCATCTATTCTATTCCATTCTTCTTGATTCTATTCTATTACTATCCTATCCTATCCTCTTCTTCTCATTCTATTCTATTCTATTCTATTCTACTTTACTCTACTCTACTCTACTCTATTCTATTCTATTCTATTCCGTTCCATATTCTATTCTATTCCTATCCTATCCTCTTCTTTTCTTCTCTTCTTCTCATCCTATTCTATTCTATTCTATTCCATTCCATATTCTATTCTGTCCTATCCTATTCTTCATCCCAATATCTATTCTATTCTATTCTATTCTATTCTATTCTATTCTATTCTATTCTATTCTACTCTATCCTTTTCTTTTCTTTTTCTCATTCTATTCTATTCCATATTCTATTCTATCCTATCCTATTCTTCATTCCAATATTTATTCTATTCTATTCTATTCTTATCCTATCCTCTTCTTTTCTTTTCTTCTTCTCATCCTATTCTATTCTATTCTATTCTATTCTATTCTATTCTATTCTGTTCTTCTTTATTCTATTCTATTCTATTCCATTCCATTCCATTCCATATTCTATTCTAACCTATTCTATTCTTCATCCCAGTATTTATTCTATTCTGTTCTGTTCTGTTCTGTTCTATTCTATTCTATTCTATTCTATTCTATTCTATTCTATTCTATTCTATTCCTTCCAATGTTTATTCTATTCTATTCTATTCTTAACTTATCCTATCCTATCCCTTCTTTTCTTTTCTTCTTCTCATCCTATTCTATTCTTCTTTATTCTATTCTATTCTATTCTATTCTATTCTATTCTATTCTATTCTATTCTATTCTATTCTATTCTATTCTATTCTATTCTATTCTATTCCATTCCATTCCATTCCATATTCTATTCTATCCTATCCTATTCTTCATCCCAATATTTATTCTATTATGTTCTGTTCTATTTTTTTTTAAATTAGATAATGTTTCTCAAACTTGGCAACTTGGAACTGTGTGGACTTCAATTCCCAGAACTGAATTCTGGGAGTTGAAGTCCACACATCTTCAAACAGCTAAGGTTGAGAAACACTGTTTTAGATCATAGCTGAGTGGTGCAAAAATTCATACATTCCCACAACATTACTCCACTAATGTCAGCTCATCGAAATAGTCCAGACTAGGAAACCAAAACCAAGAATATTAGCATGGGTAGTCCTCAATTTGTGACCATAATTAAACCCACAATTTCACTCATAAATTGTAATGGTCATTAGAGGCCACTGCATGTTGGTTCCCAATGTTACAAGTTATCTATCTATCTATATCATCTATCATCCATCCATCCATCCATCATCCACATTTATCTATCATCCATCTATCATCCATCACCCATCCATATCTCTCAATCACTATCCTTATCCATCCATCCATCCATCCATCCATCCATCCATCCATCCATATCTATCTATCTATCTATCTATCTATCTATCTATCTATCTATCTATCTATCTATCTATCTATCATCCATCCATCCATCATCTATATCTATCTATCTATCTATCTATCTATCTATCTATCTATCTATCTATCTATCTATCTATCTATCATCTATTTATCTATCTCATCTATCATCAATCCATACACCATCCACATCTATATCTATCTATCTATCTATCTATCTATCTATCTATCTATCTATCTATCTATCTATCTATCTCATCTATCATCCATCCATACATCATCCACATCTATCTATATCTATCTATCTATCTATCTATCTATCTATCTATCTATCTATCTATCTATCTATCTATCTATCTATCTATCTATCTATCATCTATTTATCTATCTCATCTATTATCCATCCATACATCATCCACATCTATCTATCTATCTATCTATCTATCTATCTATCTATCTATCTATCTATCTATCTATCATCCATCCATCCATTATATCTATCTATCTATCTATCTATCTATCTATCTATCTATCTATCTATCTATCTATCTATCTATCTATCATCTATTTATCTATCTCATCTATCATCAATCCATACACCATCCACATCTATATCTATCTATCTATCTATCTATCTATCTATCTATCTATCTATCTATCTATCTATCTATCTATCTATCATCCATCTATTATCCATCATCCATCCATATCTATCCATATCTATCTATCTATCTATCTATCTATCTATCTATCTATCTATCTATCTATCTATCTATCTATCACCATCCTTATCCACCCACCCACCCAAATCCATCCATCCATCTATCTGTCCATCTGTCTGTATGTCTATCTATATCTGACACCAGATCATTCTGAAATATAGAATTTTAGAGTCCAGTTAGATGTCTGGAGAAAAAAAGATGGATTAAATTATTACATCAAAACAAGCAGAGAGAAAATAATCATTGCCATTTACAAAGTAGGTGAAAGTATCAGGAGCAAGAAAGGGACCATAAAAGTGAATCATTAGAAAGACATTTAGAGAATTGGAGAAGTATTGGATAGATAATGGCCAATAAGTAAAAGAAACAGAAAAAAATATGAACTACACCAAGAATTGACTATAGTTACAAACTGTCCCCATCAAAGACACAAAAGGATGCATTTTTGTACCTCGCAAATAAGCATTGCAAACAAAAGAAAATCAAGGATTGAACTTGTCTCAAACAGCCCCAAATGCCGACTTCATAAAGGAAAAATATTAAATCATGAATCATGTATTTAGCAGAGGCAGCAAAGCTACTCAGACAAACTATTCCGTGAGAGAATAGTCATTCTGATTCATTGTCATCTGTGCAAATATTAGAATCTATGAGTTTCCTGGATATAAGCACAACTTGGAAAAATAGTTAATCATGTTAATCTTTTATGAGATTTTCACATCTAGATTGCCATCTAGAACACCACACACCGGGTAGAAATATTTGAAAAGAAAAGTATAATTTCGGTAGATATGGCAATTGCCTGGGGGCAGGAGAGTTGAGGAAAAGGAGTAGAAAGAAAGTACAAAATGTAGCATTCTAATGACCAAAATGGATATATTATGAAGAAGAGCTTGGAAAATTATCCTAGCTATTGCCACATTAGGTGGTATAACAAGCGGATTAAAGAACTAAATATTTTAGGCTGTATCTGCTATGCACTTACAAAAACCACTTTGCTAAGCATGTTATACTTTACGATGTTACTTTTAGATAATTCCTAAGTTTCTGGCTGGAACTTGAATTTGCAACAAACAAAGGTGGGACTTGTTTTGTTTGTTCTTTGGGCTAGTTATTTCTTGATGAACACAATAAGAACATTATAAACATTAAAAGGCCTTTGGAATTGTGCAATTTTTAGAGTGGAAAGAACCACTGAGATCCTTTCTCTATTGGGTGCAAAAATCCAAATTAGAATATCCCAAGCAAATAGGAATCCTTATTTCAAGATTCCACTTGAACTGATCAATAGAAGAAGAACCCACTATATTTTCGTTTCCACTACTGGTAATCCTCAATTTACAATAGTTCATTTAGTGACCGTGCAAAGTTCGAACGTCATTGACAAAAGTGGCTTATGACAATTTTTCATTGTTGCAGCTTCTCCATGCTCAGGTGATCAAAATTCAGATTCTTGACAACTAACTCATACTTATGACGGTTGCAGTGTCCAGGGCAGGTCCTTCTGACAAGCAAGGACAATAGGAAAGACAGATTCACTTAAAAAACATGTTGCCAATCTCAGTAACTCACCCTGCAACTGTGGCAAAAAAGGAGCAAAACTCACTTAACAAATGTCTCACTTAGCAACATAAATGTTGGGCTCATTTGAGGTTGTAAATTGAGGAATACCTGTATTATACACTTCGTTATGAATAAATGGGTATAAAATTCAGTGGAAATATGCTCTGCAGTATTTGAAAATCCCTTTCTATGAATCCTGCATTGTCGGATGAAACTCCCTGAAGCCAATGGTGGAATTCAGCCGGTTTGCATCTATTCAGGACAACTGGTTGTTAACTTTCTGAGCAGTTTGGCAAACTGGTTGTTGAAAGAACTCATTAGGGCAGAGAACCAGTTGTTAAACTATTTGAATCCTGCCACTGTCTGAAGCCCCTGGCCCCAGTTGAGATACTCAAAGAGGATGATCAGATCTGGCCTCGCTTGTCTTTTCTAAGGATTAAGAATACCTCCTAATTCCCCTAATCTCTAGTTAGCAACTGTAAAGTTTAGCTTCGAGTTCTCAGATTAGCCCTGATGCCTTTCGTTGCTCTATCATAGATTGTCTGGATGGTTTTATTGTCTGTAGTCCAGAGAGGAACACAGTCTTTAACTCAAGGATGTTTTATTTTTCAAGAGACAACTCTTTGTTTTTCCTTGAAGACATTTTGCTTCTCATCCAAAAGGCTTCTTTAGTTTAGTCAGAAGCAAAGCTGGATTGTTATTAATATAGTTTATTGATGACAGACTAACAATTTGTAAGTAGATTTAGTTGCTTAACAGTTTAAAATTCTTTTGGCCTGTTTTGCAAGGGGTCAGAAACCAACATTGCTGTATTATATTAATTAGAATTCAACTAAGAAGGATATTTATGTTCATTTATGTTTTTTTAAGACATTTTTTTGTTAATGTCTTTTGTGTTATTGGGTTTTTTTAAAAATATTTTGGTGTTTTGTATTTTAATCTTTGAATAAATTAAAATTTTTCAAGGGAAAAAGAAGAAGCAAAATTGGATTTTCTTTCTTTCTTTCTTTTTTTCTTTCTTTCTTTCAAAGATGAGAAGCAAAATGTTTTCAAGGAAAAACAAAGGAAGCCCAGTTGCCCCTTTAAAAAACATTTTTGGGACAACCATGACTGAGAATCTCCCTAGACACACAGCCTTTAAGCTGGGACATCTGTCCAACCAAAGCAGAATACAATGAAATTATCATTTTCTTTCATTTGATGATTTCACGACTACCATTAAAGCTGCTTTAATATTTGTGGCTTCAAATTCAGCTCATGATCCATATCTGAGTTCATTGCATTCATTGCCCGGCTACATCTTACCTAAAATGGTGATTGAACTAGCGCAAAGATCTGAGGAGGTGGTGGTTGTCACCAGGTGAGGGATTACAGCCCAGACAGTTAATCTTTCTCAAATTCCCCTCTCTATTTTAAAAATAAGAGCATCTTGTTGGCGGGCCAGTTTTAATTCTTTTTCCGGTGATCAATCTCCCAGAAGCACGGCCTTTTCTATCCATCCATCTTTCTGTAATAATCGTTGGACTTCATCAATAAAAGCCCTTGTCATTCTTTTCAAAGCAATCATTAATCCAAGGAATAATTGATAGGGAGGCTGCAGCAAATTTAGCCTGGTAGTTATTAAAGTATTTCTTTACCTCATAGCCAAATAATGCACCGGTGGTTACACAAACAGGTTGGCGGGAGAAAAGAATGTGGAATCTCCCCCCACCCCCCGCTTTTGTTTTTAATGCCACGAAGTGAACAAATGACCAATTTACGAGTTGAATTGTGTTACGACCTAGTTTGGTTTGTATACGTTGGCTAAAAATGCAAGATTTCCACAAAGGGAAGCATTTGCTAAGAGGTGCCAAAAAAGAAAAAGAAAAAAAATCAAGACCACTACGACATATAGTCCTCTACTTACGTTCTGACCCAGGCTTCATCAATCGTAATTAAACACAAACTTGTTTCAAAAGCAAAACCTATTTTAATGCAATGCTGGGAATTATTTTAATTCACAGCCAAAACTAATTTAAACAGATAAGCACATGCCTGTCAGTGCTGTGGAATGCTACCAAAAACAGAAGTATCCAAATTAATTATAACAGTACCAGGAAAAAAACAAAAAAAAAAAAAACGACCAGAATACACAGAGTTTCAAGAAGGACTCAGAATATATTGAACTGCTTTGCTTCCTGCAAAGGTTTCGGCATTGAGGTCTGACTTTTATCCCTTAGGGGAGGGGAAATCACCTCCCAGCCTTACTCCCAAATCGCCCCTTCTGCTTCAGCTGCTCTCGCCTTCTAGCAATTCTGCACACATGCGCACTGGGAACAGGCTCCCCTTATTCCTCTGCTTCGCTGCTGCCAGACTCCAAAGGCAGCATCCCACTCCCAGATGGTCTTGGCCCCATCCCTGCATCAGATGCAGGACCCTCATCCGAGTCTTCTCCAGACTCCCTGACTGGTTCCCTTTCATCCTCACTGTCCAATACCTCAGCCATCCTCACCAGCTTCCGGCGAACCACAACAGGAAAGCCAGGTTCCCTTTAACAACTGTGTTATCAGCTTAAGAACTGCAGTGATTCATTTAACAACTTGTCGTGCCCCTGGTGGAGACTGACTCTGAGCAGCCCATCCCTTATCCATCCTAGGGCATGCAGGGAGGAGAGGATCAGGGTAAAACATGATCTACTCAGGAGGAGAGGGTCATGATCCTCTTCATGATTTGCAGGTGTGAGATCTGCATAAGAGTTTAGACCTGTGTGCTAACAGACGCTGGAGACAAATTAGTGTTTTATTCCTAAAGAAGGTTTGTCTTGGTTGGCATTCTTCCAATGGACTGTCCCTGGTTATCTTCCTGAAGTTGGCAATCATCTATCCTGGTCTGTCGTGGAACTTTATTCAATGTGGTTTGTTTTTGGTTTTTGCTTCGTTATCGGCTCTTTGAACGTGAACTGTGTTTCTTGCCTTTGAAATATTATTTTGAAAATAGTTTACTCCTCCACTGTGAACAATTAAACAGTGAAGCCAAGTTGAAGGCATTAAAGGACTTTTAGTTACGTTTTGGGTTTTGTTATATTTCTGAGATACTCACAACTGTAGCAAAAAAAGTCATAAAATGGGGCAAAACTCACTTAACAACCGACTTGCCTAGTAATGGAAATTTCGGGCTTAATTGTGGTCATAAGTCAAAGATTAGTTGTATACAACTGAAGATACATTTTTGACCTCACCGACTCGCCTGCCCCCTGAAGTAATCATTTCATTTAGTTATGTAATTACATTTAAGTTATAGGAAGTGATCGATATATGACAGCAGTTCAGCCCAAAATTTCTGTTGCTATGCAAGCAACAGAATTAATTAGCTGTTAAGACAATTTTGCCCCATTTTATGACCTTTCTTGCCATAATTGTTAAGTGAATCACTGCAGTTGTAAAGTGAGTAACATGATTGTTATGTGAACCTGGTTTCCCCATTGACTTTGCTTGTCAGAAGGTCACAAAAGATGATCACATTTCAACCGTCATAAATATGAGTCAGTTGCCAAGTGTCCAAATTTTGATCATGTGACCATGGGGATGTTGCAATAGTTGTAAGTGTGAAAAATGGTCATAAGTCACTTTTCTGGTGCTGTTGTAATCTTGAAGAGTCACTAAGCAAACTGTTACAAGTTGAGGACTAACTATACCTTTATCTGTAGTTTTCGACTTATGAGCACAGGTGGGCCCAGGACTTCCACTGCCAAAATGAGATGGTTGTTAACGTAAGTCATGCCCATTTTTATGAGTTCTCTTGCCACAGTTGCAGGGGTGGGCTGCTATTGGTTCGCACCGCTTTGGGTGAACCAGTTGTTAATTTTATGGCCAGTTCGGCGAACCGGCAAATCCCACCCCTGGCTGGCCCTCCCCACCCCACCCTGTCCCTCTCATGGCCCATTTTGAATCACAGGTAAGCGCAGGGCCTGTGTGGAGGCTCAGGGACGGTGAAAAACAGGACTCCCAGAAGTTTCAGAAGGCTGGAAATGGGCCTGTTTCTGGCCTCCAGAAGGCCTCCAGAACCAGAGGAGGCCATTTTTGCTCTCCCAGAGGCTCAAGGAAAGCCTCTGGAGTCTGGGAAGGACAAAAATATCCCCTCTACCATGGTGCAGGAGGCCAACTGGGCCATGCCCACAATGCAACTGGGCAGAGAACCAGTTGTTAAATTTTTTGAAGGCCCCCTCTGCACAGTTGTAAGCAAATCACATGGTCATTAAGTGAATCCGGTTTCCCCTGTTGATTTTACTTATTGAAAGCTGGCTGGGCAAGTCACAATCATGTGACTCTTGGATACTGCAACCATTGTAAATACATGCCTGTCGCCAGAATTTTAATCATGTGACCATGGGAATGCAAAGATAGTCATAAATGTAAGGACTGATCATAAGTTGCTTTTTTGCAATTCTTTGATAACTTCAAATCATCACTAGGTAAACGGTTGTAAGTTGAGAACTACCTGTGTTTAACTTTATCTGTATGCCAACCATCTCATAATGGTGCAATTAGTTGCTGTTGGTTCTCTTTTCCTCACTGTGTTAATAGATGGAAAAAAATTATTAGTACTATCACTATTGTTTTGGGTTTTGCAGCTTTTAGTGAATCTTGCTATTTCACGTATTAAAACCCACTCTTTCCCCAAGCTGAGATGCACATAAATTACAGCAATAAACAAAGAAATAAATAAAAATCCTTTGCAGTAGTAAAACAGACAGTACTAAAAATAAAACCCAGTCCCAAATCCCCAAACTGCACCTACTTTTATGTTTCTCGCAATGCCCCAGGGTGATGCCAAGTTGGTAGCATGGCTGGTCATTTAAATTACAGCCCCTGTGATATTTGTATATATCTGTTTCTTTGCACAGGTGAATGTTTCCCATGCAATATTGCCTTTTGGAATTCCCCCCACCAGTAAATTTTATTTTATTTTAAAATTAATGGTAAGAAAACAAGGGAAGAAAAGGACAAGCTGGGAAATTTACGCTTTTCTATTTTAGAATTCTGAATTGTTTAATCATCACTCAACAATTTTATTCCTTGCCCTTTATCAAAAAATGCTAACTCAAATGTTGACAAGCAATTCATATCAGCAATTTACTTCGGCAAATCAAGATGTCCTTCTAATGTTATTTAGTAATTCCTTGGGGCACATCCCGCTTTTTTTTAAAAAAAAAAACCTTAATAGATTCATTCAGGATCAATGTTTTCTGTTTCTTCTCGTAGTTCATTATATGCCACATGAGACACCAAATGTCTCTCTTAGACAAAGCTGCTACTCACTTTGCTAAAGGAGGCACAATTATTACAGAATTGTAGAATTGCGGAATTTCAAGAGACGATAAAAATCATCTTGCCCACCATTTCTCAGCCTCGGCACTGGAAAATGTATGGATTTCATGAGACCCCAGAATAGTTGTTTGTGGAATTCTGGGAGTTGGAGTCACATGATTTGGTCCAATATGCAGGAAAACCAATTAAATCACCCTTGATAGGTAAGTGCAGTAGTAGGATTCAATTGTTTTACTACCAGTTCTGTAGGTGTGGCTTGGTGGACATGGCATGGCTTGATGGGTGTGGCAGGGGAGGGATATTGTAAAATCCCCATTCCCTCCCCACCCCACTAACCTGCTTTCCAGTTCCGTTCTCCTGTGCAGGGCAACCAAAGAAGACCCAGCCAATCAGCTGGGATTTGGGAGGCAGAAATTAGATGGGGGTGGAGCCAGTCAGGGATGATATTTGCGGGTTCTCTGAACTACTCAAAATTTCAGCTACCGGTTCTCCAGTACTAATTGAACCTGCTGAATACCACCTCTGAGTAGGTGACTGTCAAATTTCGTCTTAAAAGCCTTGTGAGACTAAGATTTCACAACCTCCGATGCTGTACAGGTAACTCTCGACATGCTACAGTTCATTTAGTTCAAAATTACAACGGCATTGAAAAAAGTGACTTAGGATTGATTCTCACACTTGCGACTGTTGTAGCATCTCAGTGGTCACGGTGATCAAAATCTACTTGGCAAGTGATTCATATTTATGACGTTTGCAGAGTCGTAGGGTTTTGTGATCACCTTCTGCAATCTTCTGACAAGCAAAGTCGATGGGAGAGCCAGATTTACTTCGCAACCATGTTACTGACACAACAATTCCAGGGATTGACTTAACAACGGTGGCAAGAAAAGTCATAAAATGGGGCAGAATTTGCTTAACAAATGTCTCACTCAGCGACATAAATTTTGGGCTCCAATGTGGTTGTAGGTCAAGGACTACCTGTGCTTAAGCAAATGAGGTACCTTCTGGCCCAATGGACCACATCAACATGTCTTCTTCATCCATGTTGCAGAAGTACAAAGGACTTGATGACAAAATGTGGGCCGTGGTGCTTGTGAGTGGGCTGCCTTCCCTCGCTCTCCTCTTGTGACAATAGTTTCTGAGTCTAATGCTTGGTAAATGATGATATATAAGGTCAACGAGAGAGAGAGAGAAAATAATGCCCCAGCTGCGGTCACGGCTGTTGGCCGGAGCATCAGAGGCACATATGAAATGAGGCAGTCGGTCTATTTATTTGTTCCGTGGCCTTTTCAGCCTGCCCAAACCTGACCTTTTCAGCTATATAATGTGGCCCCCTTGGAGAGCAGCTGTTCCATTTCTGCCTTTGAACTGAGATGTCAAGTTAATGCTCCCAAGATCACCCCAAAGCAGAGAGATCCTTAATCGGATATAAATCAGGGTGATTTGGCTTCGCCCTGATGTAGAAACACCACAAATATGTCAACTCTTGACTTAGAGCAAGGTGATCTCAGCTTTATGATGTCCTTTCTGACCATGGCTGATACGCCTCCCCACCCACCCCCACCCCACCAAGGGCAGGAAGTATTGTCAAAAAATCCAGGAGGGCAACTTTGACCCCACAATCAAAACCCCATTTTTTTTGACATTTATCACACATATAAAAAGGGGAGGGGTCTTCAATCATGCAGTCAGGGCCACCATCTCAAGTTTTTTTTAACATCTCTCTCCAGATGTCTCCATTTTAAGAGTTGCTTAGCAACTGTTCGAAATTATGGAGCTGTCTTGTGAATACTTTTAACTCGGATTCAAAAACATGATAGCTCCTCCCACTGCTACCCTATGACCAAACTTCAAGAACCCCGTCACAATTATGGCTCTTTGCCGTGTTCCATGTTCTGTGTTGTATTTTAACGATGGTTGTGCTGAAAACGAATACTTCTAATTTTTGCAAAACCATCGCCATAGCAAACTGTTGGTTCACTTAAAAACTGCCACGTTTGTTTAAGGAATACTATAAAAAAGTGTCATCAAATTGGGTTGGTCATATGACCGTCACAACCTTCTCATTGTAAAAGATCAGAGATGCTTTCCTCATTGTAAAAGTATGCAGTGGGGTACCCCAAGGCTCCAGCAGTCTTCAGTGTCTTCATCAAAGACTTAAACAAGGGGATAAAAGGGGAACTCATCAAATTTGCAGATGATACCAAGTTGGCAGGAATAGCCGACACTCCAGAAGATAGGCTTAAGATACAGAAGGATCTTGACAGACTAGAACATTGGGCACTATCTAACAAAATGAAATCCAATGGTGAAAAAAGTAAGGTTCTATATTTAGGCAAGAAAAACAAAATGCATAGGCAGGTGGTACCTGGCTCAATAGTAATTAGTGTGAGATGGATCTTGGGATTGTCCTAATGGACAATCCCTTTATGAGCCAGGAGTGTGTTGCAGCTTCCAACAAAGCCAACGCAGGCCTAGTCTGCATTAACAGAAAGATAGAATCAAGATCATGAAAAGTTTAATACTTCTTTATAATGCCTTGGTAAGATCCCACGTGGAATATTGTATCCAGTTTTGGTCACCACGATGTAAAAAAAAATGTTGAAGCTCTAGAAAGAGTGCAGAGAAGAGCAACAAAGAGGATTAGGGGACTGGAGGCTAAAACATATGAAGGAATTGGGTATGTCTGGTTTAATGAAAAGAAAGACAAGGGATGCACGATTCCAGTATCTCAGGGGCTGCCACAAAGAAGAGGGAGTCAAGCAATTCTGAATGCAGGACAAGAAGCAATGGGTGGAAACTATTTCAAGGAGAGAAGCAAGTTAGAACTAAGGAGAAATTTCCTGACGGTGAGAACAATTTATCAGTGAAACAACTTTCGTCCAAAAGCTCTAGGTGCTCTATCGCTGGATGCTTTTAAGAAGAGATTGCATAACCATTTGTCTGAAATTTCCTGCCAGAGCAAAGGGTTGGATTAGAAGACATCCAAAGCAGTGGTAGGATTCAAATTTTTTTACTACCACTTCTGTGGGCATGGCTTGGGGGGCGTGATGTGACTTGGTGGGCATGGCAGCGGAAGGATACTGTAAAATCTTCATTCCCTTCCCATTCCTGGGGGAAGGTTGCGGCAAAATCCCCATTCCCTCCCCACCCCACTAACCTGCTTTCCAGCTCCGTTCTCCTGTGCAGGGCAACAAAAGGAGACCCAGCCAATCAGCTGGGACTCGATGGGAGGCAGAGAATAGATGGGGGGGGGGCAGTCAGAGGTGGTATTTGCCGGTTCTCCGAACTACTCAAAATTTCCGCTACCGGTTCTCCAGAACTGGTCAGAACCCGCTGAATACCATCTCTAGTCCCAAGTCCCTTCCAGCTCTGTTATTCTGGAAATGATCCTAGAAATTATAGGAAGCATAGAGATACCTCTATATTCTCCATCACAAACTGTGGTCTGGAATAACCTGGAGTTGATCTAAACCAAGAGAAGAGGGTGAAAAATAAATGCCAAAGTTGCTTGCAACAGTTGGGGGGCCATGAAACCTGAGTTTAATGACTTGTTTGTCTAGGCTGCTAAATCTCAGAAGGTCTGCTTCAGCTGCTGTTGGTAGGCTGTTAAATGTGTTCCTTATACTAATATTTGTAGTCTTCACTTCTTCATGAAACTTCATCATTCTATCAAGGCTGAGTGGTAGACTGGACAACCCAGCCTCCATATTTGCTGGGAGGACAACCATACTGGTGAAAGATGTCCCAGCAATGTCATCTCCAAACCCAGGGAAGTGCACACCACCTGAATGAAAACTTCATGACCCGCCAGTGTTTCTTCCTCCTCTGAGGACAATTTTGTCATTTTGGGTATAATGTACTTTCCCTTCCTGAGAGCACTTAAATTCTCTTCACTACTGAAAGAAATTTTAACAAAAACAACCCCCTACACACACAAGGATTGTTTTTTTTTTTTTCATTGAAATGATGAGACTGATAGAAAGGTATCTAGCCATAAAAACCATAATAAAACTGCATCTGAACAATTTTGAAATATGGATGATTTTGGGAGGGAATCTTTCATCTATCATAGAAAAAACAACCTTGTGGCATTTGGAATTGCAATTTTGAAGTTATTATGGATTATATAATGATGTATTCTTTTGCAAGCTGAATAGTTTTCCATCTGAGAGGCTGCCCTTATGCCTCCCTGTAATTTTCACTCAATACTGTGTGGTTTAATAAAATTTTGAGAGGTTAAATTGTATAGCCCAGAACTCAAAAGGATGGATATATGCATTTTATGCATCTTAAAATTACGTCAATGTGAATGGGCTAGGTTTGGAAAGCAGCTGCAATTGCTTGTTATTGTATATAAGAATTACTGGAAAAACCTAGATCCTCTTCAACAATTTTCCAAGTCTGCAATTGCAAGACATATATAGCTGTCTGCTAGAACCAAATTGGAAATAATGGTACTAATGAAATGAAATGAAGAGAATTCTAGGAAAGTCAAATTGCAGGGCTATGACGAAATATATTTATTATTCTACAAAATAACATCATTGGTACAAGAGTTTCTTCTTTTTTAGTAATTTTTTGTTATTATTGTTTTCTTAATATAAAATATAAATGAAAATAAAGACATGGGGGAAGGGTAAGGAGAAAAGGGAAGGAAAATAAAGTAAGAAAGAGAGAAAAGAAAAAAATGCAGTGACTTCTAATTTTTTCCAGGACAGTAATTACATAAAAAAATTACAATACCAACTTTTTATTTATATAAAGATAATAAAGGCTAGCCATTTCTACAACAACCTGTTTAAAACTGCACATCAAAAAATTATTTTATTTCTTTTGAGCAAAAATTCAAGAAGCAATTTCGAAGTAGAGCAAAAGTTATATTCTTTTCCCTAATTAGAACAGCTAACTTTACCATCTCTGTCAGTTGTATTAGATTATCCATCCATTCTTCTATTGTAAGAGTTGATGCTTCTTTACATATTTTAGCATATAATTGTTTCCCCTATTCTTTGTCTCCCAATATTTGAGAGCAGCCATAAAGCAGAGGGAGTCAAGCTATTCTCCAAAGCACCTGAAGTCAGGACAAGAAACAATAGATACAAATTAATCAAGGAGAGAAGCAACCTGGAAATAAGGAGAAATTTCCTAAAAGTGAGAACAATTAATGAGCGGAGTGACTTCCCTCCAGAAGTTGTGGATGTTCCAACACTGGAAGTTTTCAAGAAGAGATTGGACAGCAATTTCTCCAAAAGTTTCCTCTCAAGCATTGGGTTGGACTAGAAGACCTCCATGATCCCTTCAATCCTATCATTCTATATTCTATTTTTCCTTTCCAATTCTGTTATTCTCTCCAATAGTCCTAAAAGGAAAAAAATGTCTGGTTTCCATTGCAGGTGCAGGAGTTTTCAAAGTTTTGTGCTGCAGGAGTTTTTATGTAACCCCAATGATGTTGCCATGCATAAGATCTGGAACCCCTGAAAAAGATTTGCAGAATTCCACTAATGTGGCATTAAATGGTTTGTTGTGGTTTTTAATCCGCCTGTTTTCAGTGAAACTCAAAATATTCAATTTGATTTAATTTGAAATGCTCTTAAGGTTCCTTTTCAGGTCACAAACCTTGAAAGGATAGTTAGATGACTGTGATAATTACTAAATGCCATTGGTACTAAAGGCAAATATCCAATCCCAAAAAAATAACAATCAGAAAGGGTTTTTAATCCCTGAAGGCCACTGCAAGAAGTCAGCTTTAGTAGAAGTCATAGAAAAATATATGAGTCATGGCCCATGACACATTGCTGTTGGTAATTTCCAGAGTGGTCTCAGTGCTGGGCAGACAGATTTTGGAATATAATCATTCTGCAGATTTTAAAATATAATCATTCAAGAAATAGATAGAAACTTCCAATAGACAGGAAATCAGTGGTGGGATTAAAAATTTTTACTACTGGTTCCAGAGGTAGTATTTAGCAGTTTCTGGAGAACCGGTAGTAGAAATTTTGAATAGTTCAAAGAACTGGGAAATATCACCTCTGACTGAAGATTTTACAGTATCTTTCTCCTGCCACACCCACCAAGCCACGCCCACAGAACCACTAGTAAAAAAATTTGAATCACACCACTGATCGGTTCTGTGGGTGTGGCTTGCTGGGAGTGGCAGGGGAAGGATACTGCAAAATTCCATTCCCTCCCCATCCCACTAACCTGCTTTCCAGCTCTGTTCTCCTGTGCAGGGCAACAAAAGAAGACCCAGCCGATTAGCTGGGACTCAATGGGAGGCAAAGAATAGATGGGGGTAGGGCCAGTCAGATGTGGGATTTGCCGGTTCTCTGAACTACTCAAAATTTCTGCTACCAATTCTCCAGAACTACTCAGAACCAGCTGAATACCACCTCTGCAGGAAGTCCTCACTTAAGGACTGTCACTGAGGGAGACAACGTGGATCAGAAGTTAAGATGCTAGGTTTGTTGGCTGGGAAGCCAGCAGTCCAGGTTTGAGACCTGAGCACCTCCTGCCCCCCTAGTAGCTTTGAAAGCAAGCATATACCAGTAGATAAATAGGTACCAATTTAGTGGGGAAGAAACAGCATAAGAGCCATGATGGTGCAGTGGTTAGCATGCAGTACTGCAGGCTACTTCTGCTGATTGCCTGCTGCCAGCAGTTTGGCAGTTTGATCCTTATCTGCTCAAAGTTGACTCAGTCTTCCATCCTTCCGAGGTGGGTAAAATGAGGACCGAGATTGTTGGAGGGAATAGGCTGACTCTGTAAACTGCTTAGAGAGGCTGTAAAGCAGGGACTCTTAACTTTTTACTTTAGTGATCTTCCAAAGTTATGATAGACTTCCCAGAGCTATTTAAAATCTAGTTCTGGTTGCATACACAACAAAGGCTGCAGTCACGCGATTGTATTTGGGGTGCATGGCAACCAGCTCAGTTACAGCTATTTGCAATATCCCTCAGTCATGTGATTTCCAGCGGTTTTTTTTTACTAGTGTCAAGCTTTACTTTTACTTTCTGACAAAAAGTACTACTGAAGAAAACAACTTCTGCAAAAAAGATTGTAAAATCAAGTGTGATCACATGATGACTTGTTTAATGACTGTCTTGGCTTATGGCCCTAATCTTAGGTATCCTGATCACTGAGACAAGCAGGAAAAATATATGAAGCAAGTGTTCAGCAGTTGGAGATTAAACCAAAAAAATTCACACTTTGGATGCTTTCTCAATCCAATGGCAGATTTTACTGAAGAAATGAGCCATTAAATAAAAAATGGAAATAGTCAAAATGTGATATTTCACCCAGATATTAAGCATATAAATCCATATACAATATATACATATACATATTTTCTTTCATGGAAAGCTATGGGTATTTGAAAGAGAGAGAAGGGGAGAACGGGGGCGGGATTCAAATTTTTTTTTACTACGGGTTCTGTGGGTGTGGCTTGGTGGGCGTGGCAGGGGAAGGATACTGTAAAATCTCCAGTCAGAGGTGGTATTTGTCATTTCTCCAAACTACTCAAAATCTCTGCTACCAGTTCTCCAGAATTGGTCAGAACCTGCTGTATACCCACCTCTGTGGGAGGGGGAAGAATTATAGAAGTCAGAATTAGAAAATTAGAATTATTAATTATAATTAGAGAATTAGAATTAGAGAACTTTTCAGAAGTTGTTGATGCTTTATACTAAGCTACACCCACAGAGCCGGTAGAGAAAACTTTTTAATTCCACCCCTGATCTAATTCTATATTTCAGAATTGTCTTATATAATTCCTGCCCTTAGATTCATAATAAAAAAGACAAGGAAAAAGACAGAGGAATTTGAGTCTATCATCTGCACCACTATAACTGTCTGGTTTGGTTCTGCAACCTAACAGGACAGACACAGACTTCAGAGGATAATTAGGACTGCAGAAAAAACAGTTACTATCAACCTGCCTTCCATTGAGGACTTATATACTGCATGAGTCAAAAAGAGGGCTGTGAAAATATTTACAGACCCCTCACATCCTGGACATAAACTGTTTCAACTCCTTCCCTCAAAACGACGCTATAGAGCACTGCACACCAGAACAATTAGACACAAGAACAGTTTTTCCCCAACGCCATCACTCTGCTAAACAAATAATTCCCTCAGCACTGTCCAACTATTTACAGAGTCTGCACTACTATCACTATTAATCTTCTTATCACTCCTTATCACCCATCCCCTCCCACTTGTGACTGCAGGACTGTAACTTTGTCACTTGTATCCTCCATCTTGCCTTCTTCATTGAAGTCAAGGGTCTACCTAAAGCCTAAAGATTCATATTGACTGTTTCCTGGTATGATTTGATTGCTTATTGTACCCTATGACTATTATTAAGTGTTGTACCTGATGATTCTTGACTCTTGATGAATGTATCTTTTCTTTTATGTACACTGAGAGTATTTGCACCAAGACAAATTCCTTGTGTGTCCATCCACATTTAGCCAATAAAGAATTCTATTCTATTCTATTCTATTCTATTCTATTCTATTCTATTCTGTACTAAGATCCAAAAAAAAGGGAGAGAGAATAGGGAGAGAAAAGAGGGGGAGGGGGAACCCCAAGCTTTCAACTTTGTTAGATCTCCATATGGCAGTTGCCACCGACATAAAAAAAAACAGGCAAAGCATCCATGGTACCATTGCAGATATCATCCTGTCCTTTTTTCCAAGGCTTCTGCTCACAAACCTGCCTTCTAACTGATAAACAGTTTATCCTTCAATTGCTCTGGGTGTCATCTTTGGTAGGAAGTGTGGCTCTGTGTTTCAGTTCCTATCCAGGCAGAGGTGGATATTCAGTAGGTTCTGACCAGTTTTGGAGAACTGGTAGCAGAAATTTTGAGTAGTTTGGAGAACTGGCAAATACTGATTGGCTGGGTCTCCTTTTGTTGCCCTCCACAGGAGAACGGAGCTGGAAAGCAGGTTAGTGGGGTTGGGGAGGGAATGGGGATTTTGCAATAACTTTCCCCTGCCACACCCACCAAGTCACATCCACCACTGTATTTTTACTCCCATCACTGTATCCAGGCCGTAATCTAATAGGCATCTGCCTCTCAAATTTCCTCCTGTCTGTTATAGGCACCTTTTCCCCCACTGTAGCAACCAGATTTTGGGGGGAGGACAAGAAAACAAAACGAAAAGGCTAGTTCAAGAGACGAGCCAAGAACCATCTTTGCAACTGGTATACATCTCTTTGTAAACCTGGTGGGAAATTCTTTAGTTCTGGATGTAGAGGAATAGCGGTGGCAGCAGCTTCTTCTTAAAGACAGGATCATTCAGCTAAGAACAGCTACCTGTTGGATGGAGAATTATAACCGAGGGGTTGGGGGAGGCAGAATGAATGCACACCCTGCCTGACATACATTTTTGTCTGTCACCCTGCCTACTAAATGCATTGCATCGATTCCCAGTGTGTGGGGGTCGTTTCTACCTCATCCTCCCCAGTCCTCCCCCCCTCCACTGCTCTTCTAGCCCAGCCATTCATTTTACAGGTACAAAGTGTGATTTAAAGCACGAGATCTGTGGCAGAGCCATTTCTGTGACCTGTCCCTCCCACTCTTGCATTTTTCTCTGTTGTCAAGCCTGACTGGGTGGAAAGGAAAGTGTTATTGCAGTTAGTAAGGAGAGGTTGGGAGGGAGGAAGAAATGGGAAGCATGGCTTGTCTCCTGGGTTGTTGTTGTTGTTGTTGTTGTTTTGAGCCGATGGGCCCAGTGAATCTGAGCTGGACCTTAAAAATGCATTCGTTTCTGAGTTCTGCCGTGTATTCAGGAGTGAGATTCAAATTTTTTAACAACCGGTTCTGTGGGCATGGCTAGGTGGGCGTGGCTAGGTGGGTGTGGCCATGTGACTGGGTGGGCATGGCTTCTCTTTGCAGCAAATCCCACCACCCTCCCCATTTTTTTGGCTCCTGGGCCTCAGGGAAGGCTCCTGGGTGAAGCAGTAAACAGCGAGAGGGATCCCAGCACAGCTGATCATTGGAACAGCTGATCATTGGGAGAGGGAAAAAAAGCAGTGACTAGGCAGGGGAGAATGCAGTCAGCGATATCATGCATGCACGATAAGGACTGACTGGGCGGGGAGGGGAGGGGCAGGCAAAGTGGGTCGGGGCCAGCCAGGGGCATGATTTACCGGTTCTCCAAACTGCGCAGAATCATAACAACCAGTTCTATAGAACCGGTCTGAACCGGTAGAATCCCACCCCAGTATGTATTTCATTACAGAAGGAGGAAAAAAAACGGCAAAGACAAGGTGTAAAGCAAAATTCAGGTAGTCCTCTGCTTACAACAGTTCATTTAGGGACCAAAGTTACAACAGTGCTGAAAAAAGTGACATGACCATTTTTCATGCTTACAACTATCGCGGCACTTCATGATCATGCAATCAAAATTCAGAGTCTTGGAGACTGACTCATATTTATGATGGTTGCAATGTCCCTGGGTCACCATTTGTAACCTTGGGACAAGCAAAGGCGAAGGGGAAGCCAGATTCACTTAACAACTGCATTACTAGGTTAACAACTGCAGTGATTCACTTAACAACCATGGCAAGAAAGATTGTAAATTGGGGGAAAATTCACTTAACAAATGTTTCGCTTAGCAACAGAAATTTTGACTTCAGTTGTGGTCATAAATCAAGGACTACCTGTAAAAGGCTGCAAAACTTATTAAAAAATCCAGTCCATCCAGCTGTTGGTTAAAGCTATATCTATTTCTTACTGATTTGCTATTGACATTTCACACTGTGGAGTATCAGAATATCCAGGGGTGGGTTTTTACCGGTTCTGTCCACCTCGGTAGAACTGGTAGCTCTGAAGAGCAGCAGACATAAAACCGGTTCTATGTCTGCTGATATTTGTGCCCGCCCACCCACCTGGGCTCTTACCTGATCTTTATTTCCTGCTTTTTCAACTTCAGCTGCCGTGCAAGGCACAGCTGTAGTTTAAAAAGCAGGAAAACAGGGCTGTTTCAAAGGCTGTGTCTCTGCAATCAGCATGCTGATGACGAGTTACAAGCATGCGGCTCACAGAGTGCAGGGAAGCTCGTAAATCCCAAACCGGTAGTTAACTCTGTGGTATCCCATCCCTGAGAATACCCTTTTGTAACCCAGATCCCTGGGTTTGCCTGGTCTTTTGAAGTCAGGTGGGAATTTTACTTATTTGTTTGATTTCTTTTACCCTGCCTTTATTATAATTGGAGGCAGGGAACATATATAAAAACCCCCTCTTCCTGTTTTCCCTGTAACAACAACAACTGTGTGAGGCGGGTGCTTTCCAAAGGAAAACTGGACCTGGATGAAGGGAGATGTGCTTGACTTAAACCGCTACATTTGATTTAGTGGAGTACATCTGCAAATTTCATTACCATTAAATTAATTAGATGTGGTTGATTTTGTTTTTATTCCGTCAGACTCTTTTACAGATTCCCTATTAATTTTTAATCAAGACCCTCCTGGAGCACCTGAGAAGAAATTCAAACTTTCTCTGTCCAATTTTCTTCTGTTCCTCCCATCCCAACTCACAGCCATTTCTAGGGCAAAAAGGGGGAAAATTACACTAAAACAAAAGGTAACAAACTTGACAAAGAGGTTGAAATTAGCCAAAAGCGGCAATTTAAACCAGAGGTCCCCAACTCCCAGGCTGCGGCCCGTTGGGAACCGGGCTGTTTAAGTGACTGGCTGGCACACATGTGCATGCTTGCAGCTCAACTTTTGTGAACAGTGGGCAGTTTCTCCTCTCCTCCCCTGCCAGGCTACTGAGCCATAAAGGTTGGGAACCGCTGATTTAAACATTCCCTTCAAGATCCCAGAGATTCCACCCATTAATAAATAAAAGAATATTTGTAGGCTCCTTGGTGCTCTCTGAGCATCTTTTCTTGCAGACATTTCATTACCCAACTAGGTAATCTCATCAGTGTGAGAAGAGAGTGGGCTTTTTTCTCCTCAAACCTTCAAACCCCACCCTGCCTGTGGTGGTAGGAGCATTCTCGCTGATTCCTTCATATGCTGAAGATCCTTTCAGTGTGACTGCTGCATTTACCTGCAAAGTTAATTAAGCAGGAAGCCACTTAAAATGGAAGTGGAAACGATCACAAGCGCAGCAGGGTGACTAACCACTGAGCGCCTCCTGTAGGCCATCCAGATCATTGCAATTCCCAATAATTCCTTGTGGACATATCCGGTTCTCACCTTGTAAGGAACAAAGGGCAGGTTTTAGAATAGAATGGAATGGAATGGAATGGAATGGAATGGAATGGAATGGAATAGAATAGAATAGAATAGAATAGAATAGAATAGAATAGAATAGAATAGAATAGAATAGAATAGAGTAGAGTAGAGTAGAGTAGAGTAGAGTAGCGTAGCGTAGCGTAGCGTAGAGTAGAGTAGAGTAGAATACAATACAATAGAATACAATAGAATTCTTTATTGGCCAAGTATGATTGGACACACTAGGAATTTGTCTTGGTGCAAATACTCTCAGTGTACATAAAAAGAAAAGATACATTTATCAAGAGTCAAGAATCATCAGGTACAACACTTAATAATAGTCATAGGGTACAATAAGCAATCAAATCATATTAGGAAACAGTCAATATAAATAGTAAGGGTACAAGCGACAAAGTTACAGTCATACAGTCACAAGTAGGAGGGGATGGGTGATAAGGAGTGATGAGAAGATTAATAGTGATAGTAATGCAGACTTTGTAAATAGTTGGACAGTGCTGAGGGAATTATTTGTTTAGCAGAGTGATGGCTTTCAGGAAAAAAACTGTCCTTGTGTCTAGTTGTTCTGGTGTGCAGTGCTCTATAGCGTCGCTTTGAGGGAAGGAGTTGAAACAGTTTATGTCTGGGATGTGAGGGGTCTGTAAATATTTTCACAGCCCTCTTTTTGACTCGTGCAGTATATAAGTCCTCGATTGAAGGCAGGTGGGTAGTAATTGTTTTTTCTGCAGTCCTGATTATCCTCTGAAGTCTGTGTCTGTCCTGTTGGGTTGCAGAACCAAACCAGACAGTTATAGAGGTGCAGATGATAGACTCAATAATTCCTCTGCAGAACTGTATCAGCAGCTCCTTGGGCAGTTTGAGCTTTCTGAGTTGGCGCAGAAAGAACATTCTTTGTTGTGCTTTTTTGATGATGTTTTTGATGTTAGGTGTCCATTTTAGGTCATGTGATATAATAGAACCTAGAAATTTGAAGGTCTATACTGTTGATACTGCGTTGTCTAGTATTATAAGAAGTGGTAGTATGGGAGTGTTTTTCTAAAGTCTACCACCATTTCTACCGTTTTGAGTATGTTTTTTGATCGAAGAAACCATCCCAGGAAATTGACTTGCGGCTACTTTTGATTGCTGGAACCAGAGGTGATATTCAGCTGGTTTGGACTGGTTCTGGCGTACTGGTAGTGGAAATTTCAGCCAGTTCAGAGAACCAGCAAATACCAACTCTGGCTGGCCCCACCCACCTGCCCCTGCTCTTTTGCATCCTTTATTCCATTGATTCTTAGCTCAGCTGAGCTAAAAAACAGCTCAGGCGATTTTTGAGTGCTGCGCAAGGGCGATCTTTGAAGCCCATAGTGTGCAATTTGGAATCCCACCACTGGCTGGGATGGTCTCTGTCATGCTCTCAAATAAACTTCACTTCTGCTTCAGCTACAGGTAGTCCTCGACTTAGGGACTTAGGGACCTCAATTAGTGACCATTTGATGTTCCAACTGAAAAAGTTGACGTAAGTGTTCTGGGGTTACATGATCACTATTGGCGACCTTTTGACAAGCAGAGACAACTGGAAAGCTAGATTCACTTAACAACCAGATTAATAACTGATCAGCTGCAGTGATTCAGTGGAAAGGAAGGTCATAAAATGGGGCAAAACTCACTTAATAACTGTCTCACTCAGCAACATAAATTTTGGGCTCAATCATGGTCATAAGTTGAGGGTCTGGACAGATCAAGATTTTTTCTAAAAATTACACTAAATGATTGGAATTCAGTTGGGCGATTTGACCAGACTTGGAATCTTCTTCATCCCAGAAATTTGGAGCGGGAAGTTGCATCTTATACTATTTGATCATCTCTGGACAGAAGGAAGCTCCAAGGAAGTTAACTCTATTTCTGAAAATCTGTTTTTGAAAAAATTAGGCAGAAACATTGGGCGTGGAGGCCACTGCTGTTTAATTGAACTCCGTATCTGTAGTACAATCGAAAACAAATCATAAATAACTTTGCACAGGGAAACACCATTACTTATTCCTCAAACTGTTGTTTAAAAAAAAGTTTGCATGCTACTTGGGACCCCTGGGGGAGTGGGATCCGGCTTCCTGTTCATTTGAATAATTGCCTCTTAGCTGCTTTTCTCGTTGGGCAGGGTGACCTTCAGGCCACCTCCCTGTTTCAAAGAGTATCTGTCATTATTACATTAATGATCAGCCGGAGGGATTGCTTTGCATTCCAAGACAGCTTGCTCCTGCTCTTTCCATCCCTTAGTCATCTGACGGACAGCTTCGAGGGATGGCTTGTCATAGGAGGCCATTTGCATTCCAGGCGGCAGCTCCCATCTTCTCAATGTATTTATTGCTTTCTTCCTTTGCTCACAAATGGCTGATCTACTACATGGAAATTCCTTCTTTCCTTCCTTTTCCCCATCCCATCCCTTCCTTCTCCTTTTCTCTTCCTTCTTTCATCTCTCCCTCACTTCCCACTCCCTTTCTCTTCCTTTCTTTTCTTCCCTTCCTCTCTCCTTCCTTCCTTCGCTCTTCCCATCCCTTCCTTCTCCTTTTCTCTTCCTTCATCTCTCCCTCGCTTCCCACTCCCTTTCTCTTTCTCTTTCTTTCTTTTTCTTTCCTTCCTCTCTCCTTCCTTCTTTCTCCCCATCCCTTTCTTTTCCTTTTTTCTTCCTTCCTTCATCTCTCCCTCACTTCCCACTCCCTTTCTCTTTCTTTCTTTTTCTTCCCTTCCTCTCTCCTTCCTTCCTTCCATCTCCTAATCCCTTCCTTCTAATTTTCTCTTCCTTCTCCTTTTCTCTTCCTTCCTTCATCTCTCCCTCACTTCCCACTCCTTTTCTCTTTCTTTCTTTTTCTTCCCTTCTTCTCTCCTTCTTCCCTTCTTTCCTTCTCCCAATCCCTCTCTTCCTTCCTTTCTCTTCTCTTCCTCTCTCCTCTCTCTCATTCATCTCCTTCCTTCCTTCCTTTTCCCCATTCATTCCCTCCTTCTGTCTTCTTTCTTTTATCTCTCTCACTTCCCACTCCCTCTCTTCCTTCATTTTCCTCCCCCTCTCCTTCCTTCCTTTTCCCCATCTCTTCCCTCTCCTTTCCTCTTCCTCCCTCCCTCCCTCCCTCTAAATCTGAGGTTCCATTGCATCCACAGCCATCTCTGCCTCATCCTGATGGATGACCTGCCTCATCCTAACTACCAATCTGCCTTCAATTGAGGACCTGTATATTGCACGGGTCAAAAAGAGGGTTGTGAAAATATTTACAGACCCCTCTCATCCAGGACATAAACTGCTTCAACTCCTTCCCTCAAAACGACGCTATGGAGCACTGCACACCAGAACAACTAGACACAAGGACAGTTTTTTCCCTGAAAAAACCATCCTTTTCCCATCACTCTGCTAAGCAACTAATTCCCTCAACATTGTTCAACTATTACAAAGTCTGCACTACTATTACTGTTAATCTTCTCATCACTGATTATCACCCATCCATTCCCCCTTGTGACTATATGACTGTAACTTTGTCGCTTGTATCCTTACGATCTATATTGACTGTTTCCTAGTATGATTTGATGGCTTATTGTACCCTATGACTATTATTAAGTGTTGTACCTGATGATTCTTGACTCTTGAGGAATGTATCTTTTCTTTTATGTACACTGAGAGTATTTATTTATTTTATTTATTTATTATCTCCCGAAGGACTCAGGGCGGTGCACAGCCTACTAAAACCACACATATATATATAAAAGTTAAAATAGAATTAAATAAGGGCTGTAACCGAATCTAAAATCCCAACCTTAAAATTCAATACTTAAACCCCATTAAAATTAATTTAGGATCAGCCCAGGCCGGCCTGCTCAAAGAGCCAGGTCTTCAAATCATGCCTGAACACCCTCAGGTCGGTGGTCATTCTCAACTCAGGGGGGAGCCCATTCCAGAGAGCGGGTGCCCCCACAGAAAAGGCCCTGTTCCTCAGGGTCGCCAGGCGGCACATAGAGGCTGTCAGGACTCGAAGGAGGCCCTCCCTGTGGGAGCGCACAGGTCGGTGGGAGACTACTGGCAGAACACGGTCTTGCAGATAGCCTGGTCCGATGCCATGAAGTGCTTTAAAGGTCAAAACCAGAACCTTAAAGCGCACCCGGAAGGCCACCGGCAACCAATGCAGCTCGCGCAGGAGAGGCGTCACATGAGAGCTTTTAGACACCCCCATAACCACCCGCGCAGCCGCATTTTCTACCAGTTGCAACCTCCAGGTGCTCCCCAAGGGGAGCCCCCTGTAGAGGGCATTACAGTAATCCAGGCGGGAGGTGACCAGGGCATGAGTGACCATGCGTAAGGCGTCCCGATCAAGAAAGGGCCGCAACTGGCGCATCAGGCGAACCTGATGAAAAGCCCCCCTGGTGACGGCCATAATATGCTCTTCTAATGACAGCCGTACATCCAGGAGGATGCCTAGATTGCGAGCCCTCTCTGTGGGGGCTAAGATTTCACCCCCAATAGTCAGCGATGGAGTCAGCTGACTATATCGGGACTCCGGAAACCACAGCCACTCAGTTTTGGAAGAGTTGAGTCGAAGCCAATTCCGCACGGCCTCCAGGCACCGGGACATAACCTCCACAGCATCGTTGGGGTGGTTTGGAGTAGAGATGTAAAGCTGAATGTCATCCGCATAAAGATGACACTTTACTCCAAAACCATGGATGATCTCCCCCAGCGGCTTCACATAAATGTTGAACAAGAGAGGGGAGAGGTCCACCCCTAGGTGCCTCATTTGTAGGGTGCCTCAGGGGTCGGTCCTCTCCCCTCTCAACACAAATTGCAAGCGGTCAGAGAGGAAGGAGGAGAACCACCGCAAGATGGTACCTCCAATTCCCAACCTCTCCAGCCGCTGCAACAAGATACTATGGTCGATAGTATCAAAAGCCACCGAGAGATCTAATAGGACCAGGACAGAGGAATAACCTCTGTCACGGGCCCTCCAGAGATCATCTACCAATGCGACCAATGCTGTTTCAGTACTGTGCCTGGGCCTGAAGCCCGATTGGAAGAGATCTAAATTTGCACCAAGACAAATTCCTTGTGTGTCCAATCACACTTGGCCAATAATGAATTCTATTCTATTCTATTCTATTCTATTCTATTCTATTCTATTCTATTCTATTCTATTCTATTCTATTCTATTCTATTCTACCCTACCCTATCCTACCCTACCCTACTCTATTCTATTCTATTCTACGACAAAACACTTTATTTTTATTTATTAAAAAACCTTCGCTTTTGCTGATGTTTATTTGTAAAATGACTTCATGATCCGATGGCATCCTTGCCCTACTCCAGATTCACTTATCAGCATTGTCTTTCTGGAATTCTGGGAAGGACCTTCTGATACACTAGTGATGGTCTCTAACCACTTGGATCTCTGTTGGCTTCCTTCTTTTATCCCTAATAATAAAAACAAGCACAAATAGGCTGAAAAACAGCTTCTATCCCAGGGCAGTAGCTCTGTTGAATTCTGCTGTATAATGCAGTGTTGGTGCAGTGTCGGGGGTTTTCAATGTGAAGGATGTGTGTTTGTGTTTATTTTCATGGTCATGATGCGCACGGAAGGTGGTGTTTGATTTCAGTTGTATGAGGTGCAATGACAATAAAGTAGACTAAACTAAACTTCCTCTCCGATTTCTTCCAAACGCTGCAGACTCTCGCATGGGACTTCACTTCCTCCAGAGCAATTATGTGCCAGCTGCTGGGGTTCTCTTTCATTTTCCAACAATGCCTCTCCTCTCCCAATGCTTACTTGGACAACGAAAATAAAAGTAGGCCTTTTGCTGGAAAGCATGGCCTTTCGCCCAGTAAAAAGGACAAAAAACATACAGGAGTACTAGAAAATATCACATAAAGCAGGGAGGAAAGGATGAGAATCCTGTTATATTTACTCCATCGGAGGCCTTTAGAAAGCCAAAAAATACTGGAAGAAAATACACACAGGGCTGGAAAATATGATAAGACAACAAATAGATCTGAAACCTGAGACATTTTTGTTGGGCATGATTCCAGGAAATTGCAATAAGGGTAACATATATCTGGTTCTACATATCCTAACAGCAGCTTAGGATTGCATATGCTCAATGATGGAAAAACCCAGAAACCCCTGCAGATGATATTATAATCAAAAAAATTCTGGAATGTGCAGAGGTGGATAGGTTAACCTTAAAAATTAAAGGAAAAGAAGGTTCAGACTATTTCATAACATTGGAACTATTCTATAAATGGTTAAATGACAGGTATTGAGGTTAGGACCGCCCCCTGGTAACCCACCCTCTGTCCGCCCCCTCAATGCACGACCCTCTGAGCCCTCCCAGACGTGCATGCCAGCCTGGCTACCTCCAGATCCCTGCGGGTTGTCCCCCAAACCCGGTTCGGATTTCCCTAACCCCACTAAAAACCTCATTAAAAATTTACAAACCCCAGAATTCTCCCCAACATATTTCCTGCAGCCGCACCATCTCTCGGGATCCCAGGATCCATCATTAAGATAGGTTTTAGAAAGTTTTGAGGGCCACTTGAGGGAAAGGGGGACATCCCTCAAGGCCCAGAGATCTTTCATAGAGTACTTTAAAGGCTCCGATAAAAATGTCCTAGCTGTCCAGCAATGCCCTCCGGTGACTTTGATGTTATTCACAGTTTCTCTGCCACCTCTGCTACTCCACTGTTGCTCCGGGGCCCCCACCCTCCCCAGCCCTTAAACCACCTCTGCCACTGGTGGGGACCTAGGGGGGAAGGAGACCCCAACCGCAGCTTCAACCGGGTAACTCCGAGGCTTCCGGTGACTCCAGCACTTCCAGGCCCTTCAGGGCCACCGACCCACCCCCCCGGTCCAATCACCTCTGCCACCGGTGGGGACCCAAGGGGAAGGAGGCATCATCCGCGGCCCCATCAGTCTACAGCGTTCTACAATGGTTCTCCTCCTTCCTCTCCGACTGCTCGCAATTTATGTTGGCAGGGGGGCAGAGATCAACCTCAAGGCCCCTGATTTGTGGAGTTCCTCAGGGGTCGGAGTTCTCGCCCCTACTGTTCAACATTTATATGAAGCCACTGGGTGAGATCATCCGTGGCTTTGGGATAGAGTTTCATCAGTACGCTGACGATACTCAGCTGTACATTTCTACCACAGGCCACGCCGACGAAGCCGTGGAAGTGATGGCCCGGTGCCTGGAGGCTGTGCAGGGTTGGATGGGGCAGAACAGGCTTCAGCTCAACCCAGCTAAGACCGAGTGGCCGTGCTTCCCGGCACCCTGATACAGCCAGTTGGTTCCATCACTGGCTGTAGGTGGGAAATTCTTGTCCCCACAGAGAGGGCGCGCAATCTGGGTGTCCTCCTGGACATATGGCTGTCGTTAGAAGACCATATAGCGGCCGTCGCCAGGGGGGCTTTTTATCAGGTCCGTAGGATCTACCAATTGTGGCCCTTTCTTGGTCGGGATGCGCTTTGCATGGTCACATCTACCCTCGTTATCTCCCGCCTAGACTATGCCAATGCTCTCTACATGGGGCTCCCCTTGAAGAGCACCCGAAGGCTCCAACTGGTGCAGAATGTGGCCGTGTGGGTGGTTTTGGGGGCTTCTCGGAGCTCCCATATTACGCCACTCTTGCACAAGCTGCATTGGCTCCTGGTGGTCTTTCAGGTGCGTTTCAAGTTGTTAGCTACCATCTTTAAAGCTCTCCATAGCTTGGGACCTGGGTATCTACGGGACCGCCTACTGCCACCATCGATCTCCCGTTGGCCAGTGACTTCCCATAGAGCAGGTCTTCTCGGGGTGCCACCAGTTGGACGGCTG
This sequence comes from Bungarus multicinctus, assembly GCA_023653725.1. Classification (NCBI taxonomy): domain Eukaryota; kingdom Metazoa; phylum Chordata; class Lepidosauria; order Squamata; family Elapidae; genus Bungarus; species Bungarus multicinctus. Next base: position 8,337,841 of record CM042840.1, on the reverse strand, counting down.
ATGACCCTGAGGATGCGGGCCTTCTCGTTAGGGGCACCCTCCCTCTGGAATGAACTACCCCCGGAGATGAGGACCATCCCTGACCTTTTGACCTTCCGGCGCGCGTTGAAAACTCACCTATTTTATCAAGCCGGTCTGGCCTAGGGTTTTTATAGGGTTTTAATTGGTTTTAGTTTTTAAATCCTAGTTTGATTTTTATCTTTCAGCCACGATATTTAATCTTTTAATTGTTTTTAAATATTGTATTGTTATTGCATTTTTAATTTGGCTGTACACCGCCCCGAGTCCCGCACGGAGAGGGGGCGGTATATAAATCTAATAAACCTAACCTAGCCTAACCTTAGGCACAAAAGCCAATTGGCTCACTTTGGGACAGTCCTTCTCTATCAGCCCAGCACACCTTCCAAGGTTGTTGTGGGGAAAATAGGATGAGGAAGCTATGTACACCACCTTAAGTTGTTTATAAAACAAAATAATAAATTGGGATGTAAATAAATGAAATAAGTGGCTGAGGTCTGTATTCTTTCCCCCATGCAATGCTCTATGAAGAAGATCCCAGATGAATTCTTTTAGTGGGGGCATTTCCTTTTCCCATCCTCAATGTGGGGCCACCCTTTCCCCACTAATTTTGTCCATGCATTTGTGCCAGGAAGATTTTATCCACCTGTGCCCTATCTTTATTTTCATTTATCTGTTATAAGTTTATATACACCCAACTCCATAAGGGCACCTGGTGGTTTACGACAGCTTCAAATCAGATCAATAAAATCACCACAGTAGGAAAAAAAAATACTCTTTATTTTCTCTGACCTCTTTTTTTTTAATTCAGTGGCCTGATTCCAGAGAATTTCAATTTGCAAGAGTCATTATGTACAGTATTAGTTTATTCAAAACATCATTGACTTCATTGAGTGAAAGAAATATCAGGCTATATTATTTAGAAGCCTTTTCTGTCTTGTTACAGGTAGTCCTTGACTTATGACCACAATTGAACCCAAAATGTCTATTGCTAAGTGAGACAGTGTTAACTGATCTTTGCCCTATTTCTTGCCACAATTGTTAAGTAAATTCATTACAGTCGATAAGTTAGTAAAACAATTGTTAAGTGAATCTGGCTTCCCCATTGACTTTGCTTGTCAGAAGGTCACAAAAGGTGATTGTCAGGGCTCCAACAATCCACCCCCATTCAAATCATGAATCTCTAGCCACATCTCTCAGAATTCTTTAAAAAATAATTTATTAGGAGTGAACATATTGGTGTTACCTGGATTCAGCCAACTCTGAGACACATCCTTCATCTCACCCTTGACCCTGGTCTTCCCCCACCCCTTGGTTGTATATTCTCCAATGGGACACATCCATAGCCAAGAGTCATCAATCATGCTCTCCAGTAATAATCTTGTGCGCCAGAAGCTTCGGCTGCCTAGCAATTATCTATGAAAATATTTAAGATATGCACTGCTTCCCCCACTCTCTTTCTGCTGACAACTCTAATAGACCAGAGAAATATTTCAGAGTTGATAGTGATCACATGATCACTGCGACCATCATAAATACATGCCAGCTACCAAGCATTTGAACTTTAATCATGTGACCATGAGGATGCTGCAATAGTTATAAGTGTGAAAAATGGTCATAAGTCACTTTTTTTAGTGGCGTTGTAACTTCGAACAGACACAAAGCGAAAGCCAAGGATTAGCTCTACTTCTAAACTATCTTTAAACCTCTGTTTAAAAGGGCCAAACTAGGGCCTTCCACAAAAGGAATGGAGTTTAAAAAAATATGATGATGATAACCACAACTGGATTACCACAGCCTCCATCTTGCCTTTTTTGACCGTTTCTGCAGTCCTCCTGGGCCCCATGGAGCAGACCTAGCATTTTGAAGATGAGTTGCAAAGAATTAGCAATATAAAGGCCCTGAGGCTGTTTCTCAGTGTTCTTTCGGCAATACACACTTGTCAATAATGACAGCTTATGCCTAAAACTATTAAAGGACTGCAACTTCTAAAGCTTTAAATTCCTGGCGATGGATCACCTCCATGTAGTGCTCCTTTAGAAATGTGATAATTGGGGGACATTCATTGATAACTTAAGTGCCAAGGAAAGGCAGAGTAATTACCGTATACAGTGCATTACTATGGGAAGTAAATATATGATTTTCTCACCCTTTAGTCACCTTGCAGAGTGTATGGTGCAATTATAATACTGAGACATCAATGTGGATGTGTAATTACTTTGTGATGAGGTTCATTTACAAATCCATGTCCTGCTTTCTAAGAGTTTTTCTTCTCTTTCTCCTTTTCCCCTTTCCCCTTCTTCTTCCTTTCCTCCTCCCCCTTTTCTCTTCCTTCTTTCTCCATCTTCTTCCTCCTCTTCTCCCTCTTCCTCTCCCTCTCTTGTTCTTCCAGAATAGACATTTGGAGGTCTGCCCTCCTCACCCTTCCAGAATAGACATCTGCAGAAAAGACATCTATCACAACTTGGAAGTAGGTCTTCAAGCAGTTTAACGAAACCCAATTGGGTTTCTTCATTCTCACATTGTTGACGATTTGCAAAACTTCACAAGATTGAAAAAGCTCAATATTCTGCACTGTTTTATAATTAGACCTTTCTGATAACTCAACATGGACTGTTTTTTGTCTGGCCTATCTTCAGAAGGCATGTTGGGTGTTGAGACCTGTGGAAGCATTCTGAACATCTCTAGTTCATAAGGCAGGAAAAAAAAGAACCTTCATTTGATGTGAGAACTAATGATCTACCTGCAGACTGTAGATCCATTTTGAGCAGAGAAACATGGATTTGCAACCTTGGTTGGACAGGATTGTCAATCTCAGTGGTGTCTGGAGATTCAGATTTTGAAACATCCTCTTTAATCCCCCCAAAATAGATAAAAAACTTTATTCGCCTCTCTCTGAGATCCCCGAATCTCAGTTTTGTGCATATTCTATGCCAGTATGATTTCAAGATACTATTTTGAAGGTATCTATTCATTCTGATAGAGGCTTTTAGATTCTCTACAGTACATTTCTCCAAAAAATATTTGTTGTTCCAAAAATCCAGTATTTATAAATAAAAAGGGCAATTCTGTCCAAAAGCCAAACAAAGAAATAAAAAAACCCATCCTGGGTGCTATCTCAAGATTGTTAATAAATCAGATGTTTAAACCGTGGAAGTATTTTTAATGGGGCTTGTTTTGTATTATATTTTAGTGAGCCTATCGAGAACCTTTTTTGTTGTGGCAGCACACAAATATGTTTAAATAAACAAACATATATATAGCCCACTCTTTCGGATCAAGCCAAAACCCCTTTTAATTCTAATAAAAGATAGTTCTTGACTTATGGGCTAGAATTTTCATTGCTAAGTAAGGCAGTTGTTAAATGAGTCACATCCAATTCTATAATCTTTTTTGCCATGAATCATATCAGTTGTTAAGTGAATCACTCAATCATTAAACAAAGATTCCCCCATTGAAATTTGTTGTCAGAAGCCAGCTAGGAAGATTGCAATTGGTAATCACATCGTAAATACATGCTGGTTGCCAAGCACTTGCATTTTGACTATGTATCTCGGGGAATGCTGCAATAGTTATAACTGCAAGGACTGGTCATAAGTCACTTTTCAAACAGTTGTAAGTCAAGAACTACCTATACCTGACTAGGATTTGTACAGGTATTCAGTGTCTGATCTGTGCACTGTTCTGCCTGGTGGATCGTGGCCATTGACCCAAATAAGAAGATATGGTTCAATCCAACTGTTGGACACTTCCTTATCAATCAAAGTGAAACTTGAAGTCCAGGCTGACCTTGTAGACGTTGATGTACTGAGCAAATAAATATGTTATTTCCCTTGAAAAATGCCATTGCAAAGAAAAATGGAAAATCCCAGGCTTTCTTTCTTTCTTTCTTTCTTTCTTTCTTTCTTTCTTTCTTTCTTTCTTTCTTTCTTTCTTTCTTTCTTTCTTTCTTTCTTTCTTTCTTTCTTTCTTTCTTTCTTTCTTTCTTTCTTGCATCTGTCTTCCATTTAACATTAAACTGGAGCTTCCAATATCTTTAGGTATTAGCTGGAACATAAGTGCAGAAGATGTGTAAAGTTAATATTACATACAATCATGCAGTTTTAAAGTAGAAACAAATTTGGATATAATCTTTTCTTTGATTAAAGCAGTTCATATGTCCATCTCTGCTTTTTTAATTCATTCTTTTTAAAAAAGGGTGCTATCCTAAAATAAATAATGATGGTGGTGGTGGTGATGATGATGACAATCCAAACAGCCAACTTTGCAACAACAAAGTTGAAACTATTTCACATTTAATATGTGAATGCAGCAAAATTGCACAAACTGAATACAAAGCTTAGACATAACTGAGTTGCTAAATTAATCCACTGGTCATTATGTAAAAAATACGACTTACCTGTATTCGAAAAGTCATGGGAACATAAAGTGGATAAAGTTGTTGAAAATGAGGAGGTGAAGATCTTGTGCGACTTTCGAATACTGATGGATTGCCATTTGGAGCACAACATGCCAGATATCACAGTTGTTGAAAACCGAAACATACAATTTATTGATATCGGGTACCAGGAGATGCCAGAGTCGAAGAAACAGTACTGGAAAAAATCACGAAATATTATGACCTGGCTATCAAAATTACGCGATTATGGATGAAACATAACAGTGATACCCATTGTCATCAGGGCACTTGGTACCATGTCCAATAATTTTATAATATACATCAAGAAATTGTAGCACCAGCAGAACTGCAAAAAACTGCGCTACTTGGAACATCATACATCTTAAGAAGACGATACCAAGTACCAGGACACTGGCAGCAACCTGTATCAACCATTAGCACTAGTCAGTGATATTTGTGATGCATTTTTGAATGTTCAGTTGATTGAGTTTCATGTTTAATGAATAAAGTATGTAATAATAATGTCATACATTTTAAGACGATACTTGGTTGATACCTAGGATGCTGGCAACAGTCTGTATCAACCATTAGCGCCAGTCAATGATATTTGTGATACATTTTTAAGTGTTCAGTTGACTGAGTTTCATGTTTAATGAATAAAAGAGACAACAATAAAAATAATAATTCTTCCATGGTGGAAATTAATGTATCTTCATTTTTTGCAATAAAGCATTCTTGCGGCCATCAGCATGTACAACAACAAATAGAGAGAGAGAGGTTTCCTAATAATAGACTCCCACACGAGCAGTTCTGGCAGCTTGGAAGAATAAACTTTTGGTACTGATGACAGACTCAGGTTGGATCCTGCTGCAACAACAAAGTTCCGGATTGTCCAATATACCAAAAGATTTTTATTCTAGTTGTTTAACCAATTTTTCAGTAACATGAATTGAAATCCCTCTGCAAATTCTGGGTGCAAAATACGTGCAAAATAGTAATACAGGCTACAGAGAGATTTATAGCAAAGTTTTTTTTTTTTTTTAAGTGAGAATCTAATTGTGTTTAAAGACATGCTGGGTTTTCATCATCTCTAACACCATAAAAGTTGATGCTACAAAACAATTTCTTTTTCTGTTTTTTTACCCGTATATGTTCAGTTTCGCGAAAGGGAATTGACTTTAGAAATTCTTTCAAAACAAATAATCCCGAAGAAATTAGCATCAGTAGAAAAGGTTTTCTTGTGGTTGTCTAGCAACGTAATCACCAGAGGCCTGTTCATGTGTTATTTTCTTCATTATAGAAGTTTCTCTCAAACTTTGAGGTCCTTCCGATCTCTGATCAATGAAATTTCAGCAGATGTCTCTGGAAGACCTTTAATCCTACCATCACCAAGGGGTTCTCCTGTCCTTCAGAAATGTATCAGGTACTTTCTTCTTTCTGCCTCACAAAGGATTATCTTTTTCCTTGAGAAAGGAGAAGAAGAGATTTCGCTTGTCGTTTAAGAAGCTTCGCTGGTTCTGGCTTATTCATCGCCAGAACTGATGAAGCTTCTTAGATGAGAAGTGAAACTTCTTATTCTTGTTCTTGTTTTTTCTCCTCCTCCTCCTCCTCCTCCTCCTCCTCCTGCACTTGCACCTCCACTTTCTCCTTCTTCCTCAAAAAAAAAAAAAGACAGTTGCCTTTTGAAAAAGCAGCTTTGAGACAACTATGACCTAGATGACTGAAAAATCTCTTTTTGCCTCCTCTTTAGAAAAATTCAGAGAAACCTGAATTTGGAAAAGCCACGTATGTCTGTTCTATTAAACATAACACTGTGGAGTTATGACTTGCTAGAATTTCTGGGGGGCAAACATAGATCAATATACTTTTCTTGCTGTTTTAAGGTAATTTTCTTCTGGACTCAGCACAATGGCGGAAAAAATCCATCCGTCTTCCTGCCTTTTTATTTACACTCTGTGCCAATTTGCTGCATCGATTTCTCTCTCTGATCTCTTCCTTGAAAACCCGCCCCATCTATAGTGGTGATCAAAGATTCTATTGAAATTATAAATGCTTCTAAGTTACCAAACCAACTTAAAAAAAAACAGTACTGGGTGTGTACAGTATATTCCTCTCCCCCCTTCTATCACACCTATACATATTCGTTTATTCGTTTTTAGAAGATCTCTTAGCAAATCTCAGAGTGTTCTCTAGAAAAATGACTTTAACAGGATATTACTGGCCTCTCATAATATTTCTGCACTGCAACAACATTACAATTGGCGTTAAACTTTATTACCAGTTTGGTGATAAAATTAGTTTAATATTGGTTGCTTTCATAATGTACTTTTACTATTGCAACACAGAACAATATGACAGCAAAGTAAAATAATATAAGATGCCAAGACCTGAAGGCAGGACGAGAAAGTTACAGGAAGAGACAATGGAAAGTAATTCTTTTCTCCGTTTGCTTCCCTGGAGCACACCAACAGGAATGCTACCACTTATTAATTTTATTAATTCTATTGTCGCTGGATGATAGCAAATAAAGAGGGCAGCAGCTCATTAACTTGGCAAACCTAAGACCATTGTACACAATGATCAAATAATATAACTGAGTAATAAAAATGAGACAATCATAAAACAAGCTAATAAAATAAGCAATCTAACATAGATTTAGTTTGAATTATATCTGTATTATAAAAAAACACAGTACATTATTGACATTCTCTATCAAAATCCTGAGCAAACAGACACATTTATATGTTGCTATATAGGGAAGAAAAAACAAATACACAGATATAGAATAGGCCCTATCTGACTCAATAGTATCAACTGTGAGAAGACATCTAAGTGTCGTAGTTCAGGGGTCTCCAACCCTGGCAACTTTAAGACTTGTGGACTTTAAGCTTTGCTGGCTGAAGAATTCTGGGAGTTGAAGTCCACAAGTCTTAAAATTGCCAAAGTTGGAGACCCCTGTCCTAATGGATAATCACTTAAGTACAGGGGTGGGATTAAAAAATGCCAGCAATTGGTTCATGTTGTAGAGCGGCGGTAATCACTCAGGCAGACACCGAGGCAAAGGTTCAGCTCACACTTTATTTCAAAGAATAAAGGATTACCGCTACTGCCGCACTAACACGACAGCCAGCTGGAGCGGCAACAGCTGATGCCATTTGACAGCTGCCTTTTATAGCCGGCTGTTAAACGGCATCAACCAATGGGAGAGGTCCGTGCTTTCCCGCTCAAAGCACGGACCTGAGTGGGAACTTCAGTCAATACAAAACACTCCTCCCTCCCAGTGAGGAGCATGCGTAGTCCTGCAAATATGTTGGGCGCCTGCGTAGTCGTCCAGATCTTCTTGGTTCGGTTGGGAATGGCGCCGGGTTGTTGCCTTCTGCTTGCTGCACCTTCCATCGGAGGTGAGGCTGCTGGAACGTCTGGAACTGGGTCAGGACCTTGGTCAGCTTCTTCTCCAGGTAGGCTGTCATCCCCGGTGGGCTGGAGGCTGGTTTCTCCGGGTGGTGGTGGTACTTCTGCATCGGGACCATCTAGATGACCTCTGGGTACAGTGTTCCAACATCTCCTCAAGTGGTCCATGTGGCACCGCCAGACACGCCCATCAGGTAGTTGGACTCTATAAGACTTGGGACCAGTTACTGCTACCACACAACCAGGCAACCACAATGGTTGCCCAGCAAAGTTCCTGACATACACTTTGTCATTTACTAGGAACCCTCTGTCTTGGCTATTAGACCCAATGGGAAGCACTGGGGCATAATTTGGGTGCAGCCTGTCAAGAGTGGTTCTCAGCCGGCATCCCATTAACACTTCCACTGGTGACCTATTTGTGGAGGCACAAGGTGTTGTATGTTGGCTCAACAGGTATTGGACCAGTCTAGAATGCCAATTAATGGGTCCCAATCTCTGTAGTACCTCCTTGGCAGATCTGACTGCCCTCTCAGCCAGCCCATTACTTGCAGGATGAAATGGGGCTACTAATATGTGTCTGCTGCCCAGGTTGGCTAGGGAGATCTCAAATTCACAAGAGGTAAATTGGGGGCCATTGTCAGATACAATGGAATCAGGAAGGCCATGCGTGGCAAACATCCTGGTCAGTGCCTTGTAAACTGCTTCAGTAGTTGTGGAGTGCACTAGTGTCAATTCCACCCACTTCAAAAATGAATCCACTACCACCAGGAATGTGCGCCCGTGGAAGGGGCCAGCCAAATCTATATGAATTCAGGACCACGGGCTTCCTGCCTCTTCCCAGGTCCTAGGGGTGGCTATTGGAGGGGATGACCTGGTGGCCTGGCATGCCTGACATAAATTGACCCAGCTAGAGATTTGGGCATCCATGCCCGGCCACCATACGTAGCTGTGGGCGAGGGCCTTCATCCTAACTATCCCTGGGTGACCCTCGTGCAGCACCTTTAAGATTGCAATTTGTAACTTGGGGGGTATCACTACCCTGGTTCCCCATAGTAAACAGCCTTGCAATGAGGAAAGTTCCTGTTGGCGTAGCTTGTAGGGTAGGAATTCTGATGGATATGGGGTTGTAGGCCACCCCCTCCCTACCCAGTCAAGGACTTGGGAAATTACCTTGTCCTTGGCCGAATGGGCAGCGATGTCAGAAGCGGTGACAGGCAGCTTGAGCTCTTCAATCAGGAAAACGGCATTTGTTGGTGCTGGGTCCTTAACTGGAACAGGCAGGGGGCAACAACTGAGGGCATCTGCATGGCCAAGCGTTTTTCCAGAGCGGTGGACCAGTGTATATGAATATGCAGCCAGAAAAATGGTCCACCTGGTCATCCTTGGGGATAAAATCTGGGGAGTTTGTTTAGTGCCAGATAAAATTCCTAACAGGGGCTTGTGATCTGTTATCAGTTCAAAATGATGACCGTAGAGAAACTCATGGAATTTCTTTACTGAAGCAACTGCAGCCAAGGCCTCCTTATCAATCTGGCTATAGTTGCATTCAGTGGAGGACAGTGTCCTTGAAAAGAAGGCTATAGGTGCTTCTGCACCATTTGGCAGTCTGTGACTCAGAACAGCCCCTATTCCAAAAGGGGAAGCATCTGCTGCTAGAACTAGTGGTAAATCTTTGTTGAATTGAATTAATACAGCTTTGGATGTTAGTATTGATTTGACTTCCTTGAAAGCAAGACTTTCCTTTGGTCCCCAGTGCCATGGCGATTTCTCGTCTAAGAGCCTGTGAAGAGGCTCAGCAATTGAAGCTTTATGGGGCAGGAACGAAGCATAGAAATTCAGGAGTCCCAGGAAAGCTTGGAGCTCTGTTTTATTAGTAGGAGTGGGAGCTTCATGAATGGCCTTGACCTTTGACTCTGTTGGGTGAATACCCTTGGCGTCAATTTTGTAACCTAAAAATTCCACTTGTGCAGTGGCTATGGTGCATTTCTCTCTTTTCAATTTAAGACCTGACTGTCTAAAATGCTCAAGCACACTTCTGACCCTCTGTAGCAATTGAGTTTGGCTGGTGGCAGATATAAGAATGTCATCGAAGTATGGCACAACGCCTGGCAAACCTTGCAGAATTCTTTCCATTAGAGATTGGAAAATCCCAGGGGCCACACTAACTCCGAATTGTAGGTGTGTACATTTAAAAGCCCCTCTGTGTGTCACTATTGTTTGCAGTTCAGCAGTTTCGTCATCAACAGGGAACTGTTGATAAGCCTGGGACATATCTAATTTTGCAAAAATGGAGCCAGGCTCAAGGGAATGGAGTAGGTGTTGCACCACGGGGACCGGATAAGCGCTTACTTGTAAATATCTATTTATTGAAGATTTATAGTCAGAGCAGATTCTTAAATTTCCATCCTTCTTTAGAGGCGTCACTATAGGGGTCTCCCATTTTGAAAAATCTGTAGGTTGTAGTATACCTTGTTTAATTAATCTGTCTAGTTCCTTGTCAAGTTTAGGACGAATTGCAAAAGGAACTCTGTGGGGTTTTAAACAGATTGATACTGCTTGGGAGTCCACCTTGAAGGATATTGGGGTTCCCACGTAGCAGCCTAGGCCTTCGCTGAATACATCAGCATACTCCCTGAACAGGGAGTCAACTTCTGAACTTGTAATGGCGTGGATTCCACCTATGTGGAGGCCCAGGGCAGAGAACAGTCTAATCCTAATAGGCTTGGGAGGGCGCCATCCACTATCACTAAAGGCAAGTGACCCTTAAAATCTTGAAAATGAACTAGAAACTTGCCTTTTCCGATGACAGGAATGGTTCTGCCTTGGTAGTCCCGTAGTGTCAGATTGCAGCCAGGGATCTTCTTTCTTGTTACTCTGGGAAGCAGTTGCTTCAAGGTGCCCCACGAGATGATGGATAGTGCAGAGCCGGTGTCTACTTCCATTCTGTATGGTCTTCCTTCTATAGAAACAGTGACACTAATTTTGTTAGAACTACTTTTAGGTATCTTAGCTTGGTAGCATGTGAAGCAGTCCTCGATTTGTCTTGAATATTGTATGGGTTTCTGAGGCCTTTGCGGCTGGTTAAAGGTCTTCCCTGCCTGACATATTCTTGCCAAATGGCCCTTCTTTTGGCATCTTAAGCATATGGCATTCCTGAATCTGCAGGATGCCCTGAGATGGTTGCTCCCACAGCTTAAACAGGTAGTCTGTATTCATGGAGGTTGGCTTGCAACTTGCCTGTACTCCCTTTGATTTGAGTTGGGCTGTCTGAGGCGGTTTATCTCAGTAGCCTCTTCTAAACCTTCCTCTGTGAAGGCTTCATCAAAATGCACTGTTGGGTTACCTAGTCTGATTGGATTTCCCTGTATTTCAGCTGCTGAGAATGCTGATAGCTCAGCAGCCTGGGATTCTTCTATGGCTTGTTTTAAGGTTAGATCCCCTTTAGCTAGTAGTCGTCTTTGCAATTTGGGATCTCTAACTCCACAGACCAGCTGATCTAACAGCATATCCTCAAGGTAATCCCTGAATCCGCAATGTAAGGCAGCTGTTCTCAGTGCTGCCATATAGTCACTAATGGTTTCTCCCTCTGACTGAATGCACCTTCTGAAGGCATGGCGTCTGGCAATTCTGGAAGGCTTAGGGGAGTAATGGTTGGAGAGAATTTCTTGCAATTCCTCCCAGGAAATAGTCTTAATAGATCATGGGGCCAATAATGCTGTTGCGGTGTCAAATACCGTGGCTCCGCAAAAGCTTAGGAAGTAAGACTTTTTTCTATGGTCAGAGATATCTGAAAGGTCTATAGCATCTAAAAAGCAGTCAAACCGGTTCCTGTATGATTCCCATGTCTCTGCCGTAGGTCTGAAGGGCAGGAATGCAGGATTCGAAGTCATCTTTCTGTCAGCTGTGCTGCTTCTCCTGAGGCGATTTAGAGATCGCGCTTCGCGAACAGTGACAGCAACTCTGTAGCGATTTCAGCTCTCGGCTAGTGATTTCGCTCTTTTTCCTTTTGCCTGGCTTGCCTTTATTTAGGATCCCGCCCTCGTCGCCAGTGTTGTAGAGTGGCGGTAATCACTCAGGCAGACACTGAGGCAAAGGTTCAGCTCTAACTTTATTTTAAAAAATAAAGGGTTACCGCTACTGCCACTCTAACATGGCAGCCAGCTGGAGCGGCAACAGCTGATGCCATTTGACAGCTGCCTTTTATAGCCGGCTGTCAAACGGCATCAACCAATGGGAGAGGTCCGTGCTTTCCCACTCAAAGCACAGACCTGAGTGGGAACTTCAGTCAATACACAACAGTTCACTACCCAGTTATTGGGTGTGTGTGGCCATGGTGGGCATGGTCTACTGGAACTTCCCATTTCCGGCTTCTGGCAGACCTCCAGATCCTGGGGAGGCCATTTTCACCCTCCCAAGGGTCCAGAGGCTTCTCCCAGGCCTCTGGAAAAGCGAAAACAGCCTTCCACGAGCTCTGGAGGCCCTCTGGAAGCCGGAAACAGGCCCATTTCATCACTTTTGATTTTTCTGGGAGGACCAATTTTCGCCCTCCCAAGGGTCTGGAAGCTTCCCCTGGGCCTCTGGGAGGGGGAAAACGGCCTCCCCTGGGCTCTGGAGGCCCTCCGGAATCCAGAAACAGGCCCGTTTCTGGACTACCGGAAGGCCCGTTTTCCCTCTTCCAGAGCCTTTGCAAGACTCTGCACTTACCTGCACCAAAAATGGGCCGTGTGGAGACTCCTGGGAGGGGAGTGACAGGGTGGATGGGGCCAGCTGGTTGGTTGAAATACCGGTTCGACGAACCAGATGTAATTTTAACATCCGATTTGCCCAAACCAGTCCGTACTGGTAGAATCCCACTTCTGAGCCAGCAGTATGCTACAGCAGCCATAAAAACTATTGCAGTCCTAGGTTGCATTCAACAGAGGGATAGTTCCAAGATCATATGAAGTGATAATACTGCTTTATATTGCACTGATGAGACTATGTTTGGAATACTATGTCCAATTCTTGTCACAATAATATAAAAAAAATGTTGAGACACTAGAAAGAGTGCAGAGAAGAGCAATAAAGATGATAAGAGATCTGGAAGTTAAAACTAATGATGAATGATTGAAGAACTTGGGTATGCTTAGATTAACAACAAGAAGGACTTAGAGTGACATGATAGCAACCTTCCAATATTTGAGGCACTGCTACAGAGAAGAGGAACCACCTATTCTCCAAAGCACCTGAGAACAAGACAAGAAATAGTAGGCAGAAAACGATTAGAGAGAGATCAATTTAGAACTAAGGAAAAATTTCCTATCAGTGAGAACAATTAATCAGTGGAATGGCTTAACTCGGGAAGTTGTAGGAGCTCCATCATTAAAGGTTTTCAAGAAGAGAGTGGATAGCCATTTGTCTGGAATGAAATAGGAACTGCTGCTTGAGCAAGTAGAATACCTCCAAGGTCCCTTCCAACTCTATTATTCTATATTTTTATTTATTTATTTATTTATTTATTTATTTATTTATTTATTTATTTATTTATTTATTTATTTATTTATTTATTTAGTCAAATGCTTACAATATAATATAAATAAAAATAAAAATAAGTTTAAATATAAGAAATAGGAACTAATAATTGGGGACAATAGGACAGGGACGGTAGCAGGGGTGGGATTCTACCGGTTCTATCCGGTTCTATAGAACTCCTTGTTAACTTTCTAAGCAGTTTGGAGAACCGGTAGTTAGAAGAAATCTCCTTTTGTTTTTTCCACTCTTATTACATTCTTGGCAGACAGCCTAGACTTACTGTCTCCGGAGCTTTGGGGGCTTGGCTTTCTTAAAGGAGAAGGGTTCTTTTAAGATTTTTACACTGCTGTTGGGAGGAAATGCTTCCCTGGACAATCAGCACTTTGAAGAAATAATTGAATAATGAAGCAAAGCTTTTAGTGACAGGGAACCAAGATGAGTGACATTCAGCAAGGCTTCTTGGCTAGCTAGAAAGATTGACATTCAAATGTGAGTTTACATACCCTTTCTGAGTTTTGGTCTAAAATTGGTTTTTGGTGAAGATTAATTCTGTGCTTGGTGACATTTAATCCTGTGTTTATTGATGGAATAATTTTCCCTATTCAGCTTCAACAAGCAACAGCTGATTTAATTATTTGTATTGTGTTTGAATTTTTTCCTGCCTCGTGGTTTCTTTTTTTTATCTGGGGACGGGAGTCTTCCTCACTGCTTTAGTACTATCTGGAACTGTCCTTTTGGGGTATACTTCTAAAGAATTCTATCCATCCATCTATCTATCTATCTATCTATCTATCTATCTATCTATCTATCTATCTTTTCTTGAAAGTTTCCAGTGATGGAACTCCCATAACTTCCAAGGGCACGCTGTTCCATTGGTTGATTGTTCTCACTGTCAGAAATTCCTCCTTATTTCTAGGTTGAATCTCTCCTTATTCAGATTCCATCCATTATTCCTTGAATGGCCTTCAGGTACTTTGGAAAATAGCTTCACCACTTTCTCTCTGGTGTCAGCCCCTCAAATATTGGAACATTTCTAATGTTTCTCCCCTGGTCCTTTTCTTCACTAGGTTTTCAACTTGATGCTGAAAAGAATATAGTGTTGACACCAATTAGGAAAAATTTCCAAATTCAGGGGGACAAGTCAAGATGAAGTTCCCTATTTCCTGAAGTTCCCCCTACTTAACTCATTTCTCCAATACGTGCTGATTGAGAGTGAAGGGATACTTACTTATGGAGTTGCCCAAGAGCAAATGAGAAGGAATAAATCCGATTGGTTGAACACCCTGGTTCATGGGTGGCCAACTACTGATCTGGAGCATAAATCTGTAATCTGTGCTGAGTCATAGGTTATTTTGCATTTAGAGAAGATTTATTATTTATGTCTCTATTAAGAAAATGTATGAGTCACTTAGCAAATTCAAACACCATTCAAAGTTACAACTGATCTGAAAAAAGGGGGCTTATGACTCAGATCTGAAGTTCCAACGATTGCCCTCACTCAAATCCTCTGCAGACACATGACTGGTCTCCAGGTGCTTAACCTCATTTATGATTGTTCGCAGCATCCCCTGATCATGTGACCATGTTTTACAACATTTTTCCGAAAACTGGCATATGCATTGGGTATTTTTTTTTTCCCAAAACTGTGCCATATGGATTCACTTAACGGGTTAATGATCTTGATGTTCACTTTATGACCATTGCATTTTCTTAACCATTACTGCAAAAAAAGATCATACAATCACACCAGTCATGCAACAGATGCGTTTTTATAATTGTTGCAACCTTCGGGCAGCTCCATTACAGTCATAACTCGAGGATAAGCTGTATTGGTTTTTTAAAATTGTTTTTCAGTTGCATCAGTTGTTCAGCACTGGTGGTGCAGATATTTTATATAGGTAGTCCTTGACTTACGACCAGAGTACACATCTAGAGTCCTGCATCCAGTTTTGGTCACCACACATTATAAAAAAGATGTTGAGACTCTAGAAATAGTGCAGAGAAGACCAACCAGGATGATTAAGGGACTGGAAATTAAGGCATATGAAGAACGGTTGCAGGAACTGGGCTTGGCTAGTCTGGTGAAGAGAAGGACCAGGGGAGACGTGATAGCAATGTTCCAGTATTTGAGGGGCTACCACAGAGAGGAGGGGGTCACGCTATTCTCCAAGGCACCTGAAGGCCAGACAAGGAATAATGGATGGAAACTTATCAAGGACAGTTTCAACCTGGAAATAAGGAGAAACTTTCTGACAGTGAGAACAATCAACCAATGGAACAGCTTGTCTTCGGAAGTTGTAGGAGCGCCATCACTTGAGACTTTCAAGAAGAGATTGGACTGCCATTTGTCAGAAATAGTGTAGAGTCTCCCGCTTGGGCGGGGGGGGGTTGGACTAGATGACCTATAAGGTCCCTTCCAACTCTGATTATCTTTATCTCTTATCTGACCACAGTTGAGCCCAAAATTTCTGTTAAATGAGACATTTGTTAAATGAGCTTTGCCCCATTTTACGACCTTCATTGCCACCGCTGTTAAGTGAATCACTTGTTAATTTAGTAATCTGGCTTCCCCATTGGCTTTGATTGTCAGGAGGTTGCAAAAAGGGATCACCGTCATAAATAGGAGTCAGTTGCCAAGTGTCTGAATTTTGATCACATGACCTGCGGGATGTTGCAACCATAATAAGTGTGAAAAAATGGTCATGTCATTTTTTTCAGTGCCGCTGTAACTTCGAATGGTCACTAAACAAACCATTGTAAGTCAAGGGCTACTTGTTAATGTAAGTACTACCTGTGAACCAAATAAACATATGCCACAACACTTCAACCAGTTTGGGCTAGTATAGGATTATGGCATGTGTAGACAAATGCATCCAAGGGTTAGCAAAGGTGCAGAACTCTGTCAATATCATCCTAATCTCTCTCTCTCTCTCTCTCACACACACACACACACACACACACACACACACACACACACACACACACACACACAGAAAGAGAGAGAGAGAGAGACAGAGCAGAGAGCAAAGATCAACACCATGGAGCACTGCTTCATCAATATTTCATGATTTAGAAAGTGACAGAATCCTGCCTTATTTAATCAGAAATTCCCCTTGATAATTCCTGCTTGGCCAAGTTATCCCTCCACATCGTGGCAGCTTGCGTATTGACCGATCTCTTCCACATTTTTAATTGATGAAATCTTTGCCCTTTTAGAAAACAAAAAAGGCTAATAATATTTGTAGCAGGAGAGGAGTCATGGTCATTTTCTAAATGGAGGGATTAAGAAAAGAAAAGAAGGAAGTTGGGGTGGACTACAGAATTTGAGAATTTGAAAAGAAGTAGTTGTGAGCCACATCTCCAAAACACCCATAGCTCCCCAATCGGTGATAGGACATCCAAGCTAGAAGAAGATCAGGGGAAGATTATTCCTTCTTCTAATGCAGTCCTAGGTTGCATCAACAGGGGGGTAGTTTCAAGATCACATGAACTATAATACCACTTTATAGTCCACTGGTGAGAATAGACTTGGAATATTGAACCCAGTTCTGGTCACCATGATGCCAAAAGGATGTTGAGACCAGTAGTGGTATTCTAGTATTCTTCAGGTAAACTGGTAGTAAAAAAAACAGCTACTGGTTCAGCCAAACCAGTATTTTTTTTCCTCCCAACGATCAGCTGTTCCAACGATCAGCTGTGCTGGGATCTCCCTCGCTGTCTTACTGCTTCACCCAAGAGGCTTCCCTGAGGCCCAGGAGGCAAATGGGGCAAGAGTGTGTGTGCTGTGTGGCCCCTCCCCACACTCTATTTTTTGCCTCTTGGGCCTCAGGGAAGCCTTCTGGGAGCAAAAATGGGCTCCCAGGAGCAAAAACGGGCTCCCAGAAGGCTTCCCTGAGACCCAGGAGGCAAAAAAATGGAGTGCAGGGATGGTCTTGTTAAAAAAAAGGAGGAAGAAGAAACCACGTCCACTCAGTCACGGGGCCAGGCCCACCTAGCCACTCCCTCAGAACTGGTAGAAAAATATTTGCATCCCACCCTTGGTTGAGACCCTAGAAAAAGGGCACAGGAGAGCAACAAAGAAGACGTCTGGATGCTAAACCATAAGACGAATGGAACCTGAGGTTTGCTAGTCTAACAAGAGAAGGACTAGGGGTGTTATGATAACTGTCCTCCAGTACTCGAGGGGCCGTCACAGAAAAGAAAGGGTCGACCTATTCTGCAAAGCACCTGAGAGGAGGACAAGAAGTAACAGGTCATTAAAGAAAGAACCAACTTAGAACTAAGGAGAAATTTCCTGACAGTGGGAACAATTAATCAGTGGGACGATTCTCCACCAGAACTTGTGGGTGATCCATCACTGAAGGTTTAAAAGAAAAGATTGGATAGCCATTTGTTCAAAAGGCTGTAGGAACTCCTGTCTCAGGAGGGGGTAGGACTAGAAGACCTCCAAGGTCCCTTCCAGCCCTATTATTCTACTTTCTATGTTCTTGGAAATCTCACTCATAGACCAGAGATCCAGTTAAATCATAATGTTGCCTTATTATTATTATCACTAGTTGATCAGTACAGTACAATTTCTTACTTTTAGATATGCTGGGAGGCAGATATCGGATGGATTCATCCCATCCTTTTTAGTATTATATATTTATTTATTAAACAAATTTATATTATAATATAATATATGTTATATTATATTATAATATAATGAAAATTCCATCAAATGTTCTCTATGTAACAAATATGCTCATTATGACTGCTTGGGATTATCCCAGCAAATGATTCAATACCTAGAATCATCCAATGAGTTTCCATATCTCTGCAAATCATGCAGACCCAACTGGATCTGCTTGAAAGAGTTGATACCACAGAAACATGAATAATATCCCTTGACACCATAGTAGCATCCCTGGATGCTTTAAAGGAAAGATTATTCAACCTTGAAAAAAAAAGACACAATGCAAAAACATGAACATCCAATAGCTACAAACCAAATCTCTACCCAACAATCACAACAAAACATAAATCAGACAAATAATGCTATCCCAATCCTCATCAGAGAAGCTGTTGAGCGTGAATGGAAACGTCCAAACACCATCTTATTTGATCTAGAGGACCTCAGTGACAATGATGGTATCACAACTGTCTGAAACATCATCAGTGATTATCAAGCATCAACCATCTCCCCTGATGAAATACTTGACATTTCTCACATTGGCCGAGAGCTCAAAAACTCTGATTTCTGATCTCGATGAGAGCTCTGTGGCTCCATGCTTCTGCAGGGTCATTTGCAAAAATGAATCAAGCAAACATAAATTCATTTATACTATAAATTCACTTGCCAAAAGCAACACCAATCATAAGAACCTCCGTTCTCGCCCTGACCTAACCATACAGCAACATGTCTGCTCCTGTATACTCTGCACAGAACTCAAAAAACATCTAGACAATGGAGAGAAGGACCTGTACATTGACATTGTGCTGACTGTATCAAAAGTAAGTCACACAACCCGCAACTCAGCTTTAACCTTCAACCACAACCAACCAATCCATCATTACCCAAGACTAGACATGCACGCCCCTAACTACTTCAATTCCAACTACAGCTGGTCTTAAATGCAAACTACTCAATGCAAGAAGCCTTGTGAATAAAATACCTGAATTTCTCCTCTTACTAAATATGGCTAAATTTGACATCATATTTGTCTGTAAAACATGGCTCAACACATCTCTCCCTGACTCCATTACCACAGTAAGAGACTATCATGTTTACTGATCAGATTGTGAAATTCATAGAGGAGGTGGTGTTGCTATCTTCTATAAAAAGTCCTTACATCTAAAAAACATCCAAGTTACCCAGGAGTTTGCTCTTCCTGAGACCATCGCCTGTGAACTGTCCTTAAATATTACAATTCGATTCTTACTATGTTACAGAGCACCTGATTATGACATCGAACATGTAAACAAGCTAAATTCACTACTAACATGGGCAACATCCTGCCCACACGCTTTTATCTTTCTTGATGACTTTAATCTACCTCATATTAACTGGATCCTAAATGAATGTACAACTGAACTCATACATGCAACCTTCTACAATGCCGTTACAAATCTGGGACTGGAACAACTAGTAACGAACAATACTAGACTTAACAACTGCCTCAATCTCATCTTCTGCAATAGTTTGAAATTAATTTATGGAATACAAATTAAAGAACCCTTTTCTAACAGTGACCACAACATGATTGACTTTTGTCTCAACATACGCCCACACAAAAATCATCACAATGACATAATCCCCAATTATAACTTCAAAAAAGGCAACTATGATCTTATAGACAACGATCTCTCATCCCTTGATTGGCAATCTCTATTCACTGGCTGCAATACTGTTGAAGACCATTACAACATATTTTTACTTGAAGTCAAAAGAGTCATCAAACTATATGTACCAATAACAACTCCCAAAACAACAACAAAAAAAAAACAGATTACCCATAACAATAAGGAAACTTCAGCCCAAAAAGACATCACTCTGGCAGAAAAACAAATCTGATCACGTTGCCAACTTTAAAAGACGATACAAAAACGTATGCCACCAGATAAAGACTGAATGCACCAATTATCACATTAAACAAGAGGAAAACCTTCTATGCATCAATTCCACTCGTGCTTTTTACAATTTTGTAAACAACAAACTAAAAGATTCAAGGCCCATCCCATCCCTGATAAGACCTAATGTAAAGACTGCAACGACAACACCATTAAAGCCAACATCTTTAACACATTCTTTGGCTCAGTATTTGTAAACAGCAATGGATCATGCCCAGTATTTCCTAGTCGTATCACTGACAACTACAATGATCTAATACATATCGATTTTACAGAAGACAATGTTGAAAAAGCACTACGCAATCTAAAACCATCTCTATCTATTGGACCAGATGGAATATGTGCCTACTTCTTAAAAAAGCTATCCACTGCCATAGCAGAACCTCTAAGCATAATCTTTGAAAAATCTTTCAGGACCAGCTCCTTGCCAAAACTATGGTCACAAGCCACAGTCATCCCCATCTTCAAAAAGGGAGACCCCAGCCTAGTTGAAAATTACAGACCAATCTCTTTATGCTGCGTCATCTGTAAAGTCATGGAACCAATTATTAACCAATCCATTATCCTCCACTTAGAGACAAACAACCTACTCTCTAATAAACAATTTGGTTTCAGAAAAAAACTATCCTGCAATCTGCAACTGCAAAAACCTATGGACTACACAACTCGATCAGGGCAAAGCAATAGATGCAATCTACATAGACTTCTGTAAAGCCTTAGATTCAGTGGTACACGACAAACTACTCCTAAAACTAAAATCTTTTGGTATCTCTGGACACCTGCATAATTGGATTGAAGCATTCTGTCAAACAGACAACAAATGATCAAAATTGGGAGTGTCCTATCAAATTCTGTACCTGTCAATAGTGGTGTCCCCCAAGGCAGTGTTCTAGGACCAACTCTCTTCATACTCTACATAAATGACCTCTGTGATCATATTAAGAGCAACTGCGTTCTCTTCGCTGATGATGTAAAGCTGTTCAACACCACAGACAATACTGCTACCCTTCAAAAAGATCTTGACTATGTATCAGAATGGTCAAACAACTGACAACTCCAAATCTCAACAAATAAATGCTCTGTCTTACATATTGGCAAAAAAAAAAAAAATCAGAAAATAAAATACAAGCTGAATAGTCAAGACCTTGTTGATGATCCAAGCTCTGCAAAGGACCTTGGAATACTCATCTCTAATGATCTAAGTGCTAGAGTCCACTGTAACTACATAGGCACTACTACAAAAAGGCATTAAGAGTTGTTAACCTAATCCTATGTAGCCTTTTCTCTGGTAATATCACACTACTAACTAAAGCATACAAAACATTTGTTAGACTAATACTCAAATTCAGCTCATCAGTCTGTAATCCACATTACGTATCTGATATTAGCACAGTTGAGAAAATCCAGAAATATTTCACAAGAGTTCTCCACTCCTCTACTTGTTATAGAATACCTTATGCCACCAGACTTGAAATTCTAGACCTAGAAAACCTTGAATTACGCCATCTTCAGTCTGATCTAAATATGGTATATAAAATCATATATTGCAACAACTTACCTGTCAATGAATACTTCAGCTTCAACCATAACAACACAAGAGCAAACAATAGACACAAAGTCAAGGTTAATCGCACCAAACTTGATTGCAGGAAATACAACTTCAGCAATAGAGTAGTCAGTGTCTGAAATACTCTGCCTGACTCTGTGGTTTCTTCCCCAAACCCCAAAAACTTTAACCTTAGACTGTCTACTATTGACCTCACCCCTTTCCTAAGAGGTCTGTAGGGGGCATGCATAAGCACACCAACATGCCTACCATCCCTGTCCTGTTGTTTCTTTTATTTTTCTTATATGTAGCTATTTCATGTATTTGTAACTATGTATATACTTATACCTATTATCTTGTAAGCGACTGACAAATCAAATCAAATAAATAAATAAAATATGCTGCCCCCAACTCACACACACAGCTTACCACAAATGGCCTCTGATTTGGGCTTGCAAATAAAAACCAGGCCAAAAGGAACAGGAGATGATAGAATCAACACTAGGACTACCCAATATTAGGTAAACATAGAACATAGAACAATGGGTTTGGAAGGGACCCTGGACATCTTCTAGTCCAACCTACCACTCAAGCAGGGGACAGTATACCACTCTGGATAAATGGTCTCTGTTCCTTTTCTATATTCTTCAGCTTTCACATTTTGTCACCTGTGAGAATTAAAAAGCAACACTGATGTATTATACTGATGTTGTAAAAGAAAATCAGGTCATATCTTAATATTTCTTTTTTTTTCTTCCTTTTTTTTTGAATTTTATCCTTCCTTTCTCCTCCCCTCCTCCTCTCTTCCCCTCCAGGGTTGGGATTCTACCGGTTTGGACCGGTTTGAGCGAACCGTATGTTAAATTTACATCTGGTTTGTCGAACCGGTAGTTAAATTGACCAGCTGGCCCAGCCCCCACCCCAGGAGTCTCCATGTGGCCCATTTTGGATGCAGGTAAGTGCAGGGTCCACATAGAGGCTCTGGGAGGGGAAAATTGGGTTGACCTGGAAGTTCCGGAAGTCTGGAAATGGGCCTGTTTCTGGCCTCCAGAGGCTGTGGGAGGCCATTTTTGCCTTTCCAGGGGCCTAAGGGAAACCTCTGGACTCTGGGGAAGGTGAAAAACAGCCAAACTTGAAGTTCCGTTAGGCCACGCCCACCATGGCCACGCCCACCCAGCAACCAGTCAGAGAACAGGTTGCTGAAATTTTTTAATTCCACTCCTGATCCCCTCCCCTTCTTCTCGTATTAATTATTAGTTTCTGTTAGTTTTTAATCTTTCTTGTTCAAAAATATAATAAATTCATTAAAGAAAGAAAGAAAGAAAGAAAGAAAGAAAGAAAGAAAGAAAGAAAGAAAGAAAGAAAGAAAGAAAGAGGAAGGAAGGAAGGAAGGAAGGAAGGAAGGAAGGAAGGAAGGAAGGAAGGAAGGAAGGAAGGAAGGAAGGAAGGAAGGAAATAAACAGATATTTGGATTCATAAGTAAGGATTCCTAAGATAACATGGGAATTTCCCCATATGGTTATGCATCTCTGTTGCTCTCCTATCAATCAACTCCTTCATTCATAATGGTTATTATATACATTGGGCAAAAGTATTTCGTTTAGGTCTTCTGCCTTTTACAACTTGATATCAAATTGAACTTTGATAGTTCAGTTTGTGCTGTTTTGGTAACGCAAACTCACTGTGCAAAATCAGCAAATGTTCCCCAATTGTCAATCTGAATTTAGAAGCCATTGGCAGCTTCTCAGAAAGGCCTATTGTCACATCAGCTGTTACCAAGAGAATAGGGATAATTACTATACATTTACTGTGTGAAATAAAATAAATATTTGAGGAAAAAAGATCTGTCGTGATGCTGAGGGCTCGCATGTGTAGGTTGCTCTCGACTGTGACAGCAGCTCAAGATCTCCTGTACAAACAGAAGAACCAGCAGTTTGCCTGGAAACTATGACTGAAGTGAAATTATCCAAATGGCCACTAGATGGCAGTATAAAATGGAAATATCTCTGTCATTTTGCTCTATGTAGTGGACAAATGCATTTCTAGGCAGAGAAGAGCTGAGGTGGCACAGTACTGCAGTTTGAATCTCACGAGGCTCAAGGTTGATTCAGCCTTCCATCCTTCCGAAGTTGGTCAAATGAGGACCCAGATTGTTGGGACTCTGTAAACCACTTAGAGAGGCCTGTAAAGCACTATAAAGCTCCATATAAGTTTAACTACTGTTGCTATTGCTACTTGATCTGAATTATACTTGGTCTGAGCTTCTCCTGTTGTCCTATTGTTGTGCATTAAACCTGAGTTCCTTTAAATTGGATATTAGGAACTTGTTCTTCCCCATCTAGAAAGACTTTATTTAAGAAATGAATTTTGGCTAACTATTTGTGGGGGAGGGGGAGGAGGACTAGTTTTACTGTACATAAGGACTAGTAAAAACATAGTTCTTGACTTATAACCACAATTGAACCCAAAATTTCTGTTGCTAAGCAAGACGTTGGTTAAGTGAATTTTGCCCCATTTTATGACCTTTTTGCCAAAGTTGTTAAGCAAATCACTGCAGTTAAATTTGCAAGCTGATTGTTAAGTGAATCTGGCTTCCCCATTGACTTTGCTAGTCAGAAGGTCACAAAAAGTGGTGACATAACCATCATAGATATGAGCTAATTGCTAAGCGTTTTGATCGTATGATTGTGGGGATGTTGCAACAGTTGCAAATGTGAAAAACAGTCATAAGTCCCTTTTTTCCAGTGCCGTTGTAACTTTGAACAGTCACTAAACGAAATGTTGTAAGTCGAGGACTACCAGCAATTAAAAAACATGCAAAATGAATCAGAAAGGAAGAAACCTTTGTTAGCATTTTAACTACTGAGTAAGATTCATCACATGGCATTAAGCATTTGTTTTATATATCCTTAAAGAAGATAAAATCGGTAGATTAACAGAGTTGGAAGAGACCTTGTAGGTCATCTAGTCCAACCCCGTCCAAACAGGAGACCCTACAGCATTAGGTTAAAGATGGATAGGTTTCTGTCAGTGAGCGCAAGTAGTCTGAAGGATTTTTTTTATGAAAAACAGAGTTGGCCAGAAAGAAAGATAGGGAGAAAGTAGATGGAGAAAAGTTTCATGTGGGGTAACTACTTTGGCTTTCAAGACCAACATCACCTATCTAGTTCTTCAGATGGAAGTCAACGTCTTCGGATCAAGACAGCCTATTAATATTGTGCAAAGTATACAGGAATATGTCTTCATAAACAAGAAAACACTGTATTACTGCAGTGATCTTCTAGTACAGAAGCTGGCCTAACTGAGGAATTCTGGGAGTTGAAGGCCACAAGTCTTAAAAGTCAATTAGTTTGGAGACCCCTGCTCTAATATATTATAATGTAATCTAATGAATAAATAAATAAACTTGTCTCCTTGGGAGGAACACAACTGTCCATCTGCTGTCCACTTACCCAATCCCAAAGATTTAATCACTGTTCATGGAGAAGGTAAAATATCTTGTCAAGAGCTGGCCAACTGCATGTACTATTGTGATCATTTATATTATAAACTCTTTTATTTTATTCCTAACTGAATTACCAGTTTGAATCAGGCACTTTCTATTATGATAACGTATCTCTTGAGTCAAGATTTTGGGATCTATGTAAAATGAATTTAACATTAATTCCACCTTGGATGGGATGCTTTCTCTTAGCTATTCTTCTTTTATTATTTATTTGCAAGACTGATTTCTGCCAATTCTTTTCCTACCGTCGTTCTACCTCTAGCTGTTTATCCTGCTCACTGTTTTTAGCCCTATGTGTTGTAATGAAGGATGATACAGTAAAGTTACAAGTAGCTAGTAGAAGATCATCATTACAACTTTGAAAGAAACTCTCTGAAAGCTTTTACGCTAAAATAATTAGTATTGATTTGCTCCAATAAATTAGACCCGGTGGGGTTCAACAGCCCAGGCTTAGTGGTGTGTGTATGTGTATGTGTGTGTGTTTGTGTTCAAAACATGTTTAGTGTTGTCATTTGAATTAATTTAGATTGTTTCCAAATAAAAAAGAGTTTTCTGAAACAGAAAAATTCTGGAGGGAACTCCTTGGCAACCAGAGAAAATGTTAAATTTTCAGGTTCATTCTACCTGGGGCCCTGATGGAGCTGGTTAGTAGATTATGAGATGATTCTCACTTTCACTCCATTTAGGTATTGATCCCTTTTAAATCCAGTTTTTGGTCTATTTCAATATTTCAATTTTAATGTTTCTAATGCTCTAATTGTTTTACTTTTTTGTTTTATAACATTGTAAACTGCCCAGAATCATTCAATAGTAAGATGGGCAGCATATAAATTTAATAAAAAAATAAAACCAGTCTCAGAAATCAGACTTATTTGTCTCCAGTACTGAAATCATCTAAAATTAATGCTGGCTTAACAAATTGTTGTCAATATTTCAATTGGTTATTCACCTGCCTAGGTGTTCTTGTTGGTGGCTGGCTGATGATAGCAATACCACTTGGACTTAAATATCGCTCCATAGTGCTTCACAGCCCTCTCTAAGCAGTTTACAGAGTCAGCCTCTTGCCCCCAATAATCTGGGTCCTCGTTTTACCCACCTCAGAAGGATGGAAGGCTGAGTCAACCTTGAGCCAGTCAGAATTGAATCAAATTGAATCAAATCAAATCTTGGCTGTGAGCAGTTTGCCTGCAATACTGCACTTTAACCACTGCACCACCAGGGGTCTCTCTGGGTGATGCCCATAGCTCCTCATTGGTGAATTTCTCTGTGTTCTTACTCCTTCTGGGAAAGCTGCCACCAATCGCTTTGCATTCTGTAGGCGGGTCTTTGAAGACATGTGGTTTTTGCATAAGCTTCTGTTAACATCCAGTTGACGATCTCCTGGTTGGTCCCAAAGGAGACCAATATCTGCAATAATAATAATAATAATAATAATAATAATAATAATAATAATAAATATTTATTTATATACCGCTCCTCTCCCGAAGGACTTGGAGCGGTGCACAGCCGTACAGATTAAAACAATAAATATGTGAAACAATAAAACTAAATTAAACCCAACCCTGGCTGTAAACAAATTTAAAACCCTACTCTAAAACCCTAAAATTTAATAAAAACCAAACACCCCAAAACTAAAATCAGCCCAAGCCGGCCTGGTCAAAAAGCCAGGTTTTCAAAGCACGCCTAAAGTTCCCCAGGTCCGTGGCTGTCCGTAACTCCGGGGGCAACCCATTCCAGAGGGCAGGCGCCCCCACAGAGAAGGCCCTATTCCTCGGGGTCACCAGCCGGCACATAGATGCCGACGGGACCCGCAGGAGACCCTCCCTGTGGGAGCGCACCGGATGGTGGGAGGAAAATGGCAGAATGCGGTCTTGTGAATATCCTGGTCCGATGCCATGGAGCGCTTTAAAAGTTAACACCAACATTTTAAAGCGCACCCGAGAGGCCACTGGCAACCAATGCAGCTCGCGCAGGAGGGGCGTCACATGCGCGAATCTTGATGCCCCCATAACCACCCGCGCGGCCGCATTCTGTACCAGTTGAAGCCTCCGGATGCTCCCATTCAGGAGCCCCATGGAGAGGGCGTTACAATAGTCCAGTCGGGAGGTGGCCAGGGCATGAGTGACTGTGCGTAAGGCATCCCGATCCAGAAAGGGCCGCATCTGTCGAATCAGGCGAACCTGATGAAATGCCCCCCTGGAGACGGCCGTAAGTGGTCTTCTAAAGATAGCCATACATCCAGGAGGACACCCAGATTGCGAGCCCTCTCTGCAGGGGGCAAAATCTCGCCCCCAATAGCCAGCAATGGAACTATCTGGCTATATTGGGATGCCAGAAACCACAGCCACTCAGTCTTGGAAGGGTTGAGTCAGAGCCTGTTCCCGCCCATCCAGTTCCGCACGGCCTCCAGGCACCGGGACATGACCTCCACGGCATTGTTGGCGTGGCTTGGGGTGGAGATGTACAGCTGGGTATCATCAGCGTACAGATGACATCTCACCCCAAAGCCACGGATGATCTCCCCCAGCGGCTTCACATAAATGTTGAACAGGAGAGGAGAGAGGACCGACCCCTGAGGCACCCCACAATCGAGGGGCCTAGAGGTGGATCTCTCCCCCCCCCCCGCCAACACAAATTGCAGACGGTCGGAGAGGAAAGAGGCGAACCACCGCAACACGGTGCCCCCAACCCCCAACCCCCCCAACCCCCAACCCCCCCAACCGCCGCAATAGGATACTATGGTCGATAGTATCAAAAGCCACTGATAGGTCTAATAGGACCAGGACAGAGGAATAACCCCTGTCACGGGCCCTCCAGAGATCATCAACCAACGCGACCAATGCCGTTTCGGTACTATATCCAGGCCTGAAGCCCGATTGGAAAGGATCCAGGTATGTATCTTCATCCAGGTACTGGGGAAGCTGACCTGCCACCACACTTTCTACAACCTTCACCACAAAGGGATGGTTGGAGACAGGATGATAGTTGTTCAAAAGGATTGGGTCCAGGGAGGGCTTCTTGAGGAGGGGTCGCACCACCGCCGTTTTCAAGGCGGTAGGCAGCGAGCCCTCCATCAAAGAAGCGTTAACAATTCCCTGGAGCCAACTCCGTGTCACCTCTCTGGAGGTAGAGACCAACCAGGAGGGGCAAGGGTCCAATAAACATGTGGTGTCATTCAGCCGCCCCAGCAACCTGTCCATACCCTCAGCGGTCACAGGGTCGAACTCATCCCAGATAACCGTCTCAAGACTCGCCGTGGTCACCTCCCCCGGGATCTCCCAACTAGAGTCCAATCCGGCCCGAATCTGAGCGATTTTATCGTGCAGAAATCGTGAAAACTCCTCTGCTCTTCCCTGCAGGAGATCATCCCTCGCTCCCGGCCTAATTAAGGAGCGGGTCACTCTAAACAGGGCGGCGGGTCGATTTTCTGCCGATGCAATAAGGGCGGAGAAGTGAGAACGCTTCGCCGCCTCTATCGCCACTAGGTAGGTCCTAATATAGGACCTAACCTGTGTTCGGTCAGACTCAGCCCGACTGGCCTTCCAGACGCCTTCCAGACGTCTTTTCTGGCATTTCATCTGCCTCAGCTCCTCCGTAAACCACGGAGCCGAGCGAGATCTCTGCCGGGTCAGAGGTCGCAAAGGCACAACTCGGTCCAGAGCCTTGGCAGCCAACCTGTCCCAGGCGACTACCAAGTCTGTGGCCGAGTTATGAGCCAGAGTTTCAGGTAATGGCCCAAGCTCCGTCTGGAACCGTTCAGGGTCCATCAGGCGTCTGGGGCGGAACCATGTCCTCGGCTCCACCTCCCTGTGGTGTGGACTGGCGGTACAGAAGTCCAGTCTAAGGAGAGAATGATCAGACCATGACAAAGGTTTAACGACTATATCCCCCAACCGATCATTCAACCACTGTCCAGAGACAAAAATCAGATCCAGTGTGTGTCCCCCTATGTGAGTGGGTCCAGAAACTAATTGGATCAGGTCCAAGGCCGTCATGGAGGCCAAGAACTCTCAGGCCGCCCCAGAGGATTCACCAAGCGAAGGCAGGTTGAAGTCACCCATAACTAATAGTCTGGGTGTCTCCACTGCCAGCTCGGCTATTACCCCGAGGAGCCCGGGCAGGGCCGATGACACGTAGCAGGGAGCCAGGTACGTTATCAAAAGACCCATCTGCCCACCCTGACCCCACTTCACAAAGAGGGACTCACAGCCAGCCATCTGAGGTACAGTGGCCTCCCTAGGACATAGATCCTCCCTAATAATTACCGCCACACCACCACCCCTACCCTGAGCCCTCGGCTGATGAAATGCCTGGAAACCTGGTGGACACATCGCTACCAAGGGGAAACCCCCCTCTGAGCCCAACCAGGTTTCGGTGACCCCTGCCAGGTCCACGCCCTCATCCTGTATCAGGTCAAAAATCAGGGGGGCCTTATTCATAACGGACCTGGCATTGCATAACATCAGCCGAGTGCTCAGGGCCTGAGACTCTGCACAACCAGGCCTGCAAGACGGGTCATGAGGTGCAAGATGGTGGATTCAGCATTTTGACTCAAGTTCTGCATGTTTGAAAAGGGTGGGATTTAGACCAGGGGTGTCAAACTCAATTTCATTGAGGGCTGCATCAGGGTTGTGTTTTTACCTCAGGGAACCAGGGTGGGTGTGGCCAGGGTGGGCGTGGCTAGCTTGACATCACTCGTGTCAGGGATGCCTGTCGTGGTCTGAGCATTCTGCCAGCGAAAATGGGCTCCCGGTCTCCATTTTCGGCTAGGATAGCCTCCTGCATATCATAGTGACTGGACCAACTTCTTCTTTGCTGCATGAGGAATTCTGGGAGTTGAAGTCCACCCATCTCGAAGCTGCTGGCAAGCACTGGCATAGAACCTAGATATTTGCAGCGCTGCTTACTTCTGCCCATCCTGTAAGATATAACAAAGTTGACAGTCACCTGGCGGGATCCAGGAGTTGTGACTTCTCCTTCATAGCACCAGGTCGCCCCCCTCTTGCCCTGCCTGCCAAGCAGCTCTGAAAACCAGAGTGATCTTTTTCATTGGGCAACCCCTCGGAGTCATGTGTTGAGTGGGAGACCCATCTCAATTAAACTATAAACAAGGGAACACAAACAATCTGGGGTGCCTCTTTGCAAAAGATCCCTTTCATGCCATTTTCAGGAAAACCTGAACTCCCTCCCTTTCTCCATCATAAAATTAGGTGAGGATACAGGAACCTAGAGGGGAATAGGTGATTTTAAAGGCATCTTTTTAGTGAATTCCATAAGGCCACGACAGACAAGATTACTCTCTAGTATCATTTCTGTGGTCCTCCAAAAACAAAAAGCCACAGGGCAATCTTTGCAATGTTTGACAAAATAAAGTAAGATAAATTAAAATAAATTAGCAAAATAAAAAATAATTAAAAATAAAATAGCAAAATAAAAAAATAATTAAAATGAAATAGCAAAATAAAAAAAATAATTAAAATGAAATAGCAAAATAAAAAATAATTAAAAATGAAACAATAAAATAAAGTAGGCGAAGCCTTCAATAACTTTAATGCATCTGTTTTAGTTTAGCCTTGCCCCAATCTAGGGTAAAATAAAATAAAAAAACAGCTTTGCTGATTTGCGGTCCTCACTCTTATCTCTTCCCTTCCCAACCTTTGATAAATCACTTTTTAAAAAAAATGTTTGTTGATGCCAGCCAGGAGGCTTGAAACCTTGAGGGAGATTTGCGAAATCTTCATGCAGGGCTTAAAACAGCCTTGAATGGATTTAGAGTTATGAAAATTGAACGAACAGCTTAACAAATGCTGAAAGGTTGGATCTTTTAAAGAAAAAAATTAATTGCAGAAAACAGGTAGCAGTTGCACCCTGTTCTTCCAACATGGTGCATTATATTCATGTGTGATGCAAGTATCTATAGAAGTTACAGAGAGAGAGAGAGAGAGAGGCAGAGGGATCCTTTATTTATTTTATTTATTAGATTTTTAAAAATTCAGCCTTTATTCCTTTATAAGTACAGGTAATCCTCAACTTACATCAATTGGTTTAGTATTCGTTCAGAGTTACAGTGGCACTGAAAAAAGTGACTTATGACCGGTTTTCACACTTACGACCATTGCAATATCCCCATAGTCACATGATCAAAATTTGGATACTTGGCAACTGATTCATATTTATGGCGTTCACAGTGTCCCAAGGTCATGGAATCCCTCTTTGTGCCCTTCGGACAAGGCAAGTCGATGCGGAAGCCAGATTCACTAAACAACTTTGCTTCCAACTTAACAACTGTAGAGATTCACTTAACAACTGTGGCAAGAAAAGTCGTAAAATGGGTCAAATTTCAGTTAACAATTCTCGCATATCAACAGGAGTTTTGGGCCCAATTGTGGACGTAATTTGAGGAGTGCTTGTAAATCAAAGCAGTGAATATACACAATGTTTCTCCCTCTTATTTTCTGCACAACAGTCTTGTAAAATGGGTCTTGGAGAGAGAGGAGGACTGGTCAAAACCACCTAATTGACTTTCAGTCACCTAAGGCAGGACTAGAACTCCCCATCTCTCAGTGATGGGCTTAAAGTCACTCAGCTGGCTTTCACGCCTAAGGCAGGATTAGAACTCCCTATCTCCTGGTGATGGGCCTAAGGGCACCCAGTTGGCTTTCATGCCTAAGACAAGATTACAATTCACCATCTCCTGATGATTGGCTCAAAGTTACCTAGTTGACTTTCATGCTTAAGGCAGGACTAGAATTCACCATCTCCCGGTGATGGGCCTAAAGTCACCCAGCTGGCTTTCACGCCCAGGACAAGACTACAATTCACCATCTCCTGGTGATTGGCTCAAAGTTACCTAGTTGATTTTCATGCTTAAGGCAGGACTAGAATTCACCATCTCCCGGTGATGGGCCTAAAGTCACCCAACTGGCTTTCATGCCTAAGAGAAGACTACAATTCACCATCTCCTGATGATTGGCTCAAAGTTATCTAGTTGACTTTCATGCATAAGGCAGGACTAGAACTCACCATCTCCCAGTGATGGGTCTAAAGTCACCCAGCTGGCTTTCATGCCTAAGGCAGGACTACAATTCACCATCTCCTGGTGATTGGCTCAAAGTTACCTAGTTGACTTTCACGCCTAAAGCAGGACTAGAACTCAAGAGTCTCCAGTTTTCAAGCTTCCTGCTTTGTTTTTTTTAAATAAAGCAAAACAGTCCCGGGAAATACAAGCCAACACCAATCCCTTGCCCCTTCCCCCATATTTTACCCACATCATATTTTGTGCCACTGTAATATACCCACCCTCAGCTCCCCCGCCTTTTTAATGCTAACTATCATCCCTGTTTGTGACATGCTTGTGCAACAGATGCTGAAAGATGCAGGTGGGAGGAGAGGGGTGCAAAATACTTTGAACAGTGACAACTTCTTAAAATAGCCTGCATGTGTGAATTTCTGTCACTAGCCAGGACCCCCCACCCATCCCCCATTCCCCATCCCATCCCCCGGCCAAGGGGTCGAGTTGCCACCCTGGCATTATTCAACCCAGCCTAGATGCTGAGCTGAAACCTTCTTCCGTTTTGGAGGGAAAATCTCCCACTGTCCCAATTTGCGGGTTGGCTCGGTCCCTCCCCAACCATGAAGGCAGCTGCGTGCCCCTCGCCCACCCCAACCATTGCAAAGCCCCTGGCCTTTAGGGGAAGCGAGGAAAGGGGGGACAGAGACTCTCCTGGGTCAATTTCATTCCCTCTTTCACCATTTGGCCGGAGGGTGGAATTTTGTATTTTGCTCCTGGGTGTGCATGTGTGTGTGTGTGCGTATGTGCAAAAACAGAAGGAAAAGAGGGTGCAGCAGAAGAAACCAGAATTCGGCACCTGGCATGAGGAATCTGTTGGCCTTGAACTTCTGGTGTTATGGTGACAGGTTTAAATACGATTGCTTCAGAATTAAGCTCTTTCCACTGTATGCAAAATGGTCTTGAGTTCATTACTTAGTTTTTGGGGGGCATTTTTTAAAAAAAAAATCATCATCAACTCCTGTTTTGCTGTTTCCTCCATCTGGAACTGGTTGTCCTGAAGCTATGGCCGCTGCTAAGAAAGTTTTCCTCTCTTCCTCTCCCCCCTCTCTTCCACAACCCCTCCCCTCCAACAACCTTTGGCCCTTCCATGTCTTTGGCATGCTTGCGTTCCCCCGTTGCCAAGGTGAAAGTATTTGAACATCTGTCCCTGCCTATTTCTTTTCTCTGAGCTGTATTAAATTAAGGAGGCCCTTGTGCTACATTAAAGCAAGGCCTGGCTCAAAAGACCCTTTTCTGCTGCTAAGCTGATTGCATTAAGCAGGAGTGAGGAGTGGGAACAGGGGTTAGGTACCATTTGCCGTGGCCTGGGCTAACCAACCTCTTGACTGTGGGCCAAGGTGGCTTAATGGAGGCTTAATGGAACTGCATTCCAGAACAGTGCCAGGAAAGCTTTCTTTCCGGAGCCCGTCGCAAAGTGATGCAGCCATTAAGTGAGCTGCGCCTGATTTTACGCCCTTTATTTGCTACGGTTGTTAAGCAAATCACCATAGTCCTTAAGTGAACCCACTTCCACTTTGACTTTGCTTGTCCAAAAAATCCCCCCGCCCCCCAAGAAGGTTGCAAATGGCCATTGCGTGACCCTGCAACCATCGTACATACATGCCCATTGCCAAACGTCCGAATTTTGATCACATGACCATGGGGGCATTTCTGTGACAGTTGTAAGTGCAAGGGCCACTCACAAGCAGAAGTGCATTCAACTGGTCTGACCAGTTCTGGAGAACCGATAGCGGAAATTTTGAGTAGTTCAGAGAACTAGCAAGTACCACCTCTGACTGGCCCCACCCCCATCTATTCTCCGCCTCCTGAGCCCAGCTGATTGGCTGGGTCTTCTTTGGTTGCCCTGCACAGGAGAACGGAGCTGGAAAGCAGGTTAGTGAGGTGGGGAGGGAATGGAGTTTTTGCAGTATCCTTCCTTTGCCACGCCCACCAAGCCATGCCCACCAAGCCACGCCCTCAGAACCAGTAGTAAAAAAATTTGAATCCCACCCACTGCCCATAAGCCATTACTTTCAGCCCAGTTGTAACTTCAAAATGTTATTAAATCCATGGACACAATTTGAGGAATCAGGGACCATTTGAACACTTCTTTGCCAGACTGACCCCTTTCTATGTAATGGAGCTTTCCCTCCTTCCTTCAATCATCAGAAAAATAGGCCAACCTGCTATGTATCTGTCTTCCATGTGGGTGCTTCCTCTTGCATCCTCTCTGCTAATAATCTCATGAACGTATCATAGGGTTTGTCATATCAAAGGGTGACAAACTATAATGTATTTTCAGCACCTTAAGGTTGCCCTTGCATGGCGTCAGAGCAAGCGGGGGGGGGGGCTGGGGGCAAGGAGGGGAGGTGACTTGAGTTCAGGTGCAGCTAAAGATGATTTAAGCCTGCCTCCCTCATTGGCTGGGGATGAAATGGGGCCAGTGTCAGAGGAGATCAGCAGGAAAATGAATGTTGCTTGTGCAACTCCCAGGGTCCCTTTAAGGTTGACATGGGAGGAAGGAAGGAAGGAAGGAAGGAAGGAAGGAAGGAAGGAAGGAAGGAAGGAAGGAAGGAAGGAAGGAAGGAAGGAAGGAAGGAAGGAAGGAAGGAGAACTGGTGAGAGGAGGGGGAGGGGAGGAGGAGGAGGAAGAAGAAGAAGAAAAGGAGGAGGAGGAGGAGGAAGAAGAAGAAGAAGAGGAGGAAGAAGACGAAGAAGAAGAAGAAGAAGAAGAAGAAGAAGAAGAAGAAGAAGAAGAAGAAGAAGAAGAAGAAGAAGAAGAAGAAGAAGAAGAAGAAGAAGAAGAAGAAGAAGAAGAAAAGGAGGAGGAGGTGGGGGAAGGAAGGAAGGAAAGAAGGAGGGAAGGAAGGAAGGAGGAAGGAAGGAAGGAAGGGAGAAAGAAAGGAAGGAAGGAAGAAACAAACACACAAAGACTGTGCCATGGTTAGGTGCATCACATGTAGAGAGACCTCCAAACTGGTGAGACAGGATCTAAACCAATTACCCACAGTCTGAGGACTAGTCCCAGTCTCTAGCGCATTGGGAACCTGGCCAGGCAAGTGGCAGGCAAGTGTGCGAAGTCTCATTTGCGCACGCACAGGAGCCCGGTTGCATCCGCGAAACCACCCCTCCCTCCCTTGTTGCCATCAATGCCGCCAGTCGATGGAACCAGAATGATTGGGAGAGGGGGCACTGATCTAAACAACCCTGGAGTTTATTATTCTTGGTAGTCTCATGGTGGATCAGATGCTGATGTCACAAAAGTTGTTCCCTTTAGGATTGGCAGGGGATTAAAAGCCTTAATGCCATCCTCTCTCACAATCCTCGGTAGCTGTCGCTTATTATCCTCTGCTCATCCTTGCTGGATGCCTTCTTTCCCAGCCAAAGGCCCTTAAGGGGCTCCTGAAGGTTTATCCACCAGGGCAGGAAATTTCTGATGGCCTAAAGCTTCAGTGGGTGGACAGTCACATCCGATGACTCCAGCTGCCTCTCCTTTGGGAGTTAGGATTTCCTTTGATGCTCGAAACAGAGTTAAGCTTTGAACCCACAGGCTAAATTTTGTCTATTTTTTTTCCCCTCTCAGAAAGGAGGGAAACAGCTGCAAAAATTTTAACAGCCACAATATCAGGGAATTGCAGAAATGGTTTTGGGGATGGGGGGCCTGCAGCTGAGCATTGCCCAAAGAAATTCCTTCATGGGGAAGAGTGAAATTTGACCGAGAAATTGCCCTTTAAAATGCATTATTTATCTTCGCAACATATCATGACTTCAGTTCAGGTCATTGGGATGAGCCAATGTATGGGAATTGGATAGTTAGTTAGGAATTGTGAGCTGTCCCCTTAAAGGAATGCATCATGGTAAATGTAGTTAAGGTATCCTGGGAAATGTAGTCCATATCACGTGACCACATCTGTAAACCTGATTGGTCACTAAATTGACCCTCGATGGGTTGCCTGAATTCACTTTTGCCTGAATTCACTAACTCATGGCAGCTGCTTTGTATTGCTACGAGATGGGTTAGGAGGTAACCATCTTTTACCTGCAAGGCTGATATACAGAGGATTGGTCATTAAAGAAGAACTTCATTCCAAATGTGAGTTATGAGGATACCTGATGAACCAATAAATGTTATGGACGTCTTGTTGAGTTTATCTATCTGCATCTGCACAGCTACAAATCCACCACTGTGCAGGAGACCGAAAAGCATTTACTATTGATTGATTGATTGATTTTCATCATACGGTACTTATATAGACACTCATCTCACAGGAGGTTACTCTGGGCAGCATAGTGCTGTAGAGTAACCCGCGATTTACAACAGGTTGCTTAGCGACCATTCAGAGTTACGACAGAGTTGAAAAAGGAGACTCACAACCTGGATTCAAAGCTCTGAGTGTCGGCCCCCCTGTGCAACCCAGTATTCAACATTTACATCCATTTGCAGTTTCCTGCAATCATTTTATGATGGTTTTTCCTTATTTAACAGAATAATAGAGTTGAAAAGGACCTTGGGAGCAGAGGTGGGTATACAGCAGTTTCTGACCAGTTCTGGAGAACTGGAAACTGAAATTTTGAATAGTTCGGAGAACCAGCAAATCCCATCTCTGATTGGCCCCGCCCCCATCTATTCTCTGCCTCCCATTGAGTCCCAGCTGATTGGCTGGGTCTCCTTTGGTTGCCCTGCACAGGAGAACAGAGCTGGAAAGCAGGTTAGTGGGGAGGGGAGGGAATGGGGATTTTGCAGTATCCTTCCCCTGCCACGCCCACCAAGCCACACACACCAAGCCACGCCATGTCCACCAAGCCACGCCCACAGAACCAGTAGTAAAAAATTTGAATACCTCCACTACCTTGAAGGTCTTCTAATCCAATCCGCTGCTCAGCCAGGAGGCTCTATACCATTTCCGACCAATGGCTGTCCAATCTCTTCTTAAAAGCATTCACAACTTCTGGAGGCAAGTTGTTCCACCGGTTAATTGTTCTCCCTGTCAGGAAATTCTTCCATTGTTCTAAGCTGCTTCTTTCCTTAATTAGTTTCCATCCGTTGCTTCTTGTCCTGCCTTCTGGTGCTTTGGAGAATAGCTTGATCCAACTCTTCCTCTTACTTCCAGTTTTTGACAAAACCACACCCATGACTGCCGAATTTCTTAACAACCTTTGCATTCACTTTACGACTGCTACAAAAAAAAAAGTCATAACATCATGTGACTGTTCCATTTTACAATTATCATGACATATGGAATAATGAGCAATGAGCACGCTCTATTACAGTTGTATGGCGGGGACTACCTGGAGTGGTTCCTAGGCGGTCAAAATCAATGCAGGAAAAGATTTCCAAATAGATGATGAAATGATCATAATTCCAGGTTCTGGGTTTGCTAAACAATATCCTTTTTGTGGAGCGTCCAAATTTCATAGGGCTATCTTGGTGAGAACTAAGGGCACACGACTTTCCCTATCAGATGGCTGGCTGGGGGATACTGAGAGTTGAAGTCCGCCAGGCTTAAAGTTGCCAAGATTGGAGACCCCTGCTGTGGAACATTGTGCCTCCCTCACCCTTTTTGCCTGAAGCCCTGGCTCGTGGCCAACTGGCCTGGGGCCCCAATGGGGGCATGTAATTCTGAAGACGGTTAATGCCTCTCCTTTGGGAGTTAATGGACTTTGGGTTAATGGACTAAGGGGCATGCATAAGTGCACAATCGTGCCTACCGTCCCTGTCCTATTGTCCCCAATTATTAGTTCCTATTTCTTGTATTTAAACTTACGTTTATTCTTGTTTCTGTTATATTGCAAGCTTTTGACAAATAAAATAAATAAATAAAATAAATAAATAAGACCCCACTTCCCCCTCCATGTGCATTTTCGTCCCTTCCTTCCCATCATTGTCATTTTAAAACTAATGTAACGAAGCCCCAAGCAACTTATCTTTTTGGGCTAAAAACGATAAATAAGTTTGTATGAACTGACAAAGAAATAGGGACCCCTTTTCAGACTTTTCTGAATTAATTTTAAATCCTTAATTTTCTTCATGCTCTGTGATGTGAATTCTGCATTGATCTGTTATTGGGTTTTGTTACTCTGTTCCGTTACTGTTTATTGCTTTGATGTTGTAATGATTTTTATCATTTTTGTAAGGATTGTAAGCCACATGTGATGGGTGGCATATAAATTACACACACACACACGGCACACATGCATAGTCTTCCCTGAACTTTTTTCTGCAGCACAGATCTCCCAGGATTTGAAATGGACACCTAACATTAGAACCATCATCAAAAAAGCATAACAAACTCAGAAAGCTCAGATTGCCCAAGAAGCTGATGACACAGAGGAATTATTGAGTATGTCATTTGTGTCTCTATAATTGTCTGGTTTGACACAGCAACCAAAGAGGACAGGTACAGATTTCAACGTATAGTTAGGACTGCAGAAAAGACCATTGCAACCAGCTTGCCTTCCATTGAGGAACCTGTATACTGTATGGGCCAGAAAGAGGGCTATGAAAATATCTACAGACCCCTCACATCCTGGACATAAACTGTTTCAACTCTTACCCCCAGGATGCTGCTATAGGGTATTGCATGCCAAAACAATTAGACACAGAGATAGTCCCCCCCCCCGCCCCCGCCATGCCATCACTGTGCTAAACACTTAATTCCCATAGCATTATCTTATTTAACCATGTGATAGGGCTGTATTACTATTTTCCTTTTCATCTTTCCTATTACCTACACCTATTGGTATATTTACTATAACCTACTCCTATAGGTATATTGGTATACACTTTGTGGGTTGTGTCTTATGATTTATTATTGTATCTTATGATTTATGACTTATCATTTTGTTATTAGTATGTACACTGTGAGCTTATGCACCGGAGAAAAATTCCTTGTGTGCCCAATCTTGACCAACAAAGTATTCTATTCTATTCTATTTTTATTCCATTCCACTTTTTGTTTCTTTAGCTCAGAGATGTTAATTCTAACCAGTAGCACCTTCAAAAGAGACTTATTCAATTTCCCACTAGTAGAAGCAGCAATGCAAAAGATAGAACTGTAGGAAAAGGGGCTTGATGGAGCAATTTGAGCCATTTGAATTCCAATGTGAACTAACCT
Source organism: Bungarus multicinctus (assembly GCA_023653725.1). NCBI lineage: Eukaryota > Metazoa > Chordata > Lepidosauria > Squamata > Elapidae > Bungarus > Bungarus multicinctus. The sequence continues at coordinate 8,298,676 of CM042840.1, read as the reverse complement.
GATCTCTGCTTGTACTAATGTCTAAATGAAGAGAAAATTCACCTCCAGATTGCAATGTTCCTAATTTTGTAATGCATATCTCAGTTTAGAAAAATGCACAGAAATCTTAGGAAGCATAATATCTGATTATAGTCAGAAGGTACATTATGATGCACTTATAAAGAGGGATTTTATGAGAAAGGGTAATAACGACACATTTAATTAGAATTTTTCATAAAAGGATCGTGCCATTAAAAAAACAGGTTTATACATCAGTGTAGAATTGAGAGGAGGTTCTATAAGGGCAGTAGCATGGATTAGAAAAAGAAAAAATATTCTTCTTCCTAGAAGAGAATATATATGGTTCAGGGTTGAACTTTGGAATGCTTTCTGAACTTTGATTATTTGGTTGCAGACATTTCATTACGCATCTAGGTAACATTATTAGTGTTAGTGAATGTAGAACTTCCTCCCTGTTTACATACAGTTTATATACAACACCTACTAGTGTTGGTGAAAATGTTCTTGTTGGTTCCTTGATTAGGGTATTATTTCCTGCTTAACTATTTGTCTGGTGTTAATTTCTGCTTATATGGATGTTGGCTGTTGGAGTGTTTTGGTTTCCTACTTAAGCTTTTTTATTGTCTCCCTTGAATGGTATATAAATGTGGTTTATTTCTTTCTGTCCATTGATGGCTGATTTGTCTGAATGCCAAGCTTCTCTAGCTTTTTGGATTTGTCTTGATCTAGGATGCTCGCAACTTCCCAGTTGAGACCATGGTTGAGTCTGTCCATCTGTTATGAGATTAAGGAATTTTCAACATGTCTTCTGACTGCTAATTGGTCATCATAGAGGTGCCATATCACAGTTTCAACTGGGAAATTCTGTCTAATTTACAAACTACCAAAGTGAAAACCAAATCTTTGCCAACTCTGTAAATAAACAGGGAACAAACCCCCACACCAAACCTAACACTGATGATGTTATCTAGTTGGGCAATAAAATGTTGCAAACAGCCAAGCTTAAAGAGCAGCAAGGATTCCACAATCCTTCCTCAATTCTTTGCAATTCAGATTACATCTCCCAGCATTCCCAGCCATCATCATTACTGACTTTATTAGATATTCCAATTTCCCTGCTGTAGGATACCAGCCTGAAGAAGGTTGAGTTAATTTGCCCATCACCATTGAGGAACGCCACACCTTCAAAACTTTTTATCCCAAAAAAGGGTGTTATTTGTACAAGGAAAGAGAATATCCCACAAGAAGATATCTCTTAAATATCTCTTTCTACTTCTCTCCCCCCCGCCCCCAGGGGTGGGATCCGACAGGGTTAACTACCGATTTGGTGATTTATGATGTGTTTTCCTGCACGTTGTGCGCGTGCCTGTAAATCATCATCAGTTTGCTACCTGGACAGCTGAGCAGCGCTGCGTGCAGAGAAAGCAGCCTTTGAAAAAACACTTTTTTCCTGCTTTTTCAACCACAGCTGTGCCTCACACAGCAGCTGAGGTTGAAAAAGCAGGAAATAAAGGTCAGGTAAGAGCCCAGGCGGGCGGGTGGGCCAAAACATCAGCAGACATAGAATCGGTTCTATGTCTGCTGCTCTTTAGAGCTACTGGTTCTACCGAGGTGGACAGAACTGGTAGAATCCCACCCCTGCTTCCCCCCTCCATACCTGGCTGCAATCTTTAGGGATTCTTTTTCTTGGTTTTCATTAAAACAATAAAATGACAAGTACAGAAAATGTCCTGTACCATTAAAGATGGTTGAAGTCCAAGGTATTTATAACCCACCAGACTGGGGTGTAACCCTAGAGTCCAAAGACCATTAGAAGGGGTGTCATATATCCCACCCCAGGGGATATATGACAAACCAGGGCAAACCAGGTCACAAGGACATCTTAGGGGGTTAGTGAAAAGAACTCAAGTTGGCAGCCATGGTGGATGGAGTGAAGCTACAAATCTTTTTATGACCTCTGGGTGAAACTATGATGGCATACTGGTGGCCGCTATATTAACAAGTTGTGGATACCCTGCCTAGAAGTTGGCTGGAAGGTTTATAGGGATATACTTGAGATTCAACTTTCAAGTTTTTGAACAACCCACCAGTTTAGCATGAATGGCATTTTGTTGATATTCAGAGGCCACGATCCACTCAAACTTTTTCAAACTTTTCCTTTATTGTGTTAATTTTGGAAGAAACTGGCATTGTTAAAAGAAATTATTTGTCTATGTGTATGGGGTATGCATGTGTGTGCATGTATCTGTATTTGTATCTATACTATATCATCATTTATATCGATATCTTCATTTATATTGTACAAACCACTTTGAGAGGACTGGAAAGTACTATAAAGCAGTATATAAGTCTAAGTGCTATTGCTATTATCTATATCATCTATATTTATATAGCCAGCCATTCACCCGAAGCCAAGCCACACTAAAAGCCTCCAATACAGGAAACACAATGTTGCCAGCCAATCAAGACAAAAAAACGTACAAAACAGACAGAAGATATTAGAAACACCCATCAAGCAGAACACAGCAAACTCCAAGACCAATAAACACAGACCAAGACTCCCAACCAATCAGGATGAAGAAAAAAACACTCTAACACAACAGTAGGCTAGCATCAAATTTAAAACAGAAACGGCTATGAAAGCCTGACTCACAGACGAACCCAATACACAAGACTGATGATGGTAGATGAGATTCTGCCGAAACATCGCTACAACTTTAAAAGCACAACTATAATGATGTGGGGAAACGCCCAAACTAATCCAGAGTTTGTGTTTGTGTTCGGATTTGTCTAGAGCATTGGTTTCAAAGTGTTCCATGTATAGGTTAGCGATGACAGGTGAGAGGGGTGATCCCATAGGTGCTCCTTCTATCTGTTTGTATCTTTGTCCATTGTGGATGGAACCAATGCTCTAGACAAATCCGAACACAAATCCAAACTCTGGCTTAGATATGTAGATGACACTTTCGTAATTTGGCCACACGGGAAAGAAAAACTGGACAACTTCCTCACACACCTCAACAGCCTACACCCCAAAATACAATTCACCATGGAAACAGAAGCCAACAACCAACTTCCCTTCCTGGATGTCCTAATTTACAAAAAATCCAATGGCTCCCTAGAACACACCATCCACCGGAAGAAAGCACAACACCAACTGCTACTTAAACACACAATCCCATCACCACCCTGCACAGATCAACTTCGTAGCCAAGACCCTCATCTCCAGAACCTGCTATTCTGACAAAGACCACCTGAGAGTAGAATTACATACCCTCACTAACGTATTAATTTCCAATGGATTCCAAAGAAACACAATTACCAACCTAATCCTAAAGGAGACACTCCCCAGAAACTGAGACACAGAACAGGACAGAACTCCTCCCCTACATCAAAGGCACCATAGATAAAATCAGCAAAATTCTTCACAAATACAATATCAGGACAGCCTTCGGCACTGACCAAAAAATAGCCAACATCCTAAGAAACCCCAAAGACAAGATCCAGCTAGAAAACCAAGGAGTTTATGAAATACCATGCAACAATTGCCCAGCCACATACTGTACATTGGACATACCACCAGGAGAATAAATGCATGCATTGCAGAACACAAGAATGCAGTCAGAAAAGAAGAAAATACTTCCCTCCTTTTCTAGCACCTTAAAGCCACAGGACATGAAATTAATTTTGAGGGGACCAAATTAATCTCCAATACTGAACACTTCAACAAGAGAATAATCAGGGAAGCCATCAAAATAGAGAAACACCCCCATAACATGAATAAACGGGACGATACCTCCCACCTACCAAACATTTGGAAACTAGCCCTTATCAACAAACGAGTCCCAGCCACGAAAATCAATACCGAACCCAAAACAACACATGATGCCACCACCAATCTCCCTCACCAGAAACCCAAACCCACCCCATAGACGAAAGGCAAACACCGTCCAGAAACCAGATCACGGCTGCATCACCAGCTGCCACATACCCCGACCCCCAAACCAAGCAAACTGACACACGCCATGAACACATAGCCAGGCCTCAAACTCAGAGCCAAACCAAAACCCGGAACGTCACATCACAGCCACCCACTAAGGATATCATATCACGAAACTCAGGATGTTACACCACAAAACCTCAGGATGTCACAACACAGCCAACAACCCAGGAGATTATAGCACAAGACCCAGGATGTCAAAACAATAGAACTCAGAAGGTCATCACACAGCCCATTACCCAGGTCGTTACAAGGCTGATAGACACACAGCCAATACCTCAGCCACACATGTTCTTACGAAAAAGCCAGCCAATCTGCAAACATCAACTCCATTAACCAATCAAGAAATGACAACACAGCCAACCTCTCCACCAGTATTTATAGAAAGACGGCAGCTCCAATCACGCTTTGCTCGCACAAGCACAAAGCCGAAAGCACCAATCTGAAGATGGCGAGTGGGACCTCGTTGAAACATCGCCAAAATATTCTCATGGGAAAAGACCCGAACACACACACACACACACACACACACACACACACACACACACATACACACACACACACACACATATTTGTTTTCTGACAGCTCACCAGCTCAAAACTCCCAGCAACTAAGACTAACCTGAGTACAACCAAGCCCCCACCGGAACAGAATACACCCCCAGCCAATCAGAACACAGCCAAACCCCCAACCAATGCGGACACACCCCCAGCCAATCAAAAACAGCCAAGCCCCCACCCAATCAAGTCACATCCCCACTAGCAGTTAAAAGGAAGAAGCAGCTGCAAGCTCACATTACTCTGAGAAACACAAGACCGAAGACACAAGCCTGAAGTTGATGAATGAGACTTCATCAAAACGTCGCCTAGATACTTCCAATTCTACGCGGGAGAAAACCTGAATAACCAAACATCCACAGTATGTATATAATATAATATACATCTATACATCATCAATATTTGTATCATCATCTATATCTATTTTATATATATATATATATATATATATATATATATATATATATATATATATATATATATATACATACATACATACATACATACATACATACATACATACATACATACATATATATATATATATATATATATATATCACCATCTGTATATAGATATATTTGTCTGCTTATTTTCTTGGCTCCTTAGTCCCTGCTAATAACAATTAACAAAAATACTTGGCAATACCGCTCAAGCACTTCACACCTTCAAAAATGTGATGCAAACATTGACTAATTAATTGTTATTTCCAGGCATTAAACGTTGGGTGCTCTCTAAAGGATATGAAAAAAAAAGAATATATTCATAATTACTTTCCAGTTCAGCCAGCATTTCTCTGGGGTCCACAGAGGAAATGAAGCCGGACCTAAAGTGCTGAAAAAAGATGATTCACCTTCTAGGCAAGTGTGTTCTTTGATTAATGACATGCCTTTTAACTGGTTAATCAATTTATAAAGCAATGCTTAATAAACAATCAATCAACCAACTACGAATTATGAATAACCCAGAGTTCTCTTGGGATGCTGTTTTGAGATATTGAAGGAAAAGTAGACTTTGCTAAAACCAGTAATTATTTATTGTGATTGTAGAAGGAAGAATGTAGAAGGTGTAGCTATAACTGTTGGTCAGTATAAACAGAGCAGGACTGGGCAGCTATAGCTTCAGTTGTTAAAAAAAATAAAAGGCATGGTATCCCATCAATTTGAAATAGCAAAAAACAAAAACAGAAATGTAGTCCTTATATATTCAGCAGTGGCGGTACTTAACCGAATATGGCTGATCTCAGAAGCTAAGCATAGTTGGCCTTCAGAGGTGGTATTCAGCAGGTTCTGACCAATTCTGGAGAACCGGTAGCAGAAATTTTGAGTAGTGCAGAGAACCGGACAATACTACCCCTGACTGGCCCCGCCCCCATCTATTCTCCACCTTCCGAATCCCAGTTGATTGGCTGGGTTTTCTTTGGTTGCCCTGCACAGGAGAACGGAGCTGGAAAGCAGGTTAGTGGGGTGGGGAGGGAAAGGGGGTTTTGCAATAACCTTCCCTCGGGAGTGGGGAGGGAATGGGGATTTTGCAGTATCCTTCCCCTGCCACACCTACCAAGCCACGCCCACCAAGCCCCGCCCACAGACCGGTAGTAAAAAAAATTGAATCCCACCACTGTTAGCCTTGGTCAGTTCTTGGCTGTAGGGACCATTTAAGAATTCTGGAATGATTGACTACATTGGAGAGCTACAAAAATATCCTAGAGCAGGGGTCCCCAGACTTGGCAACTTTAAGATTTGTGGATTTCAACTTCCAGAATTCTCCAGCCAGCATAGAGAATTCTGGGAGTTGAAGTCCACAAGTCTTAAAAGTTGCCAAGTTTGACGACCTCTGTCCTAGAACATCAATGTCAGCTGAGGAACTCTGTGAATTGAAGTCCACCCATCTTAAAATCACTGACTCTGAGAAACACAGTCCTTGAGAAAATCATGGCAAACAATGCCCATAATGCTCATCGTGTGACCGTTAGGGATGCTGCAATAATCATGTGAAAAATAGTCACGTTATTTTTTCAGTGCCATTGTAACCAGTCACTAAATGAATAGTTGTAAGTCAGGGACTACCTGAACAGAAGCTTGTCCTGTCAGTTGTGGTGACAGGTGGATAGAAAATGTCCTCTTTGGATGTTCCTTAATTAGGATATTGTTTTCCTCTTGATTCAAAAGAGACAATAAAAAAAAACTAAGAAGAAAACAATAAGAGTAGAGCATATCCTTTGCAGCAGCCCTCATCCAGATAAACAGGGATTGACACCAGACAAACAACCAAGAGTCAGGACAACCACAAAGAGTCAATAGTTCACCCTGGATCTACACATCCTCTCTTGAATTGGAGATGCATGCTTTTCCCCCTGCCTCTGCTATTAGCTTGGATGGTTTTTATTGATGTTTTTATGATGTTTTATTGATATTTACTGTTGCTTGTTTTATGTTATTACCTCAAATAGCATTTCATATATAAATGCATAAACAAATTCTCCTCTGTTCATAGAAGTATTAATATTCATTTTCATCAATTAACTGACAAACCGCAGGATATCACAGAGATATACGTGGGAATAGGCTGTCTAGCATCACAAGTGGGTGTACACTTTACTGCGTAACTGAAGTTCGTTATCGATAAAGCATCCAATTTTTAGAGCCCATGTGCTCCGAATGTGGGCTGTGATTATGATGGCCCTGAGACATCACCCCAAATATCTGGAAATGGTGACAAAGACTGACATAAAAAGAACAGCATTAATTTTTACAATCTTTCCATACAGAATGCCCTCTCCCGTGATCACATGATTTCGTTTTATGATGGCTTTGCCAAAAAATAGTATTTACAATTTTCAGCAAAACTGAATCCATAGCTAGCCATTAGTTAATGACAGCAGTCTTCGTTTAATGGCTGCCGCAAAAAAAGGTTGTAAAATTGATTTTGTCTATAAAAATCACACAGCCGACCTATTTTACGATCGCCACAGCTTATGACCATGGTAGTCAAGTTCTATTACAGTTGTAACTCAAAGACTGCCTGAATTCTCATTCATTGTGAAGGAATATAGTTCTAACTTTGAGAATAAGGAGCAAATGAGCAAATAATAAAAGTAATTCAGATATGAGAAAGAGGAAAGTTTGTTTAGTGTAAGATGGGACAGAGACAAATTTGGACAGACTTTCGAAGATGTTATACAATAGAAGACCACAGTAGAAGTTGCATTAACAGAGGGATACAATCAAGATCAAGGGAAGTACTAATACCACTCTATAAAGCCTTAGTAAGACCACACCTAGAGTACTGCATCCAGTTTTGGACACCACACTATAAAAAAGATGTTGAGACTCTAGAAAAAGTACAGAGAACTAATCTGGATGATTAGGAGATTGGAGGCTAAAACATACGAAGAACAGTTACAGGAACTGGCCCTGGCTAGTCTAAGTGAAAAGAAGGACCAGGGGAGGCAGGATAGCAATCTTCCAGTATTTGTGGGACTGCCACAGAGAGGAAGAGGTCAAGCTATTTTCTAAAGCGCCTTTAGGCCAGACAAGGAATAATGGATGGAAACTGACCAAGGAGAGATTTAACCTGGAAATAAGGAAAAACTTTCCGACAGTGAGAACAATCAACCAATGGAATAGAAGTTGCCCTCAGAAGTTGTGGGAGTTTTATCACTTGAGACTTTCAAGAAGAGATTGGACTCCCATCTGTCAGAAATGGTGTAGGGTCTCCCGCTTGGCCGGGGGGGGGGGTTGGACTAGATGACCTACAAGGTCCCTTCCAACTCTGATTATCTGTTATCTGTTGTCGTGCCTCTTTCTTAAATTTCTATATGTGGAAATTTAGAACTAAGGACTGCACCATATTTCATTGTATTGGGGAGTTTCCAATGACAAGAAATTCGGTCTCTAGGGGGAGTTGTTTAGCAATATGGATATGTGCTGGCTGGTTCTGCTCTAAGGTGGCTGGGTCACTACATAGCAAAACAGCACTGGGGGAAGTTGTATAAGTCATGCTGGCACCCACCAACATTCAGCTGCATTTCTGCCCCCTTCTTTTCTTGTGCCAACGGACATATAATCAGAACAGAGTTTTGATCACACAGTTGCAGGTGCTAGTTTGAATTTTCATAGCCCTGCTTAGATGCATCTGGATCAGAAACATCTAATTTTTGCTTTGAAGGCTGGAACACAGATTATCAGCAGGGATTTGATTAAACTTTGCAGTATTCCCTTCTATATTTCCTTACTTCCCTCCTTCTCTTCTTTTTTTCTTCCTCCATCCCTCCTTCTCACCTTCCTTTGTCCCACTCTCCTTCCTTTCTCTCTCTTCTCTCCTTCCTTCTCCCTTCCTCCCTTCTATCTTCCCTCTTTTTTCCTTCCTCCCTTCCCTCCTCCCTCCCTCTTTTTCTCTTCCTCCCTTCCTCTCTCTTCTCTCCTTCCCTCTCCCTCCCTCCTTCCTTCCCTCTTTTTTCCTTCCTTCCTTCCCTCCTCCCTCCCTCTTTTTCCCTTCCTTCCTTCCTCTCTCTTCTCCCCTTCCTTCTCCCTTCCTCCCTTCTATTTTCCCTCTTTTTTCCTTCCTCCCTTCCCTCCTCCCTCCCTCTTTTTCCCTTCCTCCCTTCCTCTCTCTTCTCTCCTTCCCTCTCCCTCCTTCCTTCCTTCCTTCCTTCCTTCCTTCCTTCCTTCCTTCCTTCCTTCCTTCCTTCCTTCCTTCCTTCCTTCCCTCGCTCCCACGAAAGGATGCAGATGGATAATTACCAAAGAAACACACTGCAAGTTATTATTTGTTGCCCCTTTGCAAAAGGAGCTGAAAGGAAAAGGGTTTATTACCTTTTCCGAATTCAGCTGAATTTAAGCTGTGACAGCTTCATTGAGCCAGGCGAGCCATGTCAGCTGGGGTCAAGGTTTCACACAAATAACCATTTCACTTCACTTTACGAGATGTGGATATCACTCTTGCTGAGGTTACACAGGGAAAAATGAGGTTGGTCACTATTTCTCAAAAAATACTGACACACATCATTTATCTTGGCTTGAAAGGAAATCTCCCGAGTCCTCACTTTACATCCCAGCTCAGGCCAACGAAAACAGAGGACGATGGATTTAAAAGAACGGTTCTCTACTTGGTCAGCAGACCGTATTACTACAAGCCAGCTTCTTCTGAGCCTGAAAGCTGCTGGCCTTTTGGGAAAGGAAGGTGTGGGCTTTTGAATAGAATAGATTGGACAACATTTGTCTAAAATGGTAGAGGGAACAGGGAGGTTGGACTAGAAGACCTCCAAGGTCTCTTCCATCTATTCTATTCTATTTTATTCTTATCCTATCCTATCCTATCCTCTTCTTCTTCTCTTCTTCTCATTCTATTCTATTCTTCCTATCCTATCCTATTCTATTCTTATCCTATTCCATCTTCTTCTCTTCTCTTCTTCTCAATCCTATTCCCTTCTTATTCTCTTGTCTTCTCCTCTCTTCTATTCTTATTCAATTCTCTTCTTCTTATTCTATCCCATCCTGTCCTATTCTATTCTATTCTATTCTATTCTATTCTATTCTATTCCTTCCAATATTTATTCTATTCTATTCTATCCTATCCTATTCCTTCCAATATCTATTCTATTCTATTCTATTCCTTTCAATATTTATTCTATCCTATCCTATCCTATCCTATCCCTTCCAATATCTATCCTATCCTATCCTATCCTATCCTATCCTATCCCTTCCAATATCTATCCTATCCTATCCTATCCTATCCTATCCTATCCCTTCCAATATCTATTCTATTCCTTCCAATATTTATTCTATCCTATCCTATCCTATCCTATCCTATCCCTTCCAATATCTATTCTATTCTATTCCTTCCAATATTTATTCTATCCTATCCTATCCCTTCCAATGTATTCTATTCCTTCCAATATTTATTCTATCCTATCCTATCCTATCCTATCCTATCCTATCCTATCTCTTCCAATATCTCTTCTATTCTATTCCTTCCAATATTTATTCTATCCTATCCTATCCTATCCTATCCTATCCTATCCTATCCTATCCTATCCTATCCTATCTCTTCCAATATCTCTTCTATTCTATTCCTTCCAGTATTTATTCTATCCTATCCTGTCCTGTCCTATCCTATCCTATCCTATCCTATCCTATCCTATCCTATCCTATCCTATTCCTTCCAATATTTATTCTATTCTATTTTATCCTATCCTATCCTATCTCGAACAGGAAGGATATGGTGAGATATGGTAACATTGTTGGAAGGATCAGGTCAGAGAGAAAACAGCTGCAGAAGAGAGCTACCCTCACTTTCCATCCCATGCATTGGGGGAGGGTGGAG